>LPNX010656531.1:135294-211495 GCA_001517045.1 Pseudotsuga menziesii
GTAAATATTCTACCGCCACTAGACTTAAAATAGTTCTAATTGAAGTCATTTTAACAACAAGAGAAAATATTTCATCAAAGTATATACATTTCTTTTGTGCAAACCCCTTTACAACAAGTCTAGCCTTGTACCGCTTCTTTCCTCCATCTTCTTCCTTCAACCTGTAAACCCATTTATTTTGCAATGCCCTTTTTTCTACAGGCAACTTAACCAGGTCCCAAGTTTGGTTTCTTACCAATGAGTCCATCTCCTCATCCATGCCTTGCTCCCACTTATTTCTAGTTTCTACCTGCATTTCTTCTTCAAAACATTCTAGTTCCCCAGAATCAATCATCAATAAATAATACAGTGAAGGAGAGAATCGTTTAGGTGGTCTAATTAACATGGTAGATTTTCTTACATTTGCAGGAGTTTCAGGTACTTGTTGCTGCTCTTGATTTTATGGTGCCTTTGCAACTTCATTTTCTTTGATTTCATTAAGCATTGTGTACTCTATGTTTTCCTTTTCTTCTTTCTTTCCTTGGAACTAATCTTTGTACATGACCTTTTCATTAAATACTACATCTATACTCCTAATTATTTTGTGATTTTTAAGATCCCATAAGCGATAACCAAAATCATCAACCTCGTATCCAATAAAGGTACATTTCTTGGATTTAGCCTCAATTTTTTTCTATCATCTTTATCAATATGGAAAAATGCTTCACAACCAAAAGTTCTCAGAAATGAGTATTTTACCTGCTTACCTGTCCATGCCTCCTCTGGAATGCCACCATCCAAAGCGCTTGAAGGCCCTCTATTTATTAAATAAACAGCAGTGTTTATAGCATCAGCCCAAAACTGTAAGGGCAACCCTGCATGCAATCTCATACACCTTGCATGCTCCATGATCGTTCTTTTCATCCTTTCTGACACACCATTTTCTTGTGGTGTTCCAGGGAATGTCTTCTCTCTACGAATCCCATTGTGTGAACAGTAATTGTCAAACTCCTTGTTGCAGTACTCGCCTCCATTATCAGATCTGAGACATTTCAACCTTTTTCCTGTCTCATTCTCAGCCAAAGCTTTCCACTTCTTAAAAGTATCAAACACATCAAATTTTTTTCTAATGAAATAAACCCAAGTTTTTCTAGTTGCATCATCAATAAAAGTAAAATAATAATGAGAGCCACCAAGAGATTGTACCTGAGCTGGTCCCCATACATCTATATGGACAAGCTCTAACTTTTCACTCTTTTGTTGTTTTCCAACCCTGAGAAATATAACTCTCTTCTGTTTTCCATAAACACAGTTCTCACAGAATTCCAAACTTACCTGCTTCAGATCTAGAAGCAGTTTCCTTGAGTGGAGAATATGCATCCCCTTCTCACTCATGTGGCCAAGCCTATGATGCCACAGCGGCGCACCTATTTCTGTGGAAGCTACAGAGATAGAATAATCGGTCTTATGAGGACATAAATATAATGTACCTACCCTATCTCCTTTTGTTATTACCAGTGATCCTTTAGTGATCTTCCACCACGTTTCTCCAAACGTAGACAAACAGCCGCTATCTCCCAACTGCCCTGTTGAGATCATATTTCTTTTCATAGCAAGAATGTGCCTTACATCCTTTAGCAGCCATTCACTTCCATTTTTTAACTTAATCTGTACCTTAGCCTTTCCAACAATTTTACATGGTTCATCATCCCCCAATAAAACATGTCCAAAATCACCTTGAAGATAATCATGAAAGAATTTCCTATGGGGTGTAGCATGACATGAAGCCCCTAAATCTACTACCCAGTAATCGCTAGTATTATCTAATGCAAGAACCAAAGCATCTTGTAACACATCACCTGCTACCATTCGCTCCTGAGTAGTCTCTTGCTACCTCTCACCTTTCTTCTTTGGTGCTCGGTAGTCTTTCTTCAGGTGTCCTTTCTTACCACGGTTCCAGCACTCTATTTTTCTGAATCTGGACTTGGATATTCCCTTTTTAGACTTGCTGCAATTTCCTAGGCTCCTTCCTCTCTCGTTTTGTCTCCCTCTGCTCTCCATGGTCAATGCATTACCTGATGTCTCACCTATGCTTTTTCTTCGCATTTCCTCACTAATAATAACACCAACAACATCATTAAACTTAAGAGTGTTTGAACTAGGTACAGAGTTACTTACAGCCATGACCAATCTATTCCAGCTTTCTGGAAATGAGCACAAGATTAGAAGAGCCCTAACCTCATAATCAAAGTTCACTTTTACATAACTTAACTGACTGGTAAGTGTATTAAACTCATTTAAATGGTCAGCAACAGATCCACCTTCCAACAACTTCATATTAAATAAACGATTCATTAAAAATACCTTGTTAGAAGCCAAGGGTTTTTAGTAGAGCTTACTCAATGTGCTCATCACACCCTCTGTTGTTTTTTCTTTTGAAATATTGAAGGCCACTGACAAAGCCAAGTACAACCGTATTGTTCCCAGTGCCTTTCTGTCAAGAACCTCCCATTCTTCATCCTTCATAGCTGCCAGCTGTTTTTCTTTTCTGCCCAATGGCAGGTACAGATCCTTTTGGTAAAGATAGTCCTCCATTTGCATCTTCCATAACTGATAGTTTTTGCCGTTAAATTTCTCGACCCTAAACTTTCCTTCTTCCGCCATTGCTCCCACTCAAACCAAGAACCCTTCTTTCCTACGAGTTTACCAACCAAATAGACCTTTTGGCTCTGATACCAATTGTTAGAAAGCAGGGCCGTAGAGCAATAACACATATATAGTTAAATCATTAAACAAGATGCAAAACACATTAAAACATTACAGAGAGACATAGATATAACGTGGTTCACCCAAACGATGGGTTACATCCACAAAGAAATTGCCAGTCCTTTTATTACAGTCTAGAAAGACGAAGGGATACAACCTACAACAAAACCGCTGCACTTCCTCTTCACGCTCTCATAGTCTCTCTTACACAATCATAGAGATTGTTTTCAATACAAAATAATACCATACACAGTCGTGTTACGATGCTTTCTTTTATAGGGGAAATACCATGGAAAAATACTAGGGTTAACCCAATGCCATGGGTCCGCAAAACTGTTGGCCAACACAGGGCAGGGGGAATGAGTGTACAGTACACCTGGGCTACAAACAAAACTGAATAATATCTTTGTATCTGGAAGATCAGGCTCCAAAACCAACATTTACTGGGTTTTTTTTCTTCATTATTTTGATGGTTTTCCCCAGGTTACATGTTGTGTTATGTGTGAATGATTATGTGTATGATTGTTCAATTGATTTCAAGTACTCAATAATTCTACAAATAAATATTAAAGATCAAATCTCATAAAAAATTCAACAATGGTGTCATGGACCTGAATAGACATAATGTCATGACTTAAAGGCATGTATGAAAATTTTCACTTCTGACACACTAGGTTGTCATTGTCTTCTCCTAACCATAGGGGCATGGCCAACTTGTGCGTACCATAATCATACTATGCCTCCTCACTTTAGGTTTTCCTATAACTATTCCTGAAGCTACAATTTGTTATATATCTGGCCATGTCTTACTAATAGGCGCACATCCAACTGTGGCATTAAAGCATCCCAACTTTACTTTAAAACTTAGCCAATGTTAATTAACATTTGTCCCTTCACAATAATGTAAGGGACAACAACATCCAACAATAAATAAAAACAAACCACAACACATAAGTTAAGGATGGAGCCTAAGGAAAATGCTTGAACTTATCAATATGAAGAATGTTGCAAAATATACACTAAGGGAGCCCAACCAATTTCCTATAACTCTATAAAACATGTACAAGAATCCACAGTAATATTTCCTATAACACTTGTCAATCCAACCATTGAAGCATCTATATATCTACCTCATGAGATATTGACTCTTCCACCGTTCACTCAATGAGTGTCCAAGTAATCCATTTTTCCAACTCCAAACTTAGCACAATCGCAAAACTTCTTGTGCACTCTTGTATAAATGACTCTTCTTCCTTGAATGGCTTTGCAAAATGGAGACTTCCTCTTCATATAGTGGATGATGCCTTGTCACTTCCTTCTTCTAAGTTTCCTTGCAATTTACTCACCATCCAAAGTAGACCCATTGTGTAATCCACCTTGCATATTCTACCATCTACACACTAAATCTTTGGAATGCTTGACCCTTGTCTCCACAAATCATTCTAATCATGCACACTTCCTAAGGCATTCAA
Organism: Pseudotsuga menziesii; assembly: GCA_001517045.1. Taxonomy (NCBI): domain Eukaryota; kingdom Viridiplantae; phylum Streptophyta; class Pinopsida; order Pinales; family Pinaceae; genus Pseudotsuga; species Pseudotsuga menziesii. The sequence continues at coordinate 139,512 of LPNX010656531.1, forward strand.
CTTGTGATGTATGCCTAATATCCTAGGAAATCCTATTAGAGGAATAAGGTGTTGCATCCCTAAGTCAAGTCATTGCTTCCCGCCTTACCATGAACCAATAAATGTTCATTATCTAAGTCACCATGTGGCCTTTAAGAAACCTCGGATGAGAACCCTCACCTTGTTTCTATACTTAGCCAAATTTCTTTGCTAATTTATCCAACGTTCACGCATCTATTTCCATGATCATGCAAGAATGCCTAAGAAATGCTTGTCCAATCTTCCCACAATCTTCCAACATGTCCTCCCAACTACTTTAGGTTTGTTAATGATTGTCTCAATATACATGTGGAGGCACCGATTACTATCTCCAAGGAAAGAGCCTTAAATCCCCACCTTCCCATTTAAGTATGTTGTTGTCCTTAATGACATCTCTAAGAAATTTTATGTCCACAAAGTCTATTTCTTAGACTCACACAAACATCCATTCATGGTTGACAGGCCTTCAACAACTTTGGAATTCCATTGATAGAAATTTCCCACTACTCAAATTATCTTTGGACGTAAGTACCTTTTCCAAAATATGTCAATCACTACTTCCTGGATTTCCATGTTGTTGTGTTTGTCTTTGAAACCCAACTATCCAACACCACTATCGATATCGCTGCTGCTAATACAACTCAATTGTTCAACTTTGTTGTTATTTTCTACTATTGTCGTTGCAACTCAACTGTCCAACATTACGATTGTTTCAACACAACCATCCAACATTGCACTTCTATGACTTACTATTGCTTTATTACTTTGACCAATCTACTATGTCTTTGTACATTGTTGATGCCCATGTTTTGAACTAGTTGGTTTATCAGTCCAATTTTTGTGCTCGATCCATGAGAATGAATTTCTTCATGCAAAAATTAGTTAGTTACATCTACACTTCAACCTAATGTACATTTTTGTTGAACAAGAGAAAATTTTCCACCCCTTCCTCAAAGTTGTCAAGTCACCTCCTGCAACTTAACAAAGTTTCCCAAGGCACCTTCATTCCCATTGTCCCACTTCTTGGGAAACATATTTCCTAAGATAGAATCAATGAGAAGAACAGGGAAACCAACATTAATTTCTAGTGACAACTAAAGAACCTCCTCCATCTGACTTATGCTTCTTATTCAAGTATTTGTTGGCTACTTCCTTCTTAGTTACTTTGCAACCTATTTTTTCTAGTGGGATCATCATCAATAATAAGTCATAAATCCCCTAGGTTGCATTACAAAACCATATAATTTTAGTTGTTCTAAATCATGGTAATATTCATCTCCATGTCTTCATCTTTACTAGAGTTTGAGCTAGGTCTATAGTTTTTAAAGGATTGTATACCTATTTTTGAATTCTTTTGTCTCTTCCTGTCTCACCTCTTGGTAGACTTAATCAACCCATTTTTTGAACAAATGGTTGAGTGACCTCTAAGGTCATTGTCTCTAAGTTTGATTACCTTGACTGCATAGTTTATGGTTATATTGGCACGGATTAGTGTGATATTATTGGCATGATCTAGGGTTCCTCTCTTGGAATTTCCATAGTTTGAAGGTTGATGTTAAATGTTTGAAGAAGCAAACAAATGAATTCTATGGGTGACTGTTTCTAGGATTCAATTACACTCTTTGGAGGCATCTCTTTTGTTATATTCAAGAACATTTTTATGCATATTCTAAGGACACATTTCATCCTTGTTTGTGAATATTTGGAAGGTATTTCACAAGAGGGTTTTGTTGCATATTTGAAGACTGTCTTGGAAGAAGTTTCTTACATATTTGAAGCATGCACATGTTGATATTATGTCAGTGATAGTGACCATTATAGAGATAATGATATAGGTACAAGTTGATAGAGATAATCATACAAGTACAGGGACAATGATACAAGTACATCTTGATAGAGATAAATATAGTGACAACAAAAATTTGATTCTCTTATTTATATCAAGGTGGTGGGATGGGAAAATGGTAGGGAGTTGTAGTGTCTTTCCGGTTGGAGCTGGTAAAGCTAGTTAGTTGGAGCTCACTTAGGATTGGATTCAACTATAGGTTGGAATCTATGGTAAACTATAGGTTGTAGCCTCCTTATAGTTGAAGCTTCCTTCCAGTTGATGTTAGTAAATAAATTGAATGTAATCCTTATATAATAAAAAGATTGCACTCAATTGATTTACCAACACTGGCTAGAAGGAAGCACCAACTCCTCGATTTTCTAGCTCTAACTAGAAGGAGGCTATAACCCCTTGGTAAAAGGTTATTCCTCACATTAGAGGAAATTTTGGGTCTAAAATGAGCCTCTTAAGGAAAATAATAAAATAATAGTTAAAATAATAAAATAATATTTATTAATTTTGGAGGAAAGGAGAAAAAACTTATTTTTTTGTTCGTATTTTAACATATCTCCCTGTGTTTTTACTCAAATTTTGAGTAGGAGCACTCGTTGGATGCATAATTAAATTCTGCATCCAACGAGTGATCCTACTCGAAATTTAAGTAAAAACACAAAAATATATGTTGAAAATAAAAATAAAAAGTATTTTTTTTATCACAAATATGTCAATTCAACTATTACAGTAGACTCATTTTATTATAATTCTATTGGTTCTTGAATCACAACTCATCAATGAATTATGGTTGGCTTGTTTTCTTATAAGGGCTGGTTTAGACCCTAAATTTCCTCTAATGTGTGTTGAGTTGAATAATTTGATATGTCAAAGCGATGATGTTGTATTGTCTTGTTGGTCAAGGCTACAAACTTGTGTACCAAGTCAAATCCTCATGTGTTAAGGTGGAACTCCAGTATAGAGGTAATTCTTTGCTAGTTGAAGCACGTTGATGTGTGATATTCTACTTACCATGATCTAGCTATTAAGTCTCCTCTAGAGATTGATCACCTCTAGAGTGAATTACTATAACATAAGGTCTCTTGACATGAATAATATAATGATATGACCACGTCAATGGTTAAATATCCTTAGTATAATTTAGTATGATAGATAATTTAATGTGATGGATAAAAGTTAGCAATTATGGACCATGCAGATAAGATAGAGAGATAAGAGATGACATGCATAAATAATAGAGAAATTTGAATTAATCATGATATTATCTTTATTTAATAGAGAATTTGAGTTGCACATGTTTATTGACTTCAGTGAATAATAGAGAACTCATATTGTTAAAGACTCACTTAAATTAACAATGTACGCTCAGTTAATTAAAGTGTTGATAATTAAGATCTACTTAACTAAAGTGATTTGCATGGAAACACTTTAGTTAAACTAAAAGACGACACTTTAGTTAAACTAAAAGACGACACTTTAGTTAAACTAAAAGATGAAACTTTAGTTAAAGTAAAAGACAAAACTTAAGTTAATTAAGTCATTGCATTATGACACTTCAATTATCTATCTAACTGAATGCTTGATCCTCCAATTGAAGTTGGAGTTCCATCTAAAGACAATCAATAAAGGGATGTGCCATATTTGGGCCAATAACTTATTCCAGTTAATTATATTTGATGCAACAAGACAAAAGGGAGAATTTGATGTGCAAAGTTTGTCTCCCGGTATTAAAAGTGCGAATTGGTGATATATCTTGGTGCATCCGTGTAGGAAGAGAGAATGAATGGTGCACTAGTGTAGGAAATGTGAATTGCTTAGTGCAGGAACTACAAATTGTTTAATGCAGGAAGTGGAAATTGGTTAGTGCAAAACAATGAATTGAATTGTGTGCATGGAATATAGTTGGATCATCCAATCCTTCTCTATTGTCTATTGCTTAATGATAAATCCCGAGGTGTTGATTCTCTCTTATCTTGCACCTGGGGTGCCAAAATAAATATGCTACTATAAAATACATTCTCTTCTATCTATCGGTATTATACTTTGGAGATTTGTTAAAGTTGTTCTCCCTCATTGTTTTGAGGGTTTTCGATAGGGCACATAATGTGCTATGTGTGATTGATTATGTCTATGAATGTTATAATGATTTCAAATACTTAGTTATTCTACATCTAAAGACTAAATTTCAAATCTTAACCAAAATATTCAACATGGTATTAGAGCTCAAGGTGTGAAGGAGCTAAGTTTTGGAAATCAATATTAATCCTACGTAGATCTTGATAAATTGAGAACAATACTTGAATATCAATGAATTCAATCTCTGTGAGATCGAAAGACCAACTTAAAGGCACCTCGAATTTCAACACTTGGAAGGCCAGGATCCTGAACATCCTAGAAGATATTTTTCTTTAGCTTGCAAGGGACCCTAATTCCCCATGGAGAGATTCACTACCTCTTGCATGTAGCCATATTTGCAAGTTAAAGATGCAGTGAGATTCTATCAAGAAAAAAGATAAATATCTAAGGACCCCATTAATCTCTGCAAGGAAATAGAGATCAAGAGGGATCCCACAAAACAAAAAAAGATAAGTATTTGTATTTTGATTATCTAATGCTCTTGTAAATCAGATCTAAATGTTTTTTAATATATTTCATCACAAAGTTATGTGCAGATCTATATTTCTAAAGAATTAAGAAGTTTGCTATAGTATAACATGATGAGCATATGTTATATTTTTTTGGGTGAGTAGTAAGCTCATGTAGTGCATTTTATGATTGAGTGAAGAGTCCATGGTGTTTCACAACATTCCATGATTTATTATTTCTTTCCTAACATGAAACGTCTTTGATAAAATGATTAGGAACAATGCATGCTCTCACTTTTATGTTCTGGTAGAGATGGAAGGAATCTAGAAAGTTAGCATGTGTATATGGGACATGTATGAGTGTTGTGTTGAAGCATTGGATAATATGGTTACATAAATATGTGTACTATTGTCATTACATTGAAATGTTCATATGATTTAAGTTTATGATCATGCATGTTTGCTAATCATTTGAATAAATTTGGCTTGTAGGAAAATATCATGTGCCGTGACCTACAAGAGAAGAATGACAATTTTGAAGTCTTTGTATAATTTAATGTCAAATATGAAAGGAATTGTGCATTTTGCTTTGCAAATATTGAAGAAACCAAAAAGTAGATTTATTCTCCTAAGATAGCATTTGATATATTTTCCATTAAAGACTAAATTCCATGCAAGCATTCGCTATATCTTGCATGAGATTGAATTTAACAAGTTATTGTGTATTGTTTACATTCATGTGCTAAAAGATAAGAAGATAATATATATTTTGGTTCTCTCCATTCATGTTTTGAGAGGGAGAATCCAGAAGAGGAAGAACCAATAGAACCAATTAAAAGATAAATGGATGAACATCCTGGTAAGAGATGAGCTACATGGTGTTGAGATCTATTGTAAGAAGCATAAACGCATGGATCACCTACTGACACATCCAGAGGGAGACCTGAAAGATATTCAGGTTATATAGTTATGATGAGTCACATCAGTGATTCAAAATCTTCCTCCTTTTAAGTAGATGCTAAGCAACAAGTATGAACAATTCCATGATAATGTATTATGAAGAATAATGTTTCGAAAAGTTGTTCATAGTAACTTCACCAGATAAATGTGAATGCTGCCTTCCTCAATTGTGAAGTTGTGGAAGAGGGTTTAATATAAAAACCTGAAGGGTTGTGGTTCATGGGAAGAATTCCTATGTACGCAAACCGAAGAATCCTTGTATGGGATTAAGTAATCCTCATAGGATTAGTATTTGAAGATTGAAATCTATGTTCAGAGCTTCTCTGAGAGTGAATCTATTACAAACCTATACTTGAATATTGTATAGAACCAACCTCTGATATTGGTTCTCTATGTTTATAATTTGTTCCTTAATGGAGAGGAACAACAGATAGTTCGGTGAAAGAGGGAGCTCACTTTTGAGTTCGAATACTTGAGTCTTATGCACTACTTGGTCTTAACGTTTGGTAAAGGAAAGATGACATTTTATTTTCACAAGAATAAGACACAATTGATGTGTTACAAAGGTTTGGTATGAAGGATTTCAAATCCATGTCTACTTCGATAGTTTCTAGTTTAGGGAAATTACATGACTCAGATTTGTTGATCGGATATAGTGGATGCTACCAAGTATAGGTATCTTATTGGTCCCTTAATGTATTTGATACATAGTAGACCTATTATATGTTATGCTATGATTCAGCTCATTTTTGAGCCTATTCATAGACATTAGATTATTGTAAGCTTGTGCTTAGGTACCTTCGAGGTACATTTTACTATGGTCTCAGATATTCCTTCAATGGCATGGTAAAGTTATTTGGTTATTCTAACTCCAATTGGGGTGATAGTGCTTTATGGATAGTACTATAGAAGCAAAAGTGCATTACGACTAGTACTACATAAGAAAAAGTATAGTGAAAAGTAAGACATGGTCTAGAGAAGTGCCTTAGTACAATGGTACTAATAAGCATATTGTAGATATGTTTATTAAGCCTCTATCCGTGACGAAGTTTAGGTACTTCTGAGACAATCTTGGCATGGAAGAGAATTCCTCCCTAGCTGAGAGGGAGTGTTGAAGTTACAACATCATGAGTCATTCTCTAAGCCACTCTTGTGCACTAGGATTGGGCTTCATATGTTGAGGTAATAGGGAACCTGAGAGGGAATCATGAAACTTGGAGTAGAATTCTTGGGTTGAACTCAAGAATTACTAAGCCTTCAATGTAAAAGGTTATTCCACATGTGTTGAGGTGAATACTTTGATATGTCAAAGTTATGATGTTGTACAATCTTGTTAGACAAGGATAAGGACTTGTCTACCAAGTTGGATCCTCATGTGTTGAGGTGGAACTCTAGTATAGACATAATTCTTTTCTAGTTGAAGCATGTTGATGTGTACATTCTACTTACCATGATCTATCTATTAAGTCTCCTCTAGAGACTGGTCACCTATAGAGTGAAATACTTTAGCATAAGGTCACTTGGAATGAATAGTAGAATGATATGACCACATTAATGGTTAAATATCCTTAGTATAATTTAGTGTGGTAGATAAATTAATGTGATGGATAAAAGTTAGCAATTATGGACCATGCAGATAAGATATAGAGATAAGAGATGACATGCACAAACAGTAGAGAATTTGAATTGCACAATTTTTATTGACTTCAATGAATAATAGAGAGCTTATGTTGTTAAATATTTAGTTAAAGTGACAATGTATGCCTCAGTTAATTAAATGAGAACTCATAGTGGTCACTTCAGTAAATCATTTAACATGATTTTAGATAAGGAAAATACACTAAAGTGTTAATAATTAAGATCTAGTTAACTAAAGTGATTTGCATGTCAATACTTTAGTTAAACTAAAAGAAGACACTTTAGTTAAACTAAAAGATGACACTTTAGTTAAACTAAAAGATGACACTTAAGTTAATTAAGTGTTTGCATAATGAAACTTGAGTTATTGCATTATGACACTTCAATTAGCTATATAATTGAGTGATTGATCCTCGAGTTGAAGTTTGAGTTCCATCTAAAGACAATCAATAAAGGGATGCACCATCATTGAGTGAATAACTTATTCATGTGAATCAGTGTTAATGCAACCATCAAAAAAGGGAGAATTTGATGTGCAAGGTATTCCTCCCAAATTTAAAAGTGTGAATTGGTGATCTATATTGGAGCATCAATGAAGGAAGAGAGAATGGATGGTGCACTAGTGCAGGAAATACAAATTTCTTTGTGCGAGAATTGCAAATTGTTTAATGTGGGAACTAGAAATTGCTTAGTGCATAAACAACAGATTGAATTGTGTGCAAGGCATACAGTTGGATCATCCAATCCTTCTCTATTCTCTATTGCTCAGTTATAGCACCTAGGGTGTTGATTCTCTTTTATCTTGCACCTGGGGTGCTAAAAGAAATCTGCTATTGTAAAAGACATTATCTGCTATCTATTAGTATTATACTTTGGAGATTTACTGAGCTTTTTCTCCCTCGTTGTTTTGAGGGTTTTCCCTAGGGTACATATTGTGTTATTTGTGATTGACTATGTGTATGAATGTTCTATTTATTTCAAGTACTTAGTTATTTTTCATCTAAATATTAAAATTCAAAGCTCAACCAAAAAATTCAACATTATTAGCATGGCAAAACAAAATGGGTAGCTTCCTGAAATTGATTTGAGCTGATTAGTTAAATTTTGATTCCTTTTATAGTTGGTTAGGTACAGTTAATTAAAACCCATCACTAAGATGGTGTACTACACAGTGTGCAAGAAAATATCCTTTCTAAGTATATAATGTTTCCATTGTTTGAGAGCTAGGACAAATTATTATAATTCTTTATTGTGATCATTGTATCGAAGATTGGCATTAGGAAATATTTCAGAATGATAAGCAACTAGATGGCCATCTTATTTGAGAACAACCCCAATAACATCATCAAAGGAATCTGACTCTATCCCAAAAGGTTGTTGCTGGATTGGAAAAGAAAGAACACGAGTAGAAGAAAATATTTTTTTTAGATGCTTGAAAGTTGCATCAACCTCTGTAGTCCAAGCAAATTGTGGATAGTTAGAAAGAATATGCAGAGGGTACACTTATGCGGTATAAAATTGAAGTAAAAATTGAGGAAGGGGAATGATCCAATTAAAATATATATAACATTGGATAGACTTGTTAGTTTTTCTAATCTAATTCAATTTGATTATTATCTTTATCTGAAATAATAACAAGCACAACAAGATGCATAAGATAGAGCAGATACACAAGACACAAATATTTTCCTTAGGGAAACCATAAAGGAGAAAGCCTCACAAACTTCCTAATAATAGTTCTGTCACTAAGCCAATATAACAAGATGGAAAAACCCAAGTATAAGAAGTCTTCCGCAACTCTCTCTCTCCTCCTTGTTCTTCTCTCTCCTCATGCAAAATTGAGTGAGTGAGTGTGTGTAAATGAGGGAGGGCGCCTCCCTATTTATACCTATCAAGTGACTGACCTAACAACTTGTTTGGGTCGAATTCTTACTCTAACATGGATGACTTCTCCTAGGGGGACTTAAAAGTACATTTTATTATATTCAATTTGGGGACTACTTCCATGAATTACAATCGAGGGTTTAATTCAATGACCATAGACAATAATGACATCCAAAAAGGAGTAAAACACATATCCAATGGGGGTACAACAATATACAATAATAATATACACCGTAATCTCTTATGAAGTTACAAATACAACAAAACTCCCTCTTAACTAGGAAGATATTCTCTCACCGTAGTCATCAACACATCTAGTCACATCATCATAGTTGAATCATCATCGTCGTTGTTGTCGTAGTTCAGGTCTTGTCGATAATTGAATAGTGACATATACTCGTCTATCCATCATAGGAATTTTTTACAGATCTAGCCCTATTTCATGCTCAGTGTAGGCCTAGTCCTCATCTATGTCTTCATCATATCCACGAGCAACCCATCATGTAGGCACAACCTAGGAACATACATTACATTTCCACTGGAATCACCTGTGTCTCCTACCATCATCTTGGCATATCAGAATCATCTCGTCATTTCTGAATCATCTCATCATGGCACACAGAGCATAGCTGAGATGCATACCACCGACCACCTGTGTTCTACCAACATAGGAGCACACAAGGACTCATTACGTATCAATGATGACCTGTGTCTACCACTATGAGAGAATCACCTAGGAGCACACCAAGTGCATTATGTCTCTCCATGGTCAACCCACATTCTACAAACATAGGAGAATTCCAGGACTCATTACGTCTCAATGACGGCCTATGTCTACCACTATGCGAGAACCACCCAAGCACACACTAAGTTCCTTGCGACCTATCACCATATCAAACATGGGACCACATAAGGACCGATTACATCTAAGGACAACCTGTGTACCACGCTAGGACTCATTACATCTAAGGACAATCTCAAGGAATCATTACATATAAGGAAAACCTACATACCACCCCAGGACTAATTACATCCAAATACGCCCCTCCAGGACTCATTACATCTAAGGAAAACCTACATACCACACTAGGAATTATTACATCCAAAGACAACCTGACAATATTGATTACGTCCCAGGACAACCTTCGTACTACGTTAGAACTCATTACATACAAGGAAAACCTATATACCTTCCCATGTGAGATCTCATTCTAGCGCATATGAATCTTCCGGTCTTCTCATGATCCCTTGGCATGGGAGAACTCTAGGACTCATTGTGTCTAGGGACAACCTGCATCTACCACTATGCAAGAGCTCGTCACTCCCTATTTCTAGGGACCTCGATTTGCAGAACACCTAGTTTCTCTCTGAAGTATTCGAACTTCACTTTGGACAGCAGCTTGGTCAACACATCCACAATTTTCTCGTTCGTCTCCACGTACTAGAGCTTCACTACTCCTCTCTGCACCATATCCCAGATATAGTGATACTTGTTCTCAATGTGCTTTGACTTATCATGGAACACTGAATTCTATGACAACTTCATGCAACTCTAGTTGTCATAAAAGAGACAAGTCACCTCTAAATCAAGATCAAACAAACCATTCAGTAGCTTTTGAATCCATATTGGATCATAACTAGCCGAACAAGATGCAACATATTCTGCTTGGTTGTACTCAACGCCATGCAGGACTACTTCCTTCTAAACTAGGAGATCATACTGGATCCCAAACTGAAGCAACATTCCAAAGTTCTCTTCCTATCAGTCGCACTTCCTTCCCAATATGAATCAACATAACCATGCAGGCTAACCTTGTGATTCACATCATTGAGGCCATAATCAACTATACCCTTCAGGTACCTCAATACATGCTTTGCAGCTACCAGGTGAACATATCTAATATCTGTTAGGAATTGGCTCAGGGTGTTCATAACAAATCATATCTATGGTCTCGTACTTGTCAGGTACATCAATGAACCAATCATCTAACGATACATCCTGGCATCAATTATCTCTAATGAATCTTCACACAATAGCTTCAAGTTCGATGCCATAGGTGTGGCTATCTCCTTGCAATCTAAAATTCTCAATATCTTCATAATCTCCACTGCATACTTTCCTTGATCAAGGAAAATTACATATGTACTCTACCACACCTCCATGCCTAAGAAATAATGCATAATTCCCAGTTCTTTCATCTCAAACTCACTGGAAGGATTCCTCTTCACATATACGATGAGTTCATCCTCTCCTATCAGAATTAGGTCATCAACATATAACAGGAGCATCACCGGTCTTCCGCCTTAAACCTTGAAGTAAAATTTGGAATATGCTTTACTCTTGGTAAATACTAATCTCATTAGAAAGTTTTCCATCCTGCTGTACCATGTCCTGGGTTCTTGTTTCAACCTGTACAAGTACTTCTTCAATTTGCACACATGTGTCTTCCTGTCATGTGTCTCAAATCCCAGTGTCTAATCCATTTACACTTCCTATTCAACTACACCATTCAATAATGTTATCTTGATGTCCATTTGGTGTACCTTACATTTCATTACTGCATCCAATGCAAGTACATATCTGATGGAAGTGTATCTCGCTATGGGTGAAAATGTCTCCTCGTACTCTATGCCTTCTTTCTGGGAGAATCCATGTGCCACAAACCTTGCCTTGTGTTTTTAAATGATACCATATGCAGCATGCTTGATCTTGTAAATCCACTTAGAAGTCACAAAATACTTCCCTTCTGTTCTCAGAACTATCTCCCAGACATCATTATTCAGGATCAAGTGGTACTCCTCGATCCTGGCATCCTTCCATTATTTTCTTTTTGCAGCCTCTTCATAGTTGGAAGGTTATTTATAAATTATGTCACACAACAAGGCCACATAGTTGTTTTATGGTTTAGGTCTTTTCCTTTCTCTATGCATCCCATCTGGAGCACCATATTTTTCTGCATCTTGTAATAGATCCCGTTCCCATGTTGTTTTTCTCTTGTAGGATTTTTTCTCGTGAAGTAGTTCTACAGGATCTTGTGGTTATGCCATGTCATGATATTCATGGTCTTCTGGAATTATTTCTTTTATTTCCATGTCTCAAACTCGTGTTGCTTCAGGTTCTTCAATTTCTATAATAGGTAGTTTTATGGATCTGGAGTATGCTGAGTCTTCATCGAATGTTACGTTTTTGATGATGTCGATCTTCTTAAACCCTAGAAAGTATAATCGGCAGGCCTTTGAAGTGTCACTGTATCCTACAAATATATCCTTCCTACCTAAAGGATCAAGATTGGTCCTTTTTTCCTTTGGAATGTGTATGTACATTGGGCAGCCAAATATTATGAAATGGTCGACTTCTGGTTTCTCTCTTGAGAAATCCTCTTCGGGAGCCTTGTTGTCGTGTACTCAATAAGGAGTATGGTCTTGTACATACACAATTTTCCTCACTACTTCTGCCCATAAATGCATCAGAAGATAATGGTCATTTAGAATTGCTTTTGTTTCCTCCATTATTTTTTTGTTCTTTCATTCTACAATGCCATTCTGTTCAAGATTGTATGGAGTGATCAACTCCCTCTTAATCCTAGATTCTCTGTAGAGTTCCTTGAATTCTTTTGAGGTGAATTATCTGACATTATCTGACCACAGAGTCTTAATCGTCCTTTTAGTGTGGTTTCAACCAAGGATTTGAATTCCTTGAACTTGTTGAATACTTCATTTTTCCCTTTCAAGAAATATATCCAAGTTTTATGTGAGAAATCATCTATAAAGGAAACATAGTATACATACCCGTTTATATCCAATATTCCCTTTTCCTTGCTTTCACTACTTGAAAATATCTTCTTTACGTTCTTTCCTTGCGCACATCCCTTGCAAATTCCTTCATGTTTTGTCTGGATTTTTGGAAGTCCTGAAACTACTTTGCTTGCAATCGGTAGTGATCTATAGTGAACATGTGCGAGTCTTTTGTGACATAGTTGACCTTGTTCTATGGATTCATGAACCAATTCTTTTTAAGGTTGTCCCTTCAATCTGTAGAAGCATCCCTCTTGCTCTCCAATCACTATTGCATCATCTAACGTCTTTCCTTTTATCCACATTAGGACTTAGCCATCAACAAATGCAACTCTTATTCCCTTTGCATCTAGTGCAAAGATGGAGAGAATATTCTTCTTTTAATCCTCGAACATATAGCACATCTTTCATCTTCGAATATTTCCTGGAGGCTAGCTTGTAGGAATATTATCCAATTTCTTTTATGGGGTATTGATAATCATTCCCAAGTTTCACCTTGTGAGGTGACTCATTCTTAGACATATTGATGAAATCTTCATGGTATCTCGTCATATGTTTGGATGCCCCACTATCTACAAACCAATCATTGCTTCCATGTGAGATAATGCTCGTGAGTGATGAGATAAGGAAATATTATTCATCACTTGAAGAATCAGTTTATGCTTTGAGTCTCTTTAATGTTGGTTCATCATCTTCAACGGTGTGAGCATGATGTCTCTTCTTATTTGACTTCTTGTAGACGGATCTTATGTTTATGGGACAATCTATCGAGTAATGTCCCTTCTCATCAAAAGTGTAGCATCGAATGTTGGAAGGATCTCTTCTAAATTTCTTTTGTCTTTTGTGATGATGGTCCTCCATTTTTTTGTGATGATGGTCCTCCATTTTTTTGTGATGATGATCCTCCATATTTCTATGATGTCTTATGGTGTGAACTGTGAGAGCTTGATCTTCAATTTCTCCCATATTGTCTTCTCTTGTTATGAGTCGAGCTTCTTGTTGTGTGCATTCTTCCCAGAGTCTACTAAAATTGATCAAGCTTATTCAACCACATATTCCTTGAATGAATGAATCCCATGATCTAGGGAGACCATTCAAGGTGGTCATAACAATCTCTCCTTCTTCAAGTTGTTACTTGATTTGAGAAACCCTTGGGAAGTAGGATTACATGGTCTCTGATTTTTTTATTTCATATTCTTCAGCTGGTTCCTTAATGTCATCTTCTGGTTGATGTTCTTTCCTTCGAACAACTTTTTCAAAGCATCGAACACTTACTTTGCTGTCTCTAATGATGACATATGAGGGATGAGATGATATTTAATAGAATATGCAATGATTCTCTCAGCCTTGACCATGTTCTTCTTATGGATAGCCTTAGCCTCATATCCCTATAGTTATGGAACTTCCCTACTGATACACTAATCCAAATTATTTTCTTCAAGGATCAAGGAGATCGTGTACTTCCATTCTCGGAATTTGTCAGCTACCCTAAGCTTATCCTCAATATGGGTATTATGAGTCATTTTGAAATGATAACCTAAAATGGAAATAATAGAGATTTGGATCTTACCAATTTGAGGTGTCTGGCCTGGTTTTGGAGCTAGTTGACCTAGGGCTTGTTAGAGAAACTCTAATTTTACAAAATTGGAGTTTATGAATTTTGTCTTGATAGAAAGATGTGCCTCCTTGAGGTGAGTTGCTTAGTAAGGTCCTTTTATGAAAGCTGATGTGGGAAGCCTTTGAAACTTGATGCCCTAGTTTCTCCCGACACTAGTGTCTAGGTAAAAAATGAAATTTCTTCAAATTTGATTATTCTTACACCAAAATATGTGCCCTTCTATGGCGATTTATCCTATACCTCTTTTCTTGATGATCCGTGGAAAGAAGACCTTGAACTAGGAAGCCCTAGTTTATGCTGCTGCATAATGCCTTCTTTCAAAGAGGCTATGATACCATGTTAGTTTTTCTAATCTAATTGAAATTGCTTAGGATCTTTATATGAAATAATAACAATCACAACAAGATGCATATGATAAAGCAGATACACAAGACACAAATATTTTCCTCGAGGAGACCATAAAGGAGAAAACCCTGCAAACTTCCTCAGAATAGTTTTGTCACTAAGGCAATATCACAAGATGTAGAAACCCAGGTATAAGAAGTCTTCTATAGCTCTCTCTCTCTCTCTCTCTCTCTCTCTCTCTCTCNGGGAGAGAAACTCCCTATTTATACCTATCAAGTGACTGACCTAACAAATTGGTTGGGTCTACTTCTTACCCTAACAAGTCTGAATTCTCCTAGGGGGACTTTAAAATGCATTTTATTGTATTCAATTTGGTGACTACTACCCCGACTTACAATAAAGGGTTTACCTTAATGACCATAGACAATAATGACATCCAAAAAGGAGGAATACACGTCTCCAATGGGAGTACAACAATATACAATAATAATATACATCAGAATATCTTTCGAAGTTACAAATACAACAACAAGATCAACCTAAATACCAATGTGGGATATAGGAAACTCCAAATAATGAACAAAATTTTCCCAAACAAAGATTTCTTCCCTTTCATCTTTAACTTATGAGTACATAATAGATCCATAATGGTGCCAACATGGTGGAGGTTCTCATTATAAGTCTTGATAAAGGTCAAGATATCAGCAATGTAGATGATAACACATTATCCCAAATGTGTTCTAAAAATATTGTTGATGAGCCTCATAAACATCATTGGAGCATAATATACCATTTAAAGAGACCAAATTTAGTTTTAAAAGAAGTTTTCCAAGTGTTACTAGGTCTTCATATGAACATGATGACATCTTGTTGGAGATCCAATTTAGTAAAATAGTAATCCCATAACAATTAATCTAATATATACTCAATCCTTGGAAGAGGATACCTATCTTGGATCGTGATTTTGTGGAGATCCCTATAACCGTTACGAAGTACCATTCATTTTTCTTTGTCCTGGGAATAATGAAGGCATGAGAGACACATGGGGAAGATATATGTTGAATGTGACACATCCTATAAACCATCTATTCATAAGTTGTTAGAGGAGCTACCTTCTTGGCATGCCAAATTGGATTTTGACAAAAAATGTTTGAATATTATTGTAGAGATAAAATCTAACATCTAGAAGTGAAGGACCAGGTCTCCAACAACTCAATGTTTGCAATAACAATAATCTATCAAGGAGAATTCCTTTTGATAGGTGTAGATGTAGCTTCAAGAATTGTATGGATTTGAGTAATCGAGGAGCAATTCTTGTGATTGGTGTAGGAGAATCTCTAGGAACCTTATGTTGTGATATGAATTGATACAACTGTCATACTAAACAAAAACATAAAATATTCATAAAATACAAGATATCAAGAAATATTGGGCCAAACGAGCTAAATTGACCTCTTACTTTTCTCACTATATGTCTATTTAAACCCTTTGACCAAAATTGATCAAATCAAACACATTAAGAGCCCTTTATTTAATAACTAAGACCTCCACTACTTTCCAACAACTACAATAATAAATTCTAGAAAAAGGAGGACAATTGCATTGATATCAAATACTAACTTTGAGTACTATTAACATTATATAAATAACGAAAGAGAAGAAACAAAAAAATATGGAGATGTAGTAATTAATTTGAAAATTTGGGTGTATTTGGGGCTTATACATACATTTTTTTGTGAAAAAAACATCAAAAGCTAAAAAAAAGGATATTTATGAACAACATGTTGAACTGTCTTTATACTTTGCTAAAGCTTAAGGGAAAGACTTTACATGGTATAATTGGTGTTAACCAAGCATCTGATTTTTTTAATCCAAAGTAGAAGAAATTTTAAAGACATGAGAAACACTTGTAACTTAGACATCCCTTTTGGTATAAATATTCCTATTGGAAATGGGTTTTGAAAATATTGGGGGAAAATTCTAATATGGTACAAAGTTATAACCTTCCTTTGTTGAATTTAGGATCATGGAGGTTGGAGAGGTATTTTACCCATGAACATTCTTTCCATCAATTCCAACAATGCCTCATTGAAGAAAGTTTTGGAAATGATCCATTGGAGTAAATACATTGATTTGGGGTAGGTGGGATACCTTTAGACATTACATATCTCACGTCCTAGCAAAAGTGTCAAATAAATTTTAAACAAAAATCTCTATAGTGTTTTGATTTCAAGGGGAATAGCTCTAGTTACTTCGTTGCAATTTATTTTGGTGAAACGTAAAGGTAACTTGGATCTTATAGATATTCCAATTCGAGGAAAATTGTTATTATCCAATTGGTAATCAAGTGCATGTCATGCAATGAACCTTGGAAGATTCTTGTAATTCGTTAGATATCATATATAACAAGAAATGCATGAAAGGGGTATCAATTGACCCTTTCAATCTGCATGAATTGATCACCTTTCCAATAGATTCCAACATAAAGGGGTATCACGAGTCCCCTCAATCTATATGATACCATTTACATTCCAATGGAGTTCAACATAAAGGGTATTCCTATATTGAAGTGAATTTGAAAAAAATAGAAAGAGGATTGCATCAATCTAGAAAGGGATCTAAGGTGTCTTAGAAGTATCTTGTTATTGGTTTGGGTAACGTTTGGTGCTTTGCCACTAATGAAGGCTTGTTGGGTATGTTTAATAGGTACGGGGGCTAGTGCTTCAGTGTTAATAGGATTGATCACTTGGAAGAACCTCTTGGGTGCCCATAAATAATATTTTTTAGTGGAAAGATTTAGTTAAGATAAAGGGATATTCATGAGTGAGGAAAATACTTTACTTTAGTGGAAAAATATCTAGGGTGTTCATAAAACAAATATATGCATGTAACATCCTTTCCAACATGAATTGCAATCAATCAATTGAGTATATTGCTAGTATTAGAAGAGGAGATCGATTCTAGTTTGTTAGGAATGTAATAAAATAGAAGAACATAACATCATAGAGTAAGGGGGAGGATCATTTTTAACCATTGCAGAAATGGAAAATGAAAAATGACCATTTCACATTCTTAGTTGATTATAACTTCTTATCTAGACAATGGATATGCACCATTCTAATCTCTAGAAAAATGCAGTTGCACCAGCC
This sequence comes from Pseudotsuga menziesii, assembly GCA_001517045.1. NCBI lineage: Eukaryota > Viridiplantae > Streptophyta > Pinopsida > Pinales > Pinaceae > Pseudotsuga > Pseudotsuga menziesii. The sequence goes on from LPNX010656531.1 coordinate 157,344, forward strand.
TGATATGAAGGAGGGAGTTTTCTTTGGTTAAGACAATGTTATAATGGGGAAAATTTAAAGTATTCACTAGCCTACATAGGACTATATTCATGGACCTACACTTCGAGGCTATAGGGTGGTGGTGGTTGGTTTGATTTCAATGCAAGTCATCGCCTTTGTTTGTGTATGTAGGGTGTTGCATCTCCATTGGGATGTCGCTAAGATAGGTGGAAACTAAGACAGTTAAAGGTAACTAGTTGCATTCTAGGAAGGTTGACAGAAAAGGGTGGAAATCATGAAGGTGTGGAGTTGGTCGTTGGGGTGTTAGGAAGGTTGCCATAATAAGGTCTAGCCAATGTTGATAAGTTAAGTGTTAGAAAGAGGCCAATAGAAAAAAGTCAACTATAGGAAAAACAATTTGCTCTAATATTCTAGAAATTTTTTTTTTTCTTGATTAATTTTGAGATATCAAAACCTCTTTTATTTATTATTATAAATAAGATTTTTAAATATCATTTTATATAAAATAATTAATTTTTAAACAATGTTAAATTCAAATTCTATTGATAAACTAAACTTAAAACTACTATTGATACTTCATATCATTTACAACCTTTTGGGGTTTAGATAATGTAGTGTAAATATAATTAAATTTGACTAAATCAAAATATTTTTTGTTTGTATTTATTATTAAGGTAGTCCTTAAACATTGTTTTTTCTCTTTTGTGTGGATAACTAGTCTTTTCTAAGTTGTTAAATGCTCTTTTTCACTTTTAATGTTTATTCCAGCGTCTGTTTTGGAAAGACTCAGAAGGTTAACCTTTGCTTTTCTCTGGGGCACCTCATGGGCAAATCACAAGTATCATTTGACAAATTGGATGAACATTTCTTGGCCAAAAGAGGAAGGTGGTTGGGGTATTAAAAACCTTCCATGGTTTAGCACTGCCTTGAGATTAAAAAACTTCTGGATGGTTCTTCAAGGCAACAGTCTATGGCATTAGGTTTTAACCAACAAATATATGAAGAATAAATCTGTTGTGTCTTGCCTCAAAGACAAAAATTTCACAGTCCATGGTGCCTCAGCGATTTGGAATGGTTTCTTGCACACTCTCTCGTGGCTAGGAAAATGCCTAGCGTGGCATGTTGGGAATGGTCAGAATATACTTGTGAGTGTTGACACGATTATTGGAACTCATACTCTCTCAGATCTACCCCTGGGTCTCAGAGAATATCTTGAGGATTTTGGCATTGTTTCACTTAATCATGCACAAAATACTCTCCTAGGTTTGCATAAATATTAGTATACGGCATAAGACTTGGATATAGCAGGAGACTGGAAATTGTCATGGGTTAATTACACAGGGTGTTTGGAACAAGGCAGAATATGTCTCAATCCTTTTGTTGATTCCTTGGTATGGACCCATAATAAACATAATGTTAATGTTACTGCGGAGCTGGTGTATGATCTAATTGTCCTTTCATCTTCCCCTCTGACTTGCAGTAAATTGCATGCTTTCCTCTGGTCTTGCAATATACCCTTGAAAATTCAATGTTTCATCTAGCTGGCTTTGGCAAACAAAATTCTCACATGGGAAAATATCCAGAAAAGAGGTTGGATCGGGCCTGGCATTTGTGCTCTATGTAGATTGAGTGAGGATAGTGTTCAACATCTGTTTACTTCTTGTTCTGTCATGAAAACGGTTTATGAATGCCTCAGCGATCGGTTTCACTTACAGCCCCTCTCCAAGAGCGATACTCTCAACACTTTTATGGTTTATTGGATGTCTGCATATTCCAGACACTCATAGTGTAGTTACATTCCTTTCTTTGTCATCTGGTGTATATGGAAAGGACATAACCACAGTATCTTTGAAGGAAAAAAGCCATCGATCTTGGGCATGCTTCATCAGATTGAATATTATATCCAACTGTATCCGGTCTCAAGTATAAAGATAAAAAAACCCAGGATTTGTGGACTGAGCACATATTTAGTCTTTCCCTATGGCTTCTTTGATGGGGCAGCTACTGATTATAAGGGTGGAGTGGGTTTTCGCTTGGTCTTGAACGAGTCTCACTCTTTTGAGTTTGCAATGGGGGCGGGCATTTGTACAAATACAAAAGTTGAATTGATGGCACTATGGGCTCTGCTGTCTGTGGCAAAAATGATGGGGATCCCATGTTTGAATATATTTGGAGACTCAACAGTTATCATTAATTGGGCAAACTTTCATGCCTCACTGGATCCTCTAGATCTAAGTCACTGGTGTATGGATACAAGAAGACTCATCTCTTGCTTTCTTCACTTGCCCTTCACTCATACATATCGAGAACACAATCAACTTGCAGACAAACTATCAAAATCTGCCCTATCTTTGGCTCCTGGATGTGGTAATTTCTCTGAGGTTCTTGAGGGCCATTTGGTCTTATCTGATTCTTTCCAACTCTTTTGAGCTCGGTGCAGGAGCTTTGCACCCTTTTTTTTATGCACCCTTTTGTGGTTTGTTGTATATGGAGCGGGCTCTATTGATAGTAGCTCTACACTTCTTGTGTACTCGATTTGTGTGACTGGTGGGACAGGTAACGATTGTATGTCTTCATGCTGCCATGGCTTCTTTAGTCCTTCTGATGTGTGGTCCGAGACCCCTCCCCATCGCCCACTCAAGAGTGCCTTGAGCCTTGCTACAGGCCACTAGCTGTAACAGACTTCATCCTTTGTTTTTTATTGATTGTAGCCCTATTGATAGGGGAAGCATGTTAGATGCCCTTTGATTCACTAATTGAAAAACAAAGTCAGGCTTTTTCCTTCTGAAAAAAAAATGTTTTGAACCTCATATTTGTACACGCCATCATCAACAATAATAACTCTCCCACAAAAGTTAAAATAAAAAGGATTTTTTTTTTTACTTCGCTAAAATAAGTGAGGTCGAAGATAAAGGGAAGAAACCGACGATCAACTCTCGTAGTAAAGCTAAAGGAGAAAGATCTCTTTTTTTACTTTGCTAAAATAAAATTAGTGAACCCCACCGGGACAGTGCCTTTATTTTGGCTCTCATATTCATTGAGAGCAATGTTTCGTGGTTGGCGTGCAAATCTACTGTTATTCGAGTTTATGGAAGTTCAAAGCCATAATATATCATAATAATAAATAAAGGGAAAAAGTCATAAAATATTTTAATACTAAAAATGATATAATATTTCTATATATATAGTAATTAAATTTTTATTTTAATTACAAGTTCTAAAAACTATTGATAAAAATATTTTATTATAATAAAATTTTTTTTATAAATTATCTACATCATCAAAATCTCAATTCAATAATAATTTTTCAAAAAAATTCCAAAAACTTAGAAGAAAATTATTAAAAAATAAAAATAAACTACTTATGAATAAACACTCTTTGATCTTCCTTTAGATCCTCAAATTGAAAATGAAAAATATCATTTAATTTAGAAGGGTGTCTATATTTAATTCTTTTGTTAATTTTAAATTATACACATTAAAACTAATGTTTATTTAATTTTCAAAATAATCAGTTTGTATAGATTTATAATGGTCCATAACATGTTATAATCAATTTGACTAGATTTTAGGCTTCTTTTCTTCATTATTGTATTATGCATGTCCCTATTTGATTTGAAGCAAGTATCTATATATGCTCAGTGTATATCAAAACATGCCAATGAACTCAATCTTATAATCTCTTTTTTTTTATATTTTTATATTTATATATTTAATAAATGTTATATATAGTATGATACATAACATCTCAAATATTTTGCATAAATTTTATAATTTAATGAAGTTATATATATATATATATATTTTATAATTTAATGATGTTATGTTAAATATAATTTTAATATTATATATAATTAATTTATTGGAAATGATATAATATATATTTAATATTACTAGATTTATTATAATTTTCTATGTTTTATAAATATATTATATTTGACTATTTTGAATATATTGTGATTAAAATTTATTTATTTGTTTTATCAATGTAATTATTTTGTTTTATTATGTGTTTTACTATTTTCTATTATATTTTATTATGGTTTTATGGACATTATTTTTAAATTATGCAAATTTAAGCATTGCTAACAAAATTCGTTTATTGTCATACCACTAGACAAATATTAAACAAATTATGGTTTTATTTTAATAGTTAGTTTTATTGTGAAGATTGTTGTGTAAATAAAGTTTGGTTTTATTTTCGTATTTGGTTTTAATTATCAAGGGATCCCTCTCCATAACCAACACTCTTCCCATTTGGAAGAGATAAAACATATATAGTTGGCTTATATTTGAGTATTAGTTTAGATGGCCAATCCGAGTTCAATAATGAGAATGGCGAAAATTATCTAGCTTGCAGTAGCTTATTTAATATTGTTGTAGGTCATTGGATCTAAAGTAGCTTGAGATCCAACGCCCGGAAGGAACTCCACGATAGAATTAAATAGGTTGTCGCATGCTGGATATTGATTTCCCATGAGAATATCTTTCATTAATTAGAAAATATTTCCCACCGAATAAATTACACGTGTTTCAACTCACGGTTCTAGTATCATTTTATTTCAGAAAGACGAATCGATGTCCAACTACACTCTTAACTAGAAGTTAGGGTCCGTTTTATTTTGAATTTTAAATATGAATTTTCTCTAGTTCTTCTTAGTTTCTTAACCTATTGTTGTTGAAACTCTTATCATCTTGTTGTTGAAACTCTTATTATCTTGGCATGATTTTGGGTCCACGAGCTTGGTGTGTTTTAGATTCTCTACTTTATATTTCACACACCTTCTTAGTAAACCCAACTTGTGATTTTATGAAAAAATATTCTCATTGTTGGGTTGTTGGGTCTTTGAGTATCAGGGATTCTAATCCCTATGTTTTGGAAAGATAGAATTTCCCATGAATCTAATAAGGTTCTCAACGAGGTTTAATTGTTTTTGGTCTCCCAAATCGAATAGGCATAGTGTCATGGACCTAAATTCATGGTGTCATGGACTTGAATACACATAATGCCATGACCTAAGGGTATGTCTGGAAATATTTACTTTTGACACATTAGATTGTCATAGTCTTCTCTTCACCATAGGGGCAAGTCCAACTTGTTCCTACCGTAATCATACTACCCCTTATCACTTTAGGTTTTCCTATAATCATGCCTTAGGATACAATTTGTTAGATATCTAACCAAGTTCTAATAATAGGAACACATCCAACTATGGCGTTAAAGCATCCCAACTTTACTTTAAAACTTAGCCAAGGTTAATTAACGCTTAACCATTCACAATAAGTAAGGGACAATAACATCCAACAATAAAAAAAAGGCCACAACACATAATTAAGGATGGAACCTAAGGAAAATGCATGGACTTGTTAATATGAAGAATGTTGCAAAAGATACCTTAAGGGATTCCAACCAATTTCCTACAACTCTATAACATATGTAAAACAATCCAAGGAAACATTTCCTATAACACTTGTTAATCTAACCATTGAAGCATTTGTAGCTCTACCTCATGAGATACTGACTATTCCACAGTTCACTCAATGAGAGTCCAAGTAGTCCATTGTGCCAACTCTAGACTTAACACAATGACAAAACTTTTTGTCGACTCTTGTATAAATAACTCTTCTTCCTTGAATGACTGTGCCAAATGGAGACTTCCTCTTTATATAGTAGACGATGCCTTGTCATTCCTTCTTCTAAGGTGCCTTGCAATCTACTCCCCATCCAAAGTAGACTCAACGTGTAATCCACCCTACATATTCTCCCATCTACCCGCTAAATATTTAGAATGCTTAACCCTAGGCTCCAAAAAACCTTCTAATCATCCACACTTCCCAAGGCATTCAACTTGTGATGCATGCCCAATTGTCTAGGAACTCCTATTAAAGGACTAAGGTGTTGTGTCCCCAAGTCATTCCATTATTTGTTTCCTTCCCATGAACCAATAAATGTTCATTATCTAAGTCACAATGTGGTCTTTAATAAACCCCGACTGAGAACCCTCATCTTGTTTCCATACTTAGCCAAATTTCTTTGTTAATCTATCCAACACTTAGGCATGCATTGCCATGATCATGCAAGATTGTCCAAGGAATGTGTTTCCAATCTTGCAACTTGTCCTCCCAATCAATTGAGGTTTCTTAATGATTGTCTCAATACACAGCTAGAGGCACCCATTTCTATCTCCAAGGAAAGAGCCTTGCATCCTCCCCCCATCTGAACCTTTTGTTGTCCTTGATGACATTTCCAAGAAATTTGTTGTCCCCAAAGTCTATTTCTTAGATTGACACAAAGATCCATTCATGGTAAATTCCTTCAACCACTTTGCAATTCCATTGATAGAAATTTCCCACAACTCAAATTATCTTTAGACGTAAGTGCCTTTGAAAAAATACGCTAATCACTACTCCCAAGATGTCCATGTTGTTGTGATTGTCTTTGCAGCCAAACTATCCAACTCCATTATTGCTATCACCACTACCAATGCAACTCAATTGTTCAACTTTGTTGTTATTTTCTACTATTGTTGTTGCAACTCAACTGTCCAACATTACCATTGTTGCAACCGAACCGTCCAAAATTCTACTTCTCCAACATACTACTACTTGAGTACTTTGACCAATCTACCATGTTTTTTCAGATTTTCAATGGCTATGTTTTGAACCAATTGGTTGATTAGTCCAATTTTTGTTCTCAATCCATGAGAATGCAGTTATTCATTCCAAAACTAGCTATTTACATATGTACTCCAACCTAATTTACAACTTTGTCAAGTCACCTCCTACAACTTAGCAAAGTTTCCCAAGGCACCTACATTCCTGTTGTCCTGCTTATTGGGCGACATATTGCCTAAGATAGCCTCAATGAGAAGAGGATGGAAGCCAACATGGATTTCTAGTGACAACTAAAGAACCTCCTCCATATGACTTGTGCTTCTTATTCAAGTATTTGTTGATTACTTCCTTCTTAGTTACTCTGCAAACTATTTTGTCTAGTGGGATCATCATTAATAGTAGGTCATAAATCCCCAAGGTTGCATTACAAAACTATATAGTTTTAGGTGTTCTAGATCATGGCAATCTTCATCTCCATCTCTTCTTCTTTACTAGAGTTTGAGCTAGGTCCATAGTTTCTAAAGGACTGTATACCTCTTTTCACTTCTTTTGTCTCTTATTGAATCACCTCTTGGTAGACCTAATCAACCCATTCTTTTGAACAAGTGGTTGAGTGACCTCTAAGATCATTGTCTCTAATTTTGATTATCTTGGCATAATTTATCATGATATTTGCATGGATTAGTGAGATGTTATTGACATGATCTAGGGTTCCTCTTTTGGAATGGCCTAGGGTTTGATGGTTGATGTTAAAGGTTTGAAGAAGGAAACACATGAAGTATATTGGTGATTGTTTCTAGGATTTGATTACACTCATTGGAGGCATCTTTCTGGTTATATTCCATAAGGTTTTAATGTAAATTTGAAGACAAATTTGAAAGATGCATTCAACCGTGTTTGTGAAGATTTACATTAGAGGAAATTTGAGGTCTAAAATGGGCCTCCTAAGGAAAATAATAAAATAATAGTTATTACTTTTGGAGGAAGAATGAAAAAAACTACTTTTTTTGTTTGTATTTTTGACATATCTCCCTGTGTTTTTAGTCAAATTCTGAGCGGGAGAGCTCGTTTGATGCGGAATTTAATTTCACATCCAACGAGTACCCACACTACATACTTTTGACAGACCCTGCTACCCCAAAAACAAGAAATACCTAAAAAAATGTGAAGATGGCATCATCATCACATTTTTTCAGGTATTTCTTGTTTTTGGGGTAGCGGGGTCTGTCAAAAGTATGTAGTGTGGGTAATCCTTGGATGCATAATTAAATTATGCATCCAATGAGCTCTCCCGCTCAGAATTTGAGTAAAAACACAGGGAGATATGTCGAAATTACGAACAAAAAAAGTAGTTTTCTTTTATGACAAATATGTCAATTCAACCATTATGGTTGACTCATTTTATTGAAATTCTATTGGTTCTTGAATTCCAACTCACAAAATTTATTGCTGGCACGCTTTCTTATAAGGCCCATTTTAGACCCCAAATTTCCTTTAGTGGAAGGTCTTGCATAAGAGGGGTTTGTTGTAGATTTGAAGACTATATTGGAAGCATTTGCTTGAATATTTGAAGCATCTATAGGTTGATATTGTGTCACTGATAATGATAGTTACAGATACAATGATACATGTATAGGTTGATAGAGACAATGATACAAGTACAGGTTGACAGAGACAAATACAATGACAATGACATGTTGACTCTCTTATTTATATCAATGTGGTATGATGGGGTAAGGGCATGGAGTTGTAGCTTATTTCTAGTTGGATCTAGTAAAGCAAGTGAGTTGGAGCTCACTGAGGATTGGAGTCAACTACAGGTTGGAGCCTGTGGTAAACCAGGGGGTTGTAGCCTCCTTCTAGTTGGAGCTTTATTCTAGTTAGTGTTGGTAAATAATTTGAATGCAATCCTTATATAATATAAATATTACATTCAATTGATTTACCAGCATTGACTAGAAGGAAGCACCAATTCCCTAATTTTCTAGCTCCAATTAGAAGGAGGCTATAACCCCTTAGTTTACCACAGGATTCAACCTATAGTGAGGAATCCAATTCTCAATAAGATCCAACTCACTAGCTTTATCAGCTCCAACTTGAAAGAAGCTACAACTCCCTATCATTTCCCTCTCCTGCCACCCTGATATAAATAAGAGACTAAACCTTTCATTGTCACTATCTCTGTCAACTTGTACCAGTATCACTGTCTCTATCATCTTATACATGTATCACTATCTCTGTAGCGGTTACTTTCATAATCACTATCACTATCACTATCACTGGCACAATATCAACTTATACATGCTACAAATATGCAAGCAACTTCTTCCAAGGTCGTCCTCAAATATGCAACAAACCCCTCTTGTGCAAGACCTACCAAATATTCATAAGCAATGTTGAAACATGTCCTTCAAACATGTCTTCAAATATGCATAAAAAATTTCTTGAATAGAACAAGAAATATGCCTCCAAATACTGTAATCAAATCCCATAAACAATCACCCGAAGACTTCATTTGTTTTCTTCAAACCTTTAAGATCACTATCAACTTCAAACCCTAGCTCATTGTAAGAGAGGAACCATAGATCATGCCAATAACATCACATTAATCCATGTCAATATCACCATAAACTATGCCAATATAATAACCATGATCTATGCCAATATCATTACTATAATCACCATAACATATGAAGTTCACTATAATCTATGCAAGATCACCACAATCTATGTAAGATCATCACCATAATATATGCCAATAACATTGTCATGATCTATGCCATCATCATGATCTATACCAAGATCATCACCATAATATATGTCAATAACATAATCATGATCTATGCCATCACCTTATCTATACCAATACAATCACCATAATCTATGTAAGTATCCTCATAATCTATGCAAGTTCACAATAATCTATGCAATATATTCAACAAGATTCACAAAGAGAGAAACTCTAGTACATGTACAAGACTCATACCATTGTCAAGCTAACAAGATGGACCCTAGTCCATGAGAGACATGTCTCATTACAAGAGAATACCATACGCAAGAACCTTACCTTTTCTAAGATGAAGAAACAAGAAATAAACTCTTCACAAAAAGTAAACCCTATATTGTTTCATCGCCAATCCCTTACAATAAGATTTCTTACGAGCCAATAATTTTGTAATTCCAATACCGTATGAGAAATTTATGCAAGTTTTCGTAAATCTACTTGATCCTCCTAAAAAATCCGCTCTTCTCCTCTTGAACTTTCGTCCTTCTCCTCAAGATTTCACATATTTCTCCTAGAAGTTACACATTAGAAAATAGAGACTTTAATGATGGTAAAATGAGAAGTTTCAACTCTTATTTATACTCTCCAAGATTCCTTTAACTTATTTTAGGGAAAACATTTTACTTCTTAAAATTAGGATCTCCATATTTTAAGGGGGGGTTAATGAATAAATCCTAATTTCATGGACCGCTATTAGAGTTTTAACATGGAACTTCATCTTTCCTTCTAGATCACTCCAAAACATCATTAAAGGGATTTTGGGCCATCTCCTTATCATCATACTTAAGTTGATAACTCTTTATTCATTGTAGGGTCATGTGGACCTAACCCCATTATTTTTTGGGGTTTGTGGACCAAATCACCATTAATTTGGGGGTTTCTTCATATTTTACACCATCATGGTCTTGTGGACCAATCCTTATTACTTCAAGGGATAATTCTCATGGTCATATGAACCAATAATCCTAGTAATGTGGACCCAACACCATTATTTTGCATGTTTATTTACACTTTACACCAGTATTATTTGGAGAAATATTAGGGACTTCCATAAGGGATTTCTCTATTTGTGTTCCACGAGGGCCATGCGTAACTTTTACGCCATAAGGGTACCGCTTTGGATTTATATACATTTGTGTCAAGGCTTCTTCTTCAAGAGATTTTTTTGGGGCTTCAATAGTTCTAATTGTCTTATCTTCATGACTTCACTGTAATTCATCAAACATTACTCAAATAACCATCCTTTATTTCCACCCCCTCATCATTATAACTAGAACATCTTCAAAATTACTACCACACCATCATTATCACTTTGACTTCAGTGACAACATTACTCAATATCAATGACACAGATCTCTTGACCCTGTTAACATCAATGACAACTTCTTCCCCCCTTTTTCATTGATGGAAAAAATTTCAAATCTCTCTCTCCCTATTGATATTGTTGACAAAATGTGTGAAACAATTTTGTAAACCTACCCCCCTTGGGATTATGTTGGTTCCCCCTGTCAATATTCTTATTTTCTATTAGTTTTATTTATTGATCTTCCCTCTGCAAAAAATGCCTTCTAAAAATATATTTCCTTGCTGGCAATGCTCCCCCTTTGATTGTGTTGACTCCCCCTTAGACTGGGCCATTTGCTGAAGATTTCTGAAGTAGCTTTCCATGTGTTTGTAAATGATCTACCAATCCACTGCTATGCTAACTTTTGTTTGATCTTCCTTGCATGTTACTTAGACTCCCACTCAATATGATCCATGATACTTGGAGTCCCTTATGCCAAATTGTTTAGAACAAATTGTACTGTTGGTTTATTGTAAGATCATTATCTGTAATCTTGACACCTTTCTTTTTGCTCCTTTATTTATCTTTATTGCTTCACTTAAAAAATGTTGTATGTATGTCCTCTGATAATTCTCTAATGACCCAATCTTCCTTATTTTCCCTCACATCTTCAACATGTAATACAAATTCCTTTGTCTTTTATCCTAGGGTTGTTTATGTTTTTGTTTAATATGTTTCCCATATTTAAGATAAGAGAATTGCTTTGGTTTCCTATCTTGACCTTTGAACTTTCATCATATATCGATAGGACCAATCTAGAATATTCTTTCTTCTATCCTTTTGAATTCTTCTTCAAGACTTTGATATAAGAATTTTCTTTCATGGAAGACTCCATCTTGCTTCTACAATCACAAGTTATGTGTCCATAGTTGTGGCATTTGTAACATTCAATATTGTGGTTCATCATACTTCTATAATCTCTTGCCACATGTCCATAATTGTGGCATTCAACATTGTAGTTCATGTGGACACCTATATTTCTTGCTTGATCATTTCCTCTATAAGATTTACATTCTCTATCCCTATGTCCAAAATTGTTACATGAAAAATAATAACTAGAAATTAAACTTTGGTACCTAAGAGCAAAGGGTATTCTTTGTGATGTAACTTTTTTGTATTCATTCTTCCTTGAAATCTTGTTGACCATGACTTCTTCCTATGTAGTCTTTTCCTTGATGAGTGTTTATGAGAATATCTATATAGCTCTTATCCTTTTTCATCTTTTTCTTTTCTAGTAGCTTGTAGCTTTCACTTTCTTCAATGCTCTTTTTCTCATCATAACCCGGACTAGTATTATCATTGATAGGTATGCATGTCATCATCTTTTATTTTTTTTTACAACTGGGAAAATATCTTGTCCAAATTTCCTTTTAGTGAAAGGATCTCAAGTTCTTGCCTTTGACAAATATCTTTATTTTATTGAAGTTGAATTGTTAGTTATTGTTTATTCTTCTTGGCCTCTTCTATTTGACTTATCAAACCAATAATGATATTTATAGATTCTTTAATATTTTCTGCCATCTATCCTTTTGAATTATGATCATCCTCGCGATATTTTTGCAGCTGAATATGTAGTAATTGATTCTCCTTTATGAGCTCTTCAATTACCATGTTTTCCAAACTTAACTTCTTCAACTCCTTTTTTAAGGAGCCAATTTCATCCTCTTGTTCTTGACAAGTATTTTTCTTCTCTTTACATGTTTCCTCCTTCTCTTTTAGTTGATTTGCTAATGCTCCTTTAGTATTCTTAGCCTCTTCAATTTGCAATGTATTGTTTTTTTTTTTAAACAGAAACCATAGAATATATTAGATTGAAAAAAAGGTTGTGCATAACCATACATTACAAAATTAAAACCATGGTTTCAAATAGTTCTGTGAAGAAAGAAAAACTAAAACAACTATGCATAAAGGAGAAGTATCAATGTTCCTGTGATTCTTCCTAGAGGATTTCAAACCCTTCGAAGGGTAAACTCTAACAATCCAATGATTAAGGAAAATGCAGAAAAACATCTAGGATAAAAGAGATGGGTCTCTACTTTTTCTTGTCTTCAATCCCATGAATAGGATGCATGACCAAAGTTTCCTCCATTGGGTAGTATCCTTGATCCGAGGAATCCTTACAGTGGTCACATTGGGTCATTCTGGCCATTTTTTAAACCTATTCCTTGATGAAATATACTATTCCAAGCATCTCTCTTAGGTCTCGTTCATTGTCATCTATCCTAGATTCGTGACAACCCACTTGATTAGCAATGTATCTGACATCAGACACTACATATTTGTTTTCCTGAACACCGAATCCCACAATCTCATAGACCCTTTCGAAGATCATGTTTAATATCCTGCAGAATGGACTTGAGCTCAGCGATTTTCGGGTTCCCTTCTTTGCTCACCATTTGATTCTAAGTTCTACTACTGGATTCCCACGAGAGTTCTGAAAACAAGTTATGAAGTTGTTGGACACTGCCTTGAACCCGGTTTCCTCTATTTCCCTCAAATCCACCACTCTCCAGACCTTCAAGTAATGAACAAAATTGAGAGGGGGCGTCTTTGTTAATCTCCTCCATCCTTCGTTCCAACCATCGCCTCATGACCTCAGGAAAAAACCATATAGGATGAGAATTAAAAGCGTTTACATGGAGGGGACCGCCACTTGTCTGGAGTGGATCACGCATAATGGGGAAGTTCGAATAGTCACCATGGGTAGGTGGCCTGCAGGAGGGCCTTAAAAAAATATCACCCAACCTTAGCCTAAGGAAAAAGTGCATAAGGGTGTGTCTAGGGGACATGCTTGTGGTTTTTAAATTGATTCTTGAGTTCAACCATTCCATACTGGCTTCTGGCTCCTTGGTTGGCTAGTTTTTTAGTAGATCTATTGTTTTCCCTAAGAATATGAAGATAGAAAACTTATGGAATAATATTTATCCAACAAATCTGATCATAAATTCTTTTGCAACTAGCAAAACCATGGTTATATCCCGATCTCATATTATGTATTACCTGCCTTGAATCTCCAAAGACCATGAGCTTGGTGATTTTAGAATGACCTGCCAATTCCAAGCCAAGGAGGAGTGAGAGCCATTCTTATTTATTGTTGGATTGATGTCTGATTCCCCAAGCACAAGTGTTTAATATGTTTACTCTGGGATCAAATATAATCCCCCCCGCACCTACCTCCCCTGGGAAATGTGTTGTTATCTTGATACCTATGAAGTTGTTCCATTATCATATGGTTCTTTATTCTTTCTGTCCCAAATTCATCTAGATCTTCAACTAGTTATACTTCAAGATATACTACCCCTTCAATTTTTAAGTCTTCTTCATCTTCAGAAGCATTTCTCTGGTTTTCAATAACTCATCATTTTCTTCTAGATGTTATTCACTTTTTATATATGACCTTTCCTTTTGATTGTCTTCATGTTGATGGAGATATCTCTTCATATAGATATTTTGTAGCTTGTCCTATAGCTCTTTAGCTCATGTAAACTTTCCAACTTTGAATTTCATAAGATCAGATAGTCCATGCAAGATGGTATCCATCCCATTGCATTGTTCTTTCTTAACTCCTTCTTAGCTGTAGTTTTTTGGTGGACTTTTTGGAGCGATGTAACCATTCAAAACTGCTTCCTAGATGCCACAATCTTGTTCCTGTAAATATAGCCTCATCATTATGCTCCAACACTCGTAATTTGAACCATCGAACAATGGATATTCATTGGGAGAGAAGATATTTTACGGTTCGTCCATGTGCACTTCCAAGGATCTTCCTTCTAGCTGTTATATTATCCTGAAGAGACGTGCTCTAATACCAATTGTTGGAATATTCACTAATACTGATAGGGGGGGTGAATTAGTATAAATATTCTGTTACCATTTCAATATTCAAATGAGACATGTAATCAATTAACCATTAACCATGAAATTCATCATCACATAAATCACACTCAGTACACTGGAAAATTTTACGTGGAAACTCAAAATGGGACAAAACCAACAAATATTTTTCCTATATAATATAAATATTACACTCATTTGATTTACCAACGTCGATTGGAAGGAAGCACCAACTCTCTAATTTTTTAGATCTAATTAGAATAAGGCTACAACCCCTTGGTTTACCATAGGCTCCAACTTGTAGTGAGGAATCCAATCCCCAGTGAACTCCAACTCAATATATTTATCAGCTCCAACTGGAAAGAAGCTACAACTCCTTGTCCTTTCCCCATCCTACCACTCTGATATAAATAAGAGAATCAACCTATCGTTGTCACAATTTCTATATTTATCAACTGTATATCTATCTCTTTCAGCATGTATCTGTATCATTGTGTCTATAACTGTTACTGTCACAATCATTGTCACCATTACTGTCACTATCATTGCCACTATCATTGTCCTTGTGTAGTGTTTTTTTAGTATAGGAATGAAAACAACTAATTTATAAAAATGACACAATAAAAAAGATGTCATTATGACATAAGGCCACTGAAAAAAGAAAGATATATGGATTCCCATGGCCATGTAGGAATGGACAATATAAGAGAGTCCCATTTTGTGATTGTTGGGTTTGGAGATACTTCAAAGAGTGTAACTCTAAATAAGAGATTTGACTCTCTTCTTCATGGCATGCCAATATAAATAATGGTGTACGTGATGTTGAGTTTTATTGATGCCAAAGTGGCCTCAATAAGAAGATGTATGCCCCCCCTTGATGAAAAGAAGTCTATCATAATTAACTAGCACACACAACCACTAAATTTATATAATCATCCATATTTCATATGGAAATATAAAAAAAGTAGTTTGGTTTACCTTTGTTGGATACTAGAGGGTGTGCATTATGGGACCAAAATACATATTTGAAGAGTATTGTTGCTTCTAATGATTATATGCAGGAACCTTTATGTTGATATTGAAAGCATACAAATTGGAGGACAACTAAGAAGATTGAATATTTGATTAGTGCTTCCCTCATTGTATTTTATTATGAAATGAAATTTTTGAATAAAATATTCCCATTTGTTTTGTTCCAACTCTTGTAGCTTTATTTGCGTGTTCAAGAAAATCAAATGATGATGATCAATGTGTAACGCCCCATATTTTGATTGGAGAACTAAATGACATTTAGACATATATTGTATTTCTTTGCTTATTACCTATTGGACTTAGCTTGATTGAGTAGACTATATGTGTGGAATTATGAACCTATTTATATGAAACAATTTTGTTTTCAAGTTTATCATTCCTCTTATTAATGATGTGAAAGATAGGTGAGTGTTAACTTATAATCAACATAAATATATTTTAATGTTTAATAGTATTTAATTTACGAGATTGGATTGGATTTAATGCATTAGTCAGACTTGTTAATGGGGTTTAATGTCAGGCCATTAAGGAAGTAGTTGAACTAGTTTTATGATGAGATTTGACCTTGAGGGAGGGTGGTGAAATCAAGGGGAGGGGGAAGTATTTGAGGAGATTGGGGGTCTCTAGAAATGGGTTCTAAATATTAGGAGCATATTGGTTACCAAGGAAGGGTTATTTTGATTGGGGGGAACACATTTGTGACTGGGGACTGATTATTTGTATTGTGAATTGGCAGATAGGAATTGAGAAAAATGGGCTTTGTTGTGGTTATTAGAGCTATGGTCATGGAGGTCTAGGAAACCCATAAGTTTTTAACTAACAACTTCATTGCTAGTTGGCTAGGAGGATTAATCCCAGCGAGGGAAAGTAGGTAATTGGCTAGATTAGAATACTTGGACTGGACCAAGAACTTAATAGAAACTACAACTACAAAGTTGCTCCTACAACTATATTATAAAGGTATTCTATTGTTCTACTTGGTCATTATTACTTAGACACACATAAACAACACGAGTTATGCTATGAAATCTTTTGTATTTTATACGTTTAGTATATATGTAAAGAAGCGGAACAAGTGCATAAATTATTGGCATGGTAAAATACAATGAGTAATTTCCTGAAATTGATTTGAGTTGATTAGTTAAAATTTTATTCCTTTTATAGTTGGTTGAGTACAATTAATTAACACCCATCACTAGGATTGGGTGTTACATTTGGTATTAGAGCTAGATATGTTTGGACTAGTTTCCTATTGTCTTGAACTACCACCCCATGTGCATAAAACTCATGATGTATTTCATGTATATGTATTGCAACATTATGTGGACACTAAGACTCACAAAAATCGCTGGAAATAATTTTCGACGAGGGGAATTTTAATGGTCGATCCATTATGCATACTAGATTGTAGCATTTAACAGCTCGGGAATTCTCTTGTGGAACAAGTTAAATTATAGTGAGATAGATATAGCCCATGATTTTCTACCTAGGAGGACACAGAGACCACGTCTCATGATTATCCCTCACTTTTTATACTATAACTTTGGGATGAAGTTTCTTGAATGGTGGGTGTATGCGATGCCCCATGTTTTGACTGGAGAACTAAACCACATTTTGACATATATTGTATTTCTTTGCTTATTACTTGTTGGACTCAACTTCACTAAGTAGACTATGTGTGCAAAATTATTTACGTACTAATATGCGAAAAAATATGTTTTAATTTTATCATTCCTCTTAGTAATGATGTGAATGATAGTTGAGTGTTAAAATAATCAACATAAAGATATTTTAATATTTAACAATTTTCAGATTTATGTGTGTGGATTGGAATTAATGTATTAGTAATGCCTTGGTATGGGGTTAATGTCAAGCCATTAAGGAAGTAGGTGAACTATTTTTATGATGACATTTGACCTTGAAGGAGGACAATGGAATGAGGAAGAGGGGAAATCATTTGAGGAGATTAAGGTTCTTAAGAAAGGGGTTTTGGATATTGGGAGCATATTTGTGATTGAGGACTAGTTATTTTGAATGGGGGGATCATATTTGTGACTAAGGAATGGTAATTTGGCTTGTGAATTTGAGTACATGAATTGAGAAAAGAGATTTTCTATTTTGGTTATCAAATTTGTGGGTACGAAGGGATAGGAAACCCACAGGTTTCCTAGAACTAATAGCTTCACTACTATTTGGTTTGGAGGATTAATACTAGCCTAGGAAAGTTGCTAACTAGCTATATTTGGCTACTTTTATCAAACCAAGCACTTACTGATTACTACAACTATGGAGGTGCTCATATAACTAGATTATAAAGGTATTCTAGTGTTCTACTTGGTCATTATACTCAGACACATAAACAATACTTAGAGTTATGCTGTGAATTGTTTTTAATTATACTTTAATATATATGTAAAGAAGTGGAATAAGTGCATATTGGCATGGTAAAATAAAATGGGTAACTTCCTAAAATTTATTTGAGCTGATTAGTTAAATTTTGCTCCCTTTTATAGTTGGTTAAGTACATTTAATTAACACCCATCACTAGGATGGGGTGCTACACAGTGCACAAAAACATCTCCTTCCCAAGTAGATAATGGTGCCATTGTTTGAGAGCTTGGATAGATGTATCTAATTATTTATTGTAGGCATTGTATTGAATCTTGGCATTAGGAAAACTTTTAGAATGATAAGAAAATACATGGCCATCTTGTTTGAGGACAACCCCAATAACATAGTGGGAGGCATCTAACTCTATCCCAAAAGGTTGTTGTTGGATTGGAAAACGAAGAACAAGAGTAGAAGAAAATAATTGTTTTAAATGCTTAAAAGTTGCATCAACCTCTATAGTCCAAGAAAATTGTGGCTAGTTAGAGAGATTGTTTATAAAGCACAATTTAATTGAGAAATGAGGTATAAAATTGTATTAGAAATTGAGTAAGGGGCATGATCCAATTGAAAGATATTTAAAATTGGATAGATCAACCTGAATACCAATGTGGCATAAAATTAACTCAAAATAATGAACAAAATTCTCCCAAACAAATATTTCTTCCTTTTCAATATACAATTTGTGAGTACATAATCGATGCACAATGGTGCCAAAATGTTGGAGGATCTCATTATAAGTCTTTCTAAAGATTAATATATCATCAATGTAGATGGTAACACATTGTCCCAAATGTGGCATAAATATATCATTGATGAATCTCATAAACATCGTTGGAGCATTAGTGATACCAAATGACATAATCATCCATTTAAAAAGATAAAATTTAGTTTTAAAAGAAGTTTTCCAAGTGTTACCAGTTCTTCATATGAACATGATGATATCTTGTTGGAGGTACAGTTTAGTAAAATAGTAATCCACTACAAAATGATCCAATAGATACTCAATCCTTGGAAGAGGATACCTATCTTGGATCGTGATTTTGTGGAAATCCCTATAATCATTACGAAGCACCATTCATTATGCTTCTTATTGGGAATAATGAAGGCATGAGAGCCACATGGGGAAGATATCGGTTAAATATGCCACATCCTATAAACCATTAATTCTTAAGTTGTTAGAGGAGTTACCATCTTCATGTGCCAAATGATATTTTGACAAAAAAATGTTTGAATCTTATTGCAAATATTAAATCAGACTTCTAGAAGTGAAGGATTAGGCCTCCAACAACTCAGTGTTTGCAAGAACAACAATCTGTCAAGGAAAAGGTCTTATGATAGGTGTAGATAGATCTTTGGCAATTGTATCAATTTGAGTTATCAAGGAGCAATTCGTTTGATTGGTGTAGGACAATCTTTAGGAACCTTATGTCGTGATATGAATTGATATGACTATTGTACTGAAAAAACAATACAATCTTCATAAAACACAAGATATCGATAAATGTTGGGACAAATGAGCTCACTTGAGCTTTTACTTTTCTCACTATATGTATATTAAAAACCCTTTGACCAAAATCGATCAAATCAAACAAACTAAGATCCCTTGATTTAATAACTAATATCTCTGCTACTTGCCAACAACTACAATAATAAATTCTAGAAAAAGGAGGACAAATACATTGATATCAAATGATAACTTTGAGTACTACTAACACTATATAAATAATTGAAAGAGAACAAACCAAAACTATGGAGAGGTTGATTAATTTGAAAATTTGGGTGTATTTTGGGCTTAGATTGTCACCACCCAAAAAAATTACACTATAAATAAAATTCTTTTTATTTAAATGTCATAGAGTCTCTTCTTAGTCGTAAGTTCATTTCTATCTTTCTGCATGAATAATTCCACTTTCAAAATTCTTGTCAGTATGAATACAGACTTGTCGTCTGTCCGATAATAACTCCAACTATGACACTTCCAAAATCATCGCTTTATGACAAGGTGATATGTTAATGTTACAATGTGTTTCTTTTTAACTAACAAGGATTAAATCCTAAGTCCTGGACTAAAGTCCTACGCCAAAGTAATATTCTGTAACACCTTATATTAAAGTACTATGCTACAACACCTTATGATAAAGTACTATGCTGCAACACCCTATGCTAAAGTACTATGCTGCAACACATTATACTAAAGTACTATACTGCAACACATTATGCTAAAGTACTATGTTGCAACACCCTAAGCTAAAGTATTATGTTGAAACACCTTAGGCTAAATTATTATGCTGAAACACCTTAGGCTAAATTATTATGTTGAAACACCTTAGGCTAAAGTATTTGATATTTTGACTTAGTAAGTTCTAATATGTTCATACGATAGGGAGCCTTTGATGCTGGTACTGACCCTGGTACCAAATCAACTGTAAAATATATATCTCTTTTCGGAGGTAGTCTGAGAATCTCTTCCAAAAATATATCTATAAAGTCCTTTAGAATTGGTATGTCTTCTACATTAAGTTGCTTAATTTTCTCTCTCATCCATTATGTAAACTGCAAAAACTTTACAACCTTTACGAACAAACTATTTCATTTGTAAGGATGAAATTTCTCTTATGATGACCTTCCTAGGAATCCCTTTTACAAAAATAGTATTACCTTTATCATCCAAACATGAGAATCTTTTATCATAACAGTTTAAAATAACTCTATGTTTATCTAACCAATCAATTCCTATCAGTAAGTCATAAGATCCTAAAGGTATAATATTTAAATAAGCATGCATTTTAAAATCATTCATAATAAAATTGCATTTTTTCACAAATCTAGTTACTTCCGCTTTGTGCCTATAGAAAGTTGAACTAACCAAGAATTTTCAAATTTATCTTGCTGCAACCTGTATAACTCTACAATTATTGGAGATATATAACTTAAACTTGCATATGATATATGTTTAGGGCATACAGTATTTGATTGGAAAGGTCTAGTAGAGAAAAACACATTTTAGACATTCATACATTCCTTCGTGTATGTCTAGATTGCTACATCAGTAAAAAACTTTGTTTAAGGCCTCAAAATGACCTCAAAATTTTTGGGTCCGAAAAACCATAAAAAATGTCAAATTGGAAAATTTGTTTTGAGCTAATGAAATAGGTGGCCAATTACCGATATCCATCTGGATGGTTCACTGACCCAAAAACTCGTTAAAATTACCAAACTGGAAAAGTTGTTTGAGCAAGTGGAATAGGTGGGTGGCCATCGATACCCATTTGGATCAGTCCTCCCCTCTTAAGAATCAATTGTCTCCATTGCATTGAGTCCCTTATCATATGGCAAACCATTTGTTGGGTTGAGCTCATGGTGATGCATTTGCTGAGGTGAAAAGGATACTTTTATTTGAAAGCTTGAGAGATTTGTAATTGTTGTTGATGGATGGGCTTGATCCAATCAAAATTTTTGGTTTCCTTATTATCCTTGGTATGCACCAATGTGGATTATTTTTTGGAGGATCACCTAGAATGTGTGTCCTTGCATTGTAGAGATACCCAGATATGTGAGGCAACAATTTGCTTGCGTTCTTATTTCTGCTGAGTAAAGGGACCCTGCGAAGAAGTTGTGGAGGTCTATGATCTGATGTTCACCTTTAGAGGAAATTGTGAAGAGGAAAATTTCTTAGTGTCAAATATTATCTTCTTGCACTACTTGGTTGAGGTCAAAGAGACTGTGGTAGGTGCAATTTTCTTTGGTATCTGATAGATTTTTCCTTCCAAAGTGATAATGACACTATGAGGCCATGAATCATATACAACATGGTGCTTCCACATATATGGATTCCACATCACAAACATCAAGTGGGGCTTCACAAAGTACCTCATTTTTGAAAGGCTTGATGCCATAAGGTAGATGACACTGATGACCGGAACATATACCTTTTCCTTGAAATAGCCAATCGATGGTGTATGGATGTGGGTGTGGTGTTGTTGGTAGCTCCAATCTATTGATGAATTCTACTAAGATTAGATTATTTTGGTTTCCATTGTTGGAAACAAAATGTTGGTGGATTCCCTTCACCCACATTTGTAAGTGGAATAGGTGCTCGTGTGCCTCTAACCCTTCTAGTTTCTCTAGATGAGTCTGTGTGGTAGTGATAGTGACACTAGGTTCTGCATCAATGATTTGCTTCTGTTTTTCTACAACTATGACATTAGGTTTTGAATCAGAACTGGAACTAGGATCTAATTTTGAAGCTTTGATCTTGACCACCAATGACTACTTTAAGTGACACTCATTAGTGTTGTGCCGGGGGATTTTGTGGAAATCACACCATTTTCTAGTGTCCTTCTTAACATTCCCATTAACCTTCTTGGATGGATCTCCTTGAGGTTTTTTATCCTTGGTC
The DNA here is from genome assembly GCA_001517045.1 of Pseudotsuga menziesii. Lineage (NCBI taxonomy): Eukaryota > Viridiplantae > Streptophyta > Pinopsida > Pinales > Pinaceae > Pseudotsuga > Pseudotsuga menziesii. The sequence goes on from LPNX010656531.1 coordinate 179,745, forward strand.
TATCCTTTGTTTTGTGACTCTGGGTTTCCTTTTCCATGCTTATATTGCAACATATTTGTAAGCCGAAAATCCCACTTATTATTTTTTTGAAATTCATGCTATATTTTTACAACATATTGATAAGAGGCTCCTAGTTAATAGATGCCAAGGAATTCCATCTTTGTTCAGATGTATTGATGTAGGCTATTGTGATATTTCAGAACTAAGTGCCTCTCAGAGTCTTTGATACCTATTTTTTTATGCAAGGTATGGAATTTGTTGGTGTACTCTGGCACCACTTGGTCCCTCTCTTGACACAAAATGGTCCATTTTTGGTACTGGTCATTATAATTTCCCACAGGGTAATATTGTTCCTTAACAACATCTATAAAATAGGCCCAAGTGAGAACGATCTCAAACATTTCAGAATCCTCTATTAAGTTTTTTCTCACAATAAGTTTCCCACCAATTTTTGACATGGAGTACAACCTTAAAGAGCGCAAAGGTGATATTTTCCCTATCAGTAAAATTGTGGATAGATAAATACCCCTCTAGCAGACTTAAAAATTTGTATAGGGCATCAACATCAATATGGCCTCCAAATAGAGGAATATCAAAGTTAACTTGTACCTTGAAGGTTGTGGCTCCTTCGAAGTTAATGCAGCTTGATGATCCCTTCGTTGTTGTCGATATCCGTCGAAGGATTTGGGTGAAATTATCCATCATCTATTTCTTATGTCATGTAAGGGATTCCTATAGCAACATCTTAACAGGATCTCTTACTCCATCTTCTCCCTTTTCCTATTCCATGGGAGGTAGTTTGGGCTGCTGAGGGCGGTCTTTTTTAAGCCAAGAACAAACTGTCTATATCCTGACCTTGTCGGGGACATGCATGGAGAAACAATAGAAGAGTAGATTGCTATGATACCACTGATATAGATTTATGTGAGAATGAAATGAAAGAGAATATATAGATCCACACAACGAACATAATGATATAATAAACTCATATTTATTAAATGAATGAAACATAATAGACTGTGAAATAAAAATAGTTAGAATGGTGGTAGCTATATCTATGAGAAGATATATGGTGGCTACACTCATTTGTGACAACTTGATTACAAAATGAGATCGAAGGGCCTTTCTATCATAAAAAAGAGGGTGAAAACCCTAACATTAAAAAACCTAACCCTAGGAGATGATCCATAAAATGGTTTGTGGGTCCTAAGGTGATTTGTTGAGGTTTCAACTTCTTGGGGGAATAACATTTGCATATAATCTCCATTTAAGGTGTTAGGTATCTTGTTGGAAAGACCTAGAAAAGAGGAACACATTTTGGACATCTAGACCTACCTTTGGTTATGTTTGGATTGCTACATCACCAAAAAAATCCGTTTAATGTGTCAAAACGACCTCAAAAGTTTTGGGGTCCAAAAAATCATAAAAATTGCCAAACCAAAAAAAAAATATTTTGATCCAGTGGAATAGGTGGCTAGTTACTGATATTCATCTGAACCAGTCCACCGAACCAAAAACCCATCATAACCACCAAACTAGAAAATTTATTTTGATACAATGGAATTTGTGGGTAGTCATAGATACCCATGTAGATCAAAATAACATGTATTCACTTTAATATTTTATAATATAAATATAAAACAATACTAATATTGTAACATATAATTATTTATATTAAATACTTATTATTGTGAATTGTTACTAATATATAATTATTTAACACAAATTCAACATGTACATAGTTGTTTTTTATATACTACATAGCACATATGCCATGATTCACACTATTTTTTTATTATTCTCTAAATTCACATGGAAAAAATTGATAAGTTTGGTCCTTGCAAAGTTTGGATCCTCCAATTGTTCAAACTTAGGGTTTCTATGATTCACTATGGTCGTTCATGAAGATGTGCAACTTGTTCGAGACATATATGTTTGTGTATGAGTTCAATGACATTGTTGTATGCAGGAACCCTAAGAAAGATGGAGAACCTATGAGATTGTTGTGAATGCCCCTTTTTCACTTCACTTCCTCATTGTTCTTGGAATAATCTTAGAGCTATTCATTTTTTGCTTTGATTGTTTGCTCTGTTTTTCTTTTCTTATTCTTTCCCCATGGCATTGAAAATGGACAAAGTTCAACCTCAATGAACAAATAATTGATCATAATTAAGAGATACACCAAGTAGTGTATATTCTACAATGGAGAGACCACAGTTCCTAATGTTCCTAGGACCAAACCTAGTGTTTCTGAGAGACAAAAAACAAACTAAGAGACATTGAATTATTTTAACTAGAACAACATTCTAGAGAAAAACAATTTTGAAATACGATTGTCATGATTTAGTGTCTTGACTTATGTCTTCCTAGTAGGAAACTATGCTATCATCAAAGAAGCATGCAATTACGACCAATTAACATAACATAAATATATTTTTATCTTTAACAACTCAAGATTGTTCTTTAAATGTGCCTTCTACCTCCATTTTATTGCTTGCAACACCCCCATATATTGAACCTAGACACATATACAGTAAAAGTAAATGTTGTCAAATATATCTCTCCTGATATTGTACATTGATAAATAGGAAGTGATAGGCTCTATTTTTTTCCATATACTTATGAAGGAGATTCCTTCATAGTCCAATATCATGTTGGGAAGACATAAAACAAAATGCCTAAGCATAAATTTACCACATTTTACAAAAGTAGAAACAAATTATAATGGTTAAGGTTAGAACAAAAAGGAATGGGAATGCATATAGAAATTTAAGAAAAAAATCACGGCTACATTTACTTGTTTGATAAGAGATTTACATGTATGTGACTCTTGTGTAAGCTTGGTAATTGAGAATAAATGGTTTCCTAAGCATATATTTTAGGTGTAAGTGTTCAACCCAAGGATCCAAAATAATAGGATTATTTTATTTTCTAGAAGACCACTAAAATGTCGAACCTTACGCTTGCAAAACATATTTATAAAATAAAAATTATTTAAAACCACCAATTTTTAAAATCCCTCAATAGCATATTAAGAAAATTCTTGTTACTTAGGAGAATCCTACAAAAACCAGCACAACAAATATTGAAAGGAAACATCAGAACTAAACAACAAGAGACATCAATAATTTCATATTTACGCTTAGATAAATGAATAGGAGAGTAGGGATAGGATCGCAAAGCCTAGACTTTGAATATGAAGGATAGATAAGCAGTATTGAAGAGTTGGGAACAATATCATGTCAAGGTAACAAAGATCACCTAGGACTAGCATAAGGCCTAGAAAAATGACTTCCCACTAACTACTTGTTTATTGGTTTTTTCTTGCATTTGATATTTGATTTCTACCATGTACTAACTTTTGTATTCCAATGAAAACAAGAAGAGAGGACAAATTAGGAGAAAAACAAATTAGCAGAGTGAACTTCATCTTAGGATTAATTAATCCTCCTTTGTCCAATATAGTCTCTTTGGTTATTTTTCCTAGCTTATGAAGTCATTATTATTGTACTAGAGTGTGGGGAACACACCTAGGGGATATCTGCCACTTAGTGCATCTGCATGCATGAGTTTATGCACCCCAGGGACCAATCCCTACATTTTAGACTCTGAGTGCCACCAACAGTATCCTTCAATAGACCTTGGTAGGTAAGTCGTTATGTTGAGTTATCCTCTAGTTACTTTCGGTTAGATCACGTACAGTTATCCTAGAACCAGTTTTGCATGATTCAAGGGAATGTGACACCTTTTGTCCACCTACCTCATAAGTTAACTGATTATAGACTAATTTAGTAATCCAAAGTTAGAATAGCGAGATCCAGCTGTGATTTTTCCACATTGAGTTAGCTAAATAGTTAGTTAGAGATTGGTATATTCGAATCCTATCCACAATATTCAAATTCTATTTATTGTACTACCATTGTATTACTAATTAATGAATGAAGATTAATTTTGTGATTATTTGAAATTTGTGTAATGAATTCTTTGCTCAGTGTACATTGATCTTAATTATTCCACTTCATAAATACTTTCCAATAGCTCTGATATTAGCCTGTAGATCTATGGTTCTCAAATTTAACATGGTATCAGAGCATTGTTCAAGCTAAATTCAAACCTCAAAAACCTCCATGCTTGCACCAAAAGCAACTAAGTTTCCACATAATTCCTGGAATCATTGCATTGCTCCCTTTGGATTCCGTCACGAGAAGTCTATCCAAGTGTGATGGAATATGAAAAATTTCACATGTTGAGGTGGAAGGGTTTGAACTGACATATGATTGCGAATTGGATTGTTTTGCAGTGATTTTTTTGCAAGTACCTACGTAGATCTTGAATATTTGACTAATCAACACACAATGAAATGGAGAATTCTTCTGCTCTTACACCCTTCAATTACATTTATTGGAGAGAATATATGCAAATAACCTTGCAAAACAAGGGAATGTATAGGTTGACAATGGGAAGAGAAGTTGAGCCCCAACACTATGATGAGAAATCCAAGTTTCTAAACCGGTTAGATGAAGCCTTCAACTGCATGTGCATCCACATCTACAGGGACCTATTGTTCCATCTTGAGGGACTAAGAACTCCAAAGGAAGTATGGGACAAGATTGAATCCTTTTTTAGCAAACAAAATGATCTAGGAGGCCGTATTCTTGAGAATGAACTCATTGCATTACAACACAACAATTTTGAGACTATTCAACAATTCTTTTCGAAATGCAAAGCCCTAGTACTGCAATTCAAACAATGTGGGATAGCGAGGAATGATGAGAATCTTGTGTTTTTGATTCTAAGCAAGCTTGGCTCATATTTTTCAGTATTTTTCTCTACTTTCCATGCTGGAAGAGTTTCCATTCCAAATTGGAAAATCCCTTCTCTAGATTCTTTTGCAGATTCTTTGATCCAATATTAAGACAAATTGATTCAAATGGGAGTGCTTCAAACCTACAAGAATCATGCCCTCTTTGCTGGATAATCTGGTAATGCGCAAGAAAAAGGGAAGCAAAAAAGGAAGGAGACCAAAAATATTGATTCGAAACCAAAGGAGAATCATAAATCTTCTGATGGAGGCTCAGGTTCCAAGAAGAACAAGAAATTTTAGAAAGCTCAATGCTCCTACTATATTAAAGGATTTCATCGAGAAATTCATTGTATGAAGAAGACCATTGATCAAATGGAAAGAATCATTGAGCAACACAATATTTCCCTCCTTGAAGGCAGAAGGAAGATGGTATTTGGAGAAAGGTCTGAAGATCATGATGAGAGATGCCATGAAAGGTATTTGGGAATGTTATTGGGGATCCAGATGACAGAAGAAGAATGAGGTCCCAGTTTCATAATGAACATGTTGCACTCTCCCACATAGTTTCGCTACCTTTAGAGTGGTGCAACAAACTATCTGAGAGATGCTACTTGATGGTAAGGACTAGTCCACAATTCGGCCCACTGAAGAACAAATTGGATCAGAGTCACTATTCCTCCAGAAAGAAGAGACAAAGGAAACACTCCTTATCCTATCCATCATCATATTGGAAGAAGATGGAGAGGATCACATGCATAGTTCCAGGATGTTGATATTAGTATTTATAATCCTCCCTTGTCCAAATTCTCTATTATATTATATTTGCCTAACTTAGGAGTCATTTAGTTATTATTGGGTCCACGAGTACCATTGGGTCCACTTGGCCTAATGGAGCCACATGTACCAGTCACTAGAGTGTGGGGAACACCAATAAAGGCTAACTGGAACTGACTGCACCTTCATGCATCATTTTATGCACCTCCTAGATCGATCCCTACATCTTAGGAGCCACTGGGAGTGCAGGCACCATCCTTCTTTAGTTGTTAGTAGTTGGTGACTAGTCAAGCTTAGTTATGCTTCAGTTAGATTCAATTAGATATCCTCCATTTTAGTTAGCACCAGTTATGCATGGCTGCATGTGTGAAGGCGCCAGTTCTCACCTAATTATCACCTACCACTACTGTTAGACTGGTTTGACTGATTGTAACTGATTGAGAGACTGGATTAGACATCTGGAGTTAGCTTGTTGAACTCTCATAGTGATTTAGAAACTTCTAGTTAGCCATGCAGTCAAATCATGAGTTCGTATATTCGAATTCCTCTCATGATTCAAAATCTCCTTTATGTAACATTGTTGTATACTGTTGGGAATAATGAAGTTTATACTGTAATTATACCGAGCAATTCTTGTTTGTTTCTTGTGAGATTTGTTTTGTTCAGTGGGTATTATTCATTCATTTTCACTATAAATAATTAAGAATATAATAACACTCATTGATTGAAGATCAATGGAATAGTAATTCTAACATGGTATCATATCCTCCTCAGGAAATATTCAAGTCTATCTACACTCCATTGTACACCAAAAGCAGCTGGGTTTCCACAGAAGGCCTGCAAAGAGTGCCTTGCTTCCTCTGAATTCATTTAGAGTGGCGGTGCAGGTGTGATGGACCCTGAAAAAGTGTACATGTCGAGAGAGAAGGTTTGATTCTGACAAGTGCGAATTGGTTTTGTTTTTACAGTGTTACCTTGCAAGTGCTACATATCTTGATTGAAGATATTGTCTGATCAGAAGGGGAATTGATGGATTCTCAACCTTCCAAGACCCGCATCCTAACACCCTTCAACTATGTTGATTGGAGGGCAGATATGAAGGTTTCCATACGTAACAAGGCCCTATTCAGGATGACAATGGGAAGGGATACTAAACCCCATCATCCGGCTAAGAAAAAACAAGTTTCTGAACCGCTTAGATGAAGATTTTGGATTTCTATGTACTCACATCTCCATAACCTCCTCTTCCATCTTGAAGGTTTGAGGACTCCCAAATAAGCTTGGGAGAAGCTTGAAGTCTTGTTTGGAATGAAAGATGAGCTTCGATGACACATTTTGGAGAATGGGTTGATAGCCTTACAGCCCAGTAGTTTTGAGACCATACATCAATTCTTTACAAGATTCAAGTCTCTTTCACTTCAATGTAGGCAATGCTGAATACAGAGAAAGGATGAGCAACATGTGCTCTTCATAGCCAGCAAACTAGGTTCTGAGTATTATGTATTTGTCTCTACCTTCCATTACGGAAGAACTTCTATTCCCAATTGGAATATTCCCTCACTTGATATATTTGTTGAGTCCTTAATACAAGAGAAAGAGAAGTTGGTCTAGATGGGAGTCCTCTAGACTACCAAAAACAAATCTCTCCTAGTGACAGACTCTACCAATGTGCAAGCTAAAGGGAGGAATAAGGGGAAGGAGCCTAAAGCATATGATTCGAAGCCTAAAGAGAGTTAGAAGCCTTTTGAAAGAGCTCCGGGATCCAAGAAGAAGAAAATGTTTGAAAAGACAAAGTGTCCCTATTGTATGAGTGGTTTTCATCTAGAGAACTCTTGTATCAAGAAGCAAGTCGACCAGCTGTCCACCCTCCTTGAACAAAACAACATTTATCTTCCATCTGGATGAAAGAAGTCTGATGTTGGAACATAGACATAAGATCATGAGAGGTTCCATGCTTTGAAGGCTGGCCTTACTTAGTCGACAACATACTTGATTGATTCTGGAGAATCCAACCACATGGTTTCCTCCAAGGAATCTTTCTCTACCTTCACACTGTCAAAAGGGCCTAATATTCACATGGGAGATGACTCCCAAATTCCAGCAGCAGGAAGAGGTTCAGTTAAAATACACCATGGTGAGTTCAAAAATGTTCTCTACATTCCCTCACTTGCATCTAATTTATTGTTCGTTTATCAGATGACCCATACAGGATCTCCCAAGAAAGTTACATTCGACTCAGATTCAATTGAGATCATAGAAAAAGCTGTTGGAAGACTCATATCGAAAGGTATTGCTAATAATTCTACTAAATATTACGAGTTCTCACATTTTTTTCTTGTCTCGCCTCCAAAAACCTTATTGAATCATTATAACAATACCAGTGAGATATGGCATGAGAGATTTGGGGATCTCAATTTCAAATATCTCTAGCAACTCTACAATGATAAAATGGTTGAAGTTTTTCCTCTCATCCAAACTTCCGATGGAGTATGTTCTGGTTGCTTGGTAGGTAAGCATCCAGAGAAGAGGTATGAAGTTGGGAAGGCACATAGGGCTGCCTCTATATTTGATTTGATACATAGTGATGTGGCAGGACCAATTCCCACACCATCCATTAATGATTGCAGGTATTTCCTCACTTTTATTGATGATTGTTCTAGGTTCTGATGGATATACTTTATGAAATAGAAATCAGAAGTCTTTGAAATTTTTAAAGTTTTTAAAGCTATGGTTGAGAATAGTTTCATGAAAAAGATCAAGTCTATAAGATTTTATAAAAGAGGAGAGTAAATTAAAAGAGAGTTCCAACATTACTATGAATCTGAGGGGATTCGAATGGAACACTCAGTTCCATACACACCACAACATAATGGTGTGGCTGAGAGGAAAAACAGATCACTAAAGGAGATGGAAACATGTTTTCTCCATGCCAAGAATCTTCCTCCTTCTCTTTAGGCAGAAGATGTAAACTATGCTTCATACTTGCATAATAGAGTGCCTCATAAATCAGTGGTTTGCACCACTCCATTCAAAGCACTGCATGGGAATAAGCCCAATGTCTCTATTGTAATCTCACAGATCAAATAAGGTGGGGGAGTGGTGGATTGTCGGGTCGGGGAGGTGAGTCTAAGTTGGAGAACATTTGGTTAATTTGTCGATCTATGTCCTCGACATTTTATTCTCCTCTAGTCGGTGCAGCGGCTGGTAGGTCGGTTTGAGGTACGGTTAGAGTGATAGTTGCAAAGGTTCAGGACTGGAATTCATGGCTTGGTTGGTACTCACCGACCTCAAAGAGAGGCGATTTTGTGGATATCTTCTGGGCTGACGTAAATATCTCAGGCAGTTTCTCAATGAATGCTTGCAAATCTCTATCTTTATTGAATTTTTCCTTCACAGCTTCCGACATCACACTTTTGCACAAGTCGAGTGGGCTTATGGAATGTTGTTCGGGTACTTGCTCCTTTGTTATTTTTGTCGGGGATGGAGGTGGAGGTGTAGACACAAGATCAACAATGTTTTCAAGAGTCATCGTGTGGGTGGTCTTGGATTTCTTTGGATGACCCGGTAGTCCTCCTGCCTCGACAAATATTTGGAACTGGGTTTCCACCGGCACCTTATTTGCTACGGCATCTTCTATGATGTCGAGGGTCGTGGCTGCTAGTTCCTTCTCGTCATCTGATGAGTCTGCAATGATAATATTACGCTTACCTTTCCCTTATTGTTGTTGTTGTGTCTTTAACTTCTTCCTAGCCGCTGCTATCTCTTTCGACAATTTTCTAATAATGCCTTTTGTGATAGCATACTCTGGGTTTTCTGGTTCTATCTCTCCCCTTGGCTCCTGGGTCGGGATGAGAATTTCTGCAGCCGGAGTGATGACCTACTGCTTTGGCTGGGTTTCTTCTAGCTATGGTTCGGCCCTCTGTGCCGTCGGAGGTTTGATGATTATTTGAAGTTGGCCGGTGTGTTCGACCGGTGTCTCCTTCGACACAAAGGTGCTAATGTAGAGGTTCAGCTCATAGTCTTCCTCTTTCTCTTGGTTGGTTAGTGGGTCCTCGACCGAGAAGTCGCTCTTCTTTGCTATTGATGGTATTGGTATTTTGATTTTAGCTTGTCGAGACAGCTCCCGAAAGATCTGGTCGATTGATGGATAGTAGTCAAGGGCTTTTGCATTCGAGTCATCACCCTGCATTTACCACACCGAGGTATGGTCGAGTTCTAGCTGGATGTGGGAGTTTGTCGATAGAATTCTTTGAATGTTTTGAGGCACCATCCATCTATTCATGTGGACTTTGAGCTGTTGAAGCTAGTTCTCCAACAAAACTTTCATGTTTTCAAGTTGCTGCAAAGTTCCTCTTTGGGAGAATGGTTTGAATCTCCACATGTGGAACCTTGTCGGTTCCTGAAAGATTGAGTTTCCCTCTGGGAAGATATGGTACATCACTATCCATAAAATGAGGAAGGGGAACCTGATGATTCCTCCCATTTCTTGGCATCTTTCACAGATGGTCTTGGCCATGTCGGTGACATATTCAGCCCATCTGTATATCTTCTCGTCTATCGCAATGGTGTCGACAACTTATAGCATGTCTAATTTAAGGTCGCTTCCTTGACCTGACAGGGTGAGTGTTATTGCTATTATTTTAGCCACAATATGTGGCGTTCAGGTTGTGATTTGACTAATCATCAACCCCTTTGAGTTTTTTCCCGACGGTGACCCAGTGAGTTCTTCGACCAGTCCTTCTTTGATACCGACTGGTACTAGGTTTCCTTCATTTGACAGACTGGTCATCTTGGATATGACTTCTCCAGAGATGTTGACTGGTTGGTTGAAGTAGAACCGACCATTGTGGTACCGGCTTATTATGAATTTTACGACTGTTTCTTTGGTGCCACCAAAGCTAGCCATGAGTGGTGCATTGACATAGTTGAATATGGTGTTGTATTTGATTTTCTCCACAGCTTGAGTGGGATTCTTGTTGACATACGCCCATTCTTGCATCTCAGTCTAGAGTTTTTTCCATGAGCCTTCCTGCACCTTGGCATTCTTAATGTTCTTTAGCCTGCGGACTAAAGGTGTGTCTGTAGCCTGTAGGTCCTTAGCTTTGGTTGAGGCTCTATTTTTTTTAGGTACCATTGTGTTGGTCTAGTGGTTTATTTCACTAAGGTATTCTCAGTGTTCAGTCGATTGGATGCTCTAATGCTCTCTCTATATGAATTGCGGTGAATGGTCCTTCGGCGGTCCAGTATTTATAGGCAATGTTGTGGATGTGTGCTTCGATGAGTGTATTAATGGCAGACGTGATGTTCCAGCTGGAACACTTGAGTGTGTGTTAATGGTGAATTACTTTCGGTGCTCGAGGTCATGAATTTGCAATGGGACTATCGAGGTCGTCGGTCGATGTCGGTTATGAGAATGGTCGATGAAAGTGGTCGGTCGATGCAAATGGTCGATGGTGTTATGTCGATGGGCATGATGTCGGTTGTCAAAATGGTAATTTCCTGTCATAGTTTTCTACATGTACGGTATTATTTTACTTTTTGGATTTTTAGGTTTTTATAGCTTCTGGTTTATGGTTATGGTCGTTATAGGATTTTTTTTTAGGTGTGTATTTCTAGTTTTAGTCAGGCTCCATTAACGAGTTTCAAAAATACTATGCCTTGTAACGTCCTTAGTTGGACTTATCCGTTGGTATGTATTTCTTCGATAATGTAGGGCCCCATCCATTCTGTATGGAGCTTTTTAGGTTTACTTTTTACTCGACTATTGTATAGTAAAGCAAGGTCTCCTACCGACAAGTTTTTGTTCTTGATGTTTCGGTCGTGCCATGCTTTTTGTTGTTGTTTCTGTATTTCTTGATGTTGTATTGCCATTAGTCGGTGTTCTTCAAGTTTTCTTAGTTGCAATAGTCGGTCCTTTCTTCCTTGTTCGACATCGACATGTAGGATTTATACGATGATAGGTGTCTATTGTCGGAAGTGTAGTGGAACTACTGCTTCTTGTCCATAGACTAGTCGAAAGGGAGTTTGGTCGGTCGAGCATTTATATGCTATTCTAGATGCCCATAAAGTTGCAGGTATTTTCTTGTCTCAGTTGTCCTTATCAGCATTACATATTTTAGTTAGTCCTCTTGTTAATGTTTTATTAAATGCTTCAATTGTTCCATTCGACTGAGGATGGTATGCTGTACTCCGATGATGGTCGATTTGGAACTGGTCGGTTAGGGTTTTGATAGTTCTATTGATGAAGTGTGTTCCCTGATCGCTAATTAGGGTTAGTGGACATCCAAATCTGGTGATGATATTCTCATAGATAAACTTAGCAGCTATCTCACTAGAACATGTGTCGACGGGTTCAGCCTCTACACATTTAGTTACATATTCGACTGTAGTTATGATATACCTTACGCCTGTCCTTTTTGCTAGGATAGGAAATGGTCCTATGAAGTCTATGGCCCAGATTTCAAATGTCAAACTTGGGTTCACTGATATGAAAATCATTTCTGTGCTAGGTAGGGGTCGACCTAGTCGTTGACATCTGTCACATAGACTGACAAAAATTTTGCAATCTCTGTGGAGTGTCGGCCACCGTAACCCTGACTCTTGGATTTTCTTTGCAGTTGTGTCTGCTTGAAAGTGTCCTCCTATAGGTCCATAGTGTGATTCATGCATAATGTTGTCTCATTCGTGTTCTAATACACACCTTCTGAGGATGTCATCTAATCCCATTTTGTATAAGAATCCATTTATAATACTGTATGGTGCATCCTTCATAACTAAGATCTACTTCTTCTTTGTACTCACTCCTTCTGGTGCATGTCCATCTTCCAAGAACTGGGCTATTTCTTCTAATTCTGCTGGGACTGCTTCTATCCGAAATAGATGTGCATCAGGTAAGTCATCTTCGACTCCTATCGTCTCTTCTCCTGTGCCGATTCGGGATAAATGGTCGGGACTGACATTTAACTTACCTGGTCTAACAACAACTTCGAATTCAAATTCTTGGAATAATAGTAGCCAGCGACAAATCCTTCCATGATGTAGTGGTTTATTAATGAGATATTTAAGTGCCTGATGGTCCATATAGAATATAAATGGGTTAGCTAAAAGATAATGTCGATATTTTTGTAATGCAAAGACCATTCCTAATGCTTCTCTTTCGGTTGTCAAATATTTTCTCTCAGCTTTGTTTAGTTTTTTGCTACTGTAAACTATAGGATAATCCATTCCATCATCCCCTGGTTGAGTTAATATTGCTCCTATTGATAGCCTGATGCATCAATATGAACATGGAATTTGATTGACCAATTTGGAAACCTTAGGATTCGTGCTTCGACTAGTTTTCTTTTTAATTTTTCAAATGATATGTGGCACTCTTCTGTCTAGTTGAACTCTTGATCTTCCCTTAATAGTTCTTCAAGTGGATAGGTCATATTTGAATAATATCTTATGAATTTTCTATAATAGCCTATGTGGCCAAGTAACACCCTGACTTGTTTTGGGTTTACTGGTGGTTTTAGGTCGAGGATAATTTTGATCTTTGCAAAGTCAACCTTAATACCTTCCTTATAGATGATGTGCCCTAGTAATATCCCTATGGGGGTCACAAATATGCACTTCTTGATGTTTTGGGATAGTTGAATTTGTCGACATCTTTCCAACATAAGCCTGAGCCATTTGCAATGATATTTTAACATGGGGTATATTGTCCAATCATCAAAGTATACTGCCATGGTCTTGTAAATATATTCTTGAAATGTTTTGACAACAATTCTATAAAATACTGCAGGTGCATTTTTTAATCCAAAAGGCATAACTTTGTAAGCAAATGAGCCAAATTCCCACACAAAGGTTGTCTTCTTCTGGTCTTCTTTAGCTATTGGCACTTGGTTATAACCTGAGAATCCATCTGTAAATGAGTAGCATTCATGTGGTGCAACTTCATTTAAGATTTCATTTGCATAAGGAGTTGGAAATGGGTCTGTCAGTGTCACTTTATTTAATTCTCTGAAGTCGACACAAATTCTTAGTTTGGTCGGATCATGTTTCTTAGGACGTACAACCATTGGACTTGCCCATTTTGATTGATCGATAGGATATATGATGCCTGCTGCAAGCATGTTATCAATTTCCTTTTTGACTATCTCTTTATATTTGTGAGCTAGTTTATATGGCCTTTTCTTCACAGGTCGAACATCAGGTTTAGTGTCAATATTCATTTCTCCCATTTCATGGACTAGGCCTTTGAGGTCTTTATAATCTCTAGCAAATACATCTTGGAACTCTTTTAATAATTTCACTATCTCAGTGGTCTGCTCTTCACTCCAATAGTCACCAATATTTGCCATTTTTGGTCGATCATCATTTGAGATGTCGAATTCCCTAGTTTTGACTTTAGCGTCTAGCCATTCGGGTGCTTTGGCTTCATTGATTGGTTGATTTCCTTCCTTAAACTATGAGAATGTGGCAAGGAAGTCAGCTACAGTCATTTTGTCAGTATCCTGTTTGTCGGTTGTTTCCACTTTAAGGATTGTACAAACAGGTTTGGTCGTTTCGACATGGTTTGATTTCCATCTAAAGCTTTTCACTTCTGTGTTTTCATATTCTAACTATAATCTTGTCGATTGTGGTTTTGTCCTTATTTGTATAGTGTTGCATTTCATTGTCTATCGGTTATCTTTTAAGGGTTTTTTTTCGGTCGGCTGGATAAATTCTTTAATATGTTTTGTTGTTTTGACCAAGTTTTCATTTTGTGGTATAAAGTTAAAATCTTTAATGAAATTTTCCCTAAGTTCATGCCATAGGAATGTTTCACTTCTAGCTTCTTCCATTTTATACCATTTGTTTGGTAAGTTGGCGAGGGTTGATGGGAATAGGTGTGGCCATGCTCATTCATTCTTGTATCCAAGTCTTCTCCACTCTTTTTCACATGTCTTAATATGATCTTTTGGGTTCTGACCTTGAGTGAATATAGGTATCTGAGCCTGTTGGGTTAACTTCTTTCCTCCAAACTTTTCGACAAAGTAAGTCGAAGCTGTTGTCTAGGTCTGCAGTCTTATCTAATGGGTATCCCACCATCTAGCAGCTTGTCCTGTAAAAGTTTCCACTAGGGTTTGAAGTCGGCCATGTTCACCAATATTTTTGGAAACTTGTTCTACATGCATGACTGCTGATTCTCTTTCCTTGTATCTTGGTATTTGTGTAGTATTTACATTGGTAGGTTGCAAGGAAGGGTATTCCCTAATTTTCTTCTCAAATATTTTTGGGACAATGGACACTATGAAGCACTATTGGGTGGGCTTTTTCTACACTTTTTGAATAGTCCAACACCCTCTTGCTTGTGTTTCGTAGTTCTCGATCTCCCAATCATATAATTCTGCGTCTGAATTATAACCAACTGAGTCTTGGTTGCCTAAATGAAGTTCTCCATGGATATTCGGTTCTGTATAATCTGTATTGTTTTGAATCTGGTAGAGTTGTAGAATGTCGACTTCTTCATCGATAGGTTCAGTCCAAGGTTCTCCTTGAGATGGATGAATGGGTATAATGACCTTTTTTCCATTTCCTTTTAATTTGATTCTCTCCTTGTCCAAGGATATCGATGCTTTCATCTTTCTACCCCAAGGTCAACCTACTAACGCTGGGAAGGAAATGGATCCTTCCTTACGGTCAATGATTTCGAAGTCGACCTTGGTTGATATTCCTTTTATAGTTGTGTCAACGTTTTTCCAGACTCCAATAGGTTCAATTAGGCCTTGGTCAGCTAGTTTCAGGTATATACCTGACTCATATAGTCGAGGTCTGCCCATTTGTTCCCAAGTGTCATGAATCATGATGTTTACTTGTGATCCAAAGTCGAACACTACTTGTCGGACATGGTATCCTTCGATTTCCAAGTCAACAAGTGGGTCGACGTCATCTTTATATTTTTTATTTAAGCTGTAGATGTTCTTTGTTTGTTTTTTAGAGTTGTTATGTTTTCTTTCATATAGAAAATCGATGAACTGAGATACTGAGTTGTATGTTTGTATGAGCTGTATTAATTCGTTTATTGTGTTATGTCGATTGTTGTTAGCTTGTTCTTGTCGTGCAAAGTCTTTGAATACATTGGTTGCTTCTTTGTATGTTTTTTTTTCTTGAAGTGGATCAGGGTAGACATTTTTCTCTTTTATTTTGCTGATTCTTGGGTTATCACTTGCTGTTTTTGTTCCTTGTCGAGTTACAATATGCAAATCTTTTGTGTTTATTACATCATTTTTTTGCACACATGACAAGACATTAACATTTTTCTTTGTATTTATTTTTTCCAACATGGTAGGGCAATCCTCTAGTGAGTGATCCCCTACTCCACAATGAGTACAAAATTTGAGGTCAGTTCTGTCTTTATATGGACAATATGCATACTGATGTCCCTCCTTATAACATGTAAATCATTGGATGGGTCGACGTGGTCGGTTGTCACAATTCCCAGGGAATCGACCTAGTCCTCAGTAGCCTCCATGTTGATTATCATACTGGCACTTGTGTCATCGACCGTCATATTTCTGACTGTTCTGATCATTTGGTAAGTTTTTTTGCTCATTATGTTGTGCAACTGCATTGGTTTGGTAGACTGCCTGATAGTTCTGTCGGTTCTTCAGGTTCAAATGGCAGTCGGTCGTGTTGTGATTTTTAGATTCGCAGATTGCACACCAGGATGCCTTGTCATTCTTCATGTTGAACGGGCAGTATTTTGTCGAGTGGTCCTCGTGCTCCTAGCAAATGTCACAAAAACATTTCATCTGTACGAATCAAATGTCCTGTCAGCTGTATTCCTATCGATAGTTGTCTTTGGAATGTCTGGTCGTCGAGCACTTTATGCACTAGATCTCCTGATTTTTTAGGTTTAACTCCTTTAAATACTTATGTACACTCTCAAGCTATTCCTCTAACCGATGATCAGCGGAGTAAGCGGGTATATCCTCATCCATTTCCACTTGGAGAGATTTTGTGAGCGCATCTTCGTAAGATTTGAATGTTTCCAGACTGATATGTCGATGGACTTTCTGAGATAAACCTGTAAGAAACCACTAGATTAGTAATTGTTCATCTATAACATAGTCCAACTGGCTCAGAAGGTCTTTCCATCGCTTATCATAGTCGCGGACAGTTTCCCCTGGCTTCTGTGATGTGGTTTTCAGTTTTTTCGCTGCCAGGTGTTTTGCATCTAGAGTTTTAAAAAATGATAGAAATTATTCTTTGATCTCAGCTTTCGTTGCTCTAGGTTGTCTTTCCAAAAATTTCATATACCAATTCAATGCCCTTTTCCTCAAGGCATCGGTGAACTGTGCCATTTGTCTATCTTCGTCTGTAACTTGGTTGGCCTCCCAAGTCGACTCGCAGATGAACCAGTGTCGTTTGGGGTCCTCATCCCCATCATACAGAGGAATGTGTGCTAACTCATGACCCATGTCTAAATCACTGTCACTACTCTTAAGAGGTGGCAGTGGTGGAGGTGGGGGTGGGGGTGGTGGGGTTATTGGTTTATTCGTCTCTGCAGGACTATGGTCGACGAAACTTTCGTTCTCGTCAGTGGTCGATTCTTCTTTGACCGGCAGTTGGTTGATGTCGACTTATTCTATTGATGGCCCACTACAACTATTTGTCCACAGTTCTAAATGTTCTGTGTCTTCCAAAGTTGTATTTGGCAGGGGGTGCTCCTTCATGTGTCGGTAAGAGTAAGTGGATACTTTGGTTGGAGGGTACCGCTTGAAAGGTAACCCAATTTCCTTCCTCTGGTCGACGTATAATGAGGTGTCGTCTAATGTATGTTTCGTCGTCTAGTCGACTCCATATACCAAAGTCGCCAGCTCGTAGTCGAAGGTCCTCTTCGACAATAGTTTGTATCCGGGTACATGGATTCAATGGAGAGAGGGTTGTTCCTTCATGGGGAGCTCTTAATTGGAGATATTTTGGCTGCTCTATCCATAATTATTCCTCCATAGGGGACGCCTCTTCTTCCACGCCTTCTTCATGTCGGTCATGACCCAACTCTGGTGGATTTCTTTCCTGGTTGGTCGCCCTAGGACTCCTTCTTCTATGCAGCGCTAAGGCTCTTTCTCTTCTTGCTTCCCTCCTTTGTTGTCTCTCTTCCCTCTCTATTTTCTGAATGTCCGACATACCGTTGTGTGATACTATTCTCTTGATTTCCCTTTTGGTCGACTTCTCATTACTGGTGAGTGGTATTTGCTTCTAGTCGACTAGAATCCACTCTACTTTATCTTGACATATGACTAGCTACCCCCCCATAACCTACCCGACGCTTTTAGAAAGCCCGGATAGTTCAGTCTACTTGCTTAGGAAGTATTCCCACTCCCTTTCTGCAATGAATTTTTTCCACCTCTTTTTCTTTTCCACCCAGTTAGAGTTTGATGGTAGTTCGTGAAGTGATGGATGAGGTTCTACAATATGAGCTACTCCCTCTTCGATCAGAAATTTGAACAGCAAGGTCGGTAAGGAGCACAGAAATTGCTCGGTGAGGTCTGTGTAAAATTTCTCCTTGACGCTTTCCACCGAAGTTCTGTCTTCTACTACTTGCTCCTCACAGAAGTCGTCGACAATTTTCTTAAACCACTTTGACAAGTTTTTTCTACCTCCTTGGATCAGTTTTTCCAGCAACTTTTGTTCATTAGTTCCTTCCGGCTTGTTCATCCAGGAGTTTCTTCAGAAGTTGGGGCACTGATTCTACAAACTTTTCATGTGTTTCATTAAAGAATCTTGCTTTTGCATGTGTGATTGTTAATATGTTCCTTCGTACGTAATTCTGCAAATAATTTGCAACTTTACGTTCCCACCAGTCCTTAATCTCCTGCTCTGATATCATCTATTTGCATACATTCCAGACATGTACTACCGGCAACGGAACCAATGTTGTAATCTCACAGATCACATAAGGTTACCAATAATACATACTAAAACATACATATATAACAGAGACAAGAGATAAGAACAATTAGGTGAATTAACAGATTATATTACATGAATGAGTCCATACAACACAGAGAACTGAACTGAGTTCTCATCTGGCTCAACAGCCTAATATATATGATTACAAAACAGTTACAAAATAACTACCTGTCAGTTCGGTGAACCGACACGACCTTAGGTGGCCGACCTAATCTCTAGTTTAGTCGATCAACCGACTAAGTCGGATGATCAAATAAGTCGGCTCTTGTTCAAGTCGACTTATTGACTTGATCCTCCTATAGTCTCTCAGTTGAGAGTTTTTGGTTCTAAAGCTTGGGCTAGAATACTCATTGATAAGAGAAAATCCTTCCAATCCCAAAGTAGAGAATGCATTTTGCTAGGATATGTAGAATATGCAAAAGAATACAAGTTGATGGAGGTTGCAACTAGGAAATGCTTCATTGAGCGGAATGTTTAGTTTGAAGAAGATCAGTTGTTTGATGCACAACCATCCAAAGCACAAGAAGTTATAACTACTCTTCCACCATTTTTTGATGATGATGATTTGTTACATGTTTCAAATTCAAATGAAGAGGATCAATACCAACATGATCTTGTTATTGAGGCTGAACCTCATGAGATTCTAGATCCAACATCCATTACAAACCAAAGGCCTAAGCCTAGATCGGCTCAAAAGCTCATTGTTGCAGCTGGGGATGGTGCTGGGAATCTAGAAGATAGAAGGAGAACTAGGTCCCAGTATATAATGAGCATGTTTCTCTCTCTCTCTCACACAGATTCAATCCCTATAGAGTGGTGCAATACAGTTCCAGGAAAGTGCTACACGATGATAGCGAATGATCAGCTACTTGTCTTGTGGAAGAGGAAACTTGATCATTATCTACCTCTTCCATACAGAATAAACACACACATTCATCAGTTCAAAAGGACATTGAGAGGTTCACATGGACAACTTCAAGATGTTACTACATAGAAGAACCATATTGCTGCATAGAAGTTGCGATTGCAGCAGAGTTTTTACACAAGTTATTTTCTAAGGAGGAAACTTCTTTTCTTCTAAAAATGGATTTTATTTTCATGTTCCTGCTTATTTTGGGGGCGGTGGGTTCCCATGAGGTTTTCCCCCTATTTACTCGGTTTATTAAGCATCATTTTTTATCTTTTAGATGTATATGGGTGACTTTTGGCCTTGTTTCCTGGGCCCATAGTTGTCCAAGTTAGGATTCAAGGGGGGTGTTAGGATTTATAATTCTACCTAATCCAAACTGTCTATTCGATTATATTTTCCTAACTTAGGATTCATTTAGTTATTATTGGGTCCACTTGGCCTAATGAGGCCACATGTACCAGTCACTAGAGTGTGGGGAACACCAATAGAGGCTAACTAGAACTGGTTGCACCTTCATGCATTAGTTTAGGCACCTCCTAGACCAATCCCTACATTTTAGGATCCACTGGGAGAACCTTCTTCAGTTGTTAGAAGTTGGTGACTAGTCAAGCTTAGTTATGCTTCAGTTAGATTTAGTTAGATATCCTCTAGTTCAGTTAGCACCAATTATGCATGGCTTCATGTGGAAAGGAACCAATTCTCACCTACTTCTCACCTACCACTACAGTTAGACTGGTTTGACTGATTGTAACTGATTGAGAAATGGGAATATACATATGGAGTTAGCTTATTGAACTCCGATAGTGATTTAGACACTTCTAGTTAGCCATGCAGTCAGTATTGAGTTGGTATATTCAAATTCATATCTCATTATTCAAATTCTCCTTTATGTAACATTGTTGTATACTATCGGGATTAATGAAGTTTACACTGTAGTTATACTGAGCAATTCTTGTATGTTTCCTGTGAGATTTGTTTTGTTCAGTGGGTATTATTCATTCCTTTTCACTGCAAATAATTAAGAATCTAATAGCACTCATTGCTTGAAGAACAATGAAATATTAATTCTAATAGCTGATTCATATAAGAACCAAGATCCTGCATTACTACTCCATAGAGTTGTAGATTGCAGCAAAATTTTCACAAGTTTTTGCTTGAAGAGAAATTTTTTCTCTTAAGTATGGAAGCTTGTTTCCTGATAACCTGCTTATTTTGAGGGGGAGGGGAGGGGGGTTCCCATGAGGTTTTCCCCATTTTCCTTATTTTATTAAGTAGTATTTTAATTCATTTTGATTGTATGCCATGAATTTTGGCCTAGTTTCCAGGGCTCAAGTTGTCCAAAGTTAGGATTAAGGGGGGGTGTTAGAATTAATTAATCCTTCTTTGTCCAATATAGTCTATTTGGTTATTTTTATTAGCTTAGGAAGTTATTATTAATGTACTAGAGTGTGGGGGACACACCTAGGGGATATATGCCACTTACTGCATCTGTGTGCATGAGTTTATGCCCCCCTAGGGACCATTCCCTACATTTTAGGAGACCACTATGAGTGACACCAACAGTCTCCTTCACTAGACCTTGGTAGGTAAGCAGTTATAATGAGTTATCCTCCAGTTACTTTCAATTAGATCCCTATCAGTTAGCCTAGCGCCTATTTTACATGAATCAATGGAATGTGGCGCCTTTTTTCCACCTACCTCATCAGTTAACTGATTGTAGATCGATTTAGTCATACAGAGTTAGACTAGCGAGCTCCTCCTGTGATTTTTCCATGTTGAGTTAGATAAACAGTTAGTTAGAGTTGGTAGATTCGAATCCTATCCATAATATTCAAATTCTATTTATTGTACTCCCATTAGATTACTGATTAATTAATGAAAATTAATGTTGTG
Source organism: Pseudotsuga menziesii (assembly GCA_001517045.1). NCBI lineage: Eukaryota > Viridiplantae > Streptophyta > Pinopsida > Pinales > Pinaceae > Pseudotsuga > Pseudotsuga menziesii. Next base: position 201,068 of record LPNX010656531.1, read on the forward strand.
ATTGTCTTAGCAATTCTTGTCCGATTAATATGAAATTTGTGTCATGAATTCTTTGTTAGTTTTTCAACATTTAAGCTAGCGTTATTAAGATATTTAACTGAGAGAATAACAAGTACAACAATCAAATGCAAGAGACAATGAACACGGTGTTTTTCCTTGAGGAAACCATAAAGGAGAAAACCCCGCAACTTCCTCAGAGATAGAATCAGTACCAAAACAGTAAAAGCCCCAAAACAGTAAGTGATCTCTCGATAGAAGTAATATTCTTCTTGTCTAGCCCCAGTGTCTTCTCCTTCCTCAACTATGCACTATACTTGAGTGTGGATGAGTTGTGTGATAAATAGAGACTCCAGTTCTCTATTTATACTAATCCCGACATTACTAAAACCCTACTAGTGCCGACCTCTACTAGGAGAGTCTAATAACCCTGGTGCCTTGGAACTGCGGGGACTTTAACCCTTAGACAATCGGAGGGTTACCCATTATGACTTGACATGACTTGTTTACATAATTGATCCTCCCGATCGAAACTTCGGGACATGACAATATGACTCAATTACATTATATATACATCCTGGAATAAAAATCGGGCTACAATACATAAGATACATAGATGAATACATTCTGAAGTTACAAATACATCAACACTCCCTCTTAACTAGGAAGGTATTCTTTCGACACAGTTTTCAGCACTGGTATTCTTCTTTGTATCAATTGGATCATCTCGTAATTTGCATCTCAAGTCTTCTGAATCTTCAAGTCATCTTCATCTTCAAGTCATCTTCATCTTCAATTCATCTTCATTCTTCGAATCTGGATCATCTCTCGATCTAGATCATCATGGGACATCATCATTGGATCTGCATCATCACTCGATATGGATCATCACTGTACATCATCACTAGATCTGGATCATCACTGGGCATCATCACTGGATCTAGATCATCACTTGATCTTGGATCATCACTGCTGGATCATCATCACTGGATCTCGATCATCACTCGATCTGGATCATCACTGGATCTGGAACATCATAGGTGCTATCTCATGATTCTTCTCTTCACAGGAATTTCTATAGAGCCATCCCTTTTGCATGTTGGTTGTAGGCCTAGCCTCCATGTAGGTCTTTCTTCAGCACTTATATCTGACACTAAGTCAGAATGGCCGGCCCAGCACTTACATCTGACCTACTCGTCAGAAAGGCACACCCAACACTCACATCTGATCATGTAGGAACCAATCCTATAATCATATTAGATAGGCCCAGCACTCACATTCACCAACATGATAGGAACTCAAACTACTATCATCTGTGAAATGGCTCAGCACTTACAACCCCCAGAATGATAGGAACCCAAACTACTATCATCTGTGGAAAGGCACAACACTCACATCCAGCAGCATGGTAGGAACTCAAACTACTACCATCTGTGGAAAGGCTCAGCACTTACAATCACCAGCATGGTAGGAACTCAAACTACTACAATCTGTGAAAAGGCACGGCACTTACAATCACCAGCATGATAGGAACTCAAGCTACTATCATCTGTGAAAAGGATCAGCACTTACAACCACCAGCATGATAGGAACCCAAACTACTATCATCTATGGAAAGGCCACTGCACTTACATCTGATCATGTGGGAAAACATCCCTCATTCACATCAGAATGGCTCTCAGTCCTAGACTGAGGATCCCTGGTACCTCACCAAGTAGCTCCATTCAAAGAATGGTGGTAGCCCTTATATCTGACACTAAGTTAGAATGGACAGCACTCATATCTGACATGGGAGGAACCTAATCCTTTAGCCATGATAGAATGGCTTCAGCCCTTACATCTGATCAAGTGGGAACACATCCCTCTATCACATCAGAATGGCCATGCACTCATATCTGATCATGTGAGAGAACATCTCACGGTCATATCAGAACGACCCTTAGTCCTAGACTGAGTTTTCCTGGTACCTCACCAGGCAGCTCCATTCCAAGAATGGAAATAGCCCTTATATCTGATCATGTAGGAACCAATCCTATAGTCATATCAAAATGGATTAGCACTCATATCTGTCATGGAAGGAACCAATCCTCTCACCATGATAGAATGGCTCAGCCCTTACATCTGACCTGCTCGTCAAAATGGCTATGGATCTTAGCACTCATATCTATCATGGAAGGAACCAATCTTCTCACCATGACAGAATGGCTCAGCCCTTACATCTAATCATGGAAGGAACCAATCCTCTCACCATGTCATAATGGCTATGGAACTCATCACTTTCCCTTGGAGGAAACCTCGATCTGGAGAACACCAAGCTTCTCCTTGAAGTACTCGAACTTCACTCTAGCCAATGGCTTTGTTAATACATAAGCTATCTATTCCTCCGTCACAACATACTCGAGCTTCACTGCTCCCTTCTGCACCATATCCCTGATATAGTGATACTTGATCTCGATATGCTTCGACCTGTCATGGAACACTGGATTCTCTAACAACTTCACGCAACTCTGGTTGTCACAATGTATACAAGTAGCATCCAACTGGAGATCAAATAAATCAAACAGTAGCTTCCATAGCCATACTACCTCACAACTAGCTGAACAAGCTGCAACATACTCTGCTTCAGCTGTACTCAGTGCCACACAAGATTGCTTCTTGCTAAACCAAGAGATCACACCTGATCCCATACTAAAGCAACATCCTCGAGTGCTCTTCCTGTCGATGGCACTGCCTGCCCAATCTGAATCAACATAACCCTCCAGGTTAATCTTCTGATTCGCATCGTACTTGAGCCCATAATCAACTGTACCCTTTAGGTACCTCAGAATATGCTTTGCAGCAATCAAGTGAACATTTCTCGGATTTGTCAAGAACTGGCTCAAGGTGTTCACAACAAAGAAAATGTTTGGTCTCGTGTTTGTCAGGTACATCAATGACCCAATCATCTGACGATACATCATAGCATCAACCGACTCTGATGAAGCATCACTCAATAACTTCAGGTTCGATGCCATAGGTGTGGCCATAGTCTTGCAGTCCATCATCCCAAACCTCTTCGGGATCTCTACTGCATACTTCCCTTGTCCAAGGAAGATCCATCTATACTCTGCCACACCTCCATACCTAGAAAGTAATGCATCATCCCCAAGTCCTTCATTTCAAACTCAGCAGCAAGTTTTCTCTTTGTATCAATAATCAACCCATCCGTAGATGTCACAAATAGATCATCTACATATAGTAGAAGCATCACTGGGTTGCCATCTTCAACCTTGTAGTAAAGGTTGGAATCTGCTTTACTCTTGGAAAATCCCAAACTGGATAGAAAACTGTCAATTCTACCGTACCAGGTCCTGGGTGCTTGTTTCAAACCGTATAGGGATTTCTTCAATCTGCATACATGAGACTCTCTGTCATGTGTCTCAAAACCGAGTGGTTGTTCTACATACACTTCCTCTTCTACTACACCATTCAAGAAAGCAATCTTGACATCCATCTGGGGTATCTTCCATTTCATCACTGCAGCAAAAGCAAGTACTGATCGGATGGAAGTGTATCTAGCTACAGGAGCAAAGGTTTCTTCATAATCTATTCCTTCTTTCTGAGAGAAACCCCGAGCCATAAATCTTTCCTTATACTTTTCAATGCTATCGTCTGTAGCATGCTTGATCTTGTAGATCCATTTGGAAGTTACAACCGACTTCCCTTCTGGTCTTGGGACAACATCCCACACATCATTCTTCATGATCAATTGATCTTCTTCGATCATAGCATCCTTCCATTCTTTCTGTTCTACCGCTTCTTCATAACTGGAAGGTTCTTTATCAATGAAGTCACATAGTAAAGCTACATACCTGGAGCAGGATCTGGTCCTCTTTCTTTCTCTGTGATTCTCTTCTGGAGCCCCATATCTTTCCGCACCTTGGATAAGTTCTTGTATCCAACTAGGTTTCCTCTTATGAGGATTCTTCTCCAGAGGTGGATCTACAGGTCTTTATGGTTCTTCAAATTCTCAATCTTCTTCTTAAGCTTCTTCATTCATGGTTGTATCATGAATTCGGGGTGCTTCTGCTTCTGCTTCTTCAGGTTCTTCAGCAGGTCTCTTTCTAGATTTGTTGTAAGCTGTATCTTCATCAAATGTCACATCCCTGCTGATGTCAATCTTCTTGTATCCTGGGAAATAGATTCTGTAAGCCTTCGAGCTTTCAGAGTATCCCACGAATATACCCTTCTTTCCTGAAGGATCTAACTTTGTCCTTTTCTCCTTTGGGATGTGTATGTACACAGGATAGTCGAACATTCTGAGATGGTTGACTTCTGGTTTCTTGCCAAAGAAGACTTCTTCAAGAGTCTTGTTCTCGAGTACTCTATGTGGAGTACGGTTCTGTACATACACCGTTGTTCTAGCAGCTTCCGCCCAAAGATGCATAGGAATATTTTGATCATGAAGCATTGCTCTTGCAGCTTCCATGATAGTTCTATTCTTCCTTTCTGCAACCCCATTCTGTTGTGGATTATAAGGAGTGGACAACTCCCTCTTAATCCTTGAGTCTTTGCATAGCCTCTTGAATTCATTTGAAGTGAATTCTCCGGCATTGTCTAATCGAAAATTCTTGATATTCTTTTCATTATGGTTCTCGATCAAGGCTTTGAATTCCTTGAATTTACTGAATACTTCATCTTTGTTCTTCATGAAGTAAACCCATGTCTTCCTAGAAAAATCATCAATAAAAGAAACATAATATGCATACCCACTTAGTGAGCTTGATGACATAGGACCGCATACATCAGAGTGGATGATTTCCAAAGTTCCTTTTGCTTTGCTTTCACTACTTGGAAATGTCTTCTTTGTGTTCTTTCCCTTCGCACATCCTTTGCAGACCCCATCATGTTTTGCTTGGATTTCTGGAAGACCTTCAACAACTTTGCTTGCAATAGGTAGTGCTCTGTAATGTACATGTGCAAGCCTTCTATGCCAAAGTTCATTTGGCTCTACCGAGTCATGGACCAATGCTTGTTCTGGATGGCCCTTCAATTTGTACAATCCTCCTTCTTGTTCTCCAATCACTACCACATCATCGAGAGTCTTTCCTCTAGGCCACATAATGACTTGACCATCTATGAATGCAACCCTCATTCCTTTTGCATCCAATGCTGATATGGAGAGAAGGTTCTTCTTGAGTCCTGGTACAAGCAATACTTCCTTCATTGTTAGATACTTACCAGAGTCTAGTTTATATGAAGATTCCCCACTACCTTTTATTGGATATTGGTAGTCATCTCCTAGTTTCACCTTGTGAGGTGATTCATGTTCTGATAGTCTTACAAAGGATTCCTTGAATCCAATCATATGTTTGGAAGCCCCACTGTCTATAAGCCAATCATCACTGCCATGAGTAATGTTACCTATGAGAGCGGAAATCAAAACATATTCATCCTCGCTTGAAGAATCTTCAATTTCATATCTGGATCTCTTCTTGGATGGTTCATCATCCTCTGTAGCATGAGCATGATGTCTTCTTTTGTTCCCCTTCTTCTTATGAGAGTGGTTCTTGTTCTTAGGATAGTCTTTTGCAAAGTGTCCTTTTTCATCACATGTATAACATCTCAATCTAGATAGGTCCTTTCTATTGTCATCCTTAGAATGAGAGTTCTTACCTTTGGAGTAATGAGGATTTCTTCTTCCCCTCTTGGAGTGAACTGTGAGGGCTTGATCTTCACTTCCCATCTTCTCTTCTCGGGCTACTATTCGAGCTTCTTCTTGAGATCATTCTTCCCATAGTATGCTGAACTTGACTAACTTCTTTCTTGCACAGATTCCTTGGATGAAAGAATCCCATGACCTAGGAAGTCCATTCAGTGTTGTCATCACAATCTCTGCATTCTCCACTTATTCATCTACAACTTCTAATTGTTCCTTGATCTAAGAAACCCTTGTGAAGTAGGACTAGATAGTCTCTGCATTCTGAATCTTCACATTCTTCAGTTGATTCCTCAAAGTCATCTTCTGGTTTATGTTCTTCCCTTCAAACAACTTGGTTAGGGCATCAAACATAGTTTTAGGTGTCTTGAGAGAGGACACCTAAGGGATAAGGTGATCCTTGATAGAATCAGAAATGATCCTCTTTTCCATAACCATATTTTTCTTATGTAAGTCCTTTGCCTCATCTCCCTCTAGAACTGGAACCTCCTCATGGATGTAGGAGTCTAACTCATTCTCTTCCAGGACCAGGGAGATCCTATACTTCCAGGCTCAGAAGTTATCAGCTCCCTCAAGCTTTTCATCAAGCTTGGTATGATGAGACATCTTAAACTAAGAACCTCAAATGGAAATACAAAATATTTTAGATCTTACCAGGTCAAGATGTCGGATCTGAAACTTGAGCTGAAATCCTGCAGAGCTGGTTCAGGAGCAGATTAAGGTTTTGCTTTTTCGGAGTTCTGTCTACCCAAATGCTTTGAAATTTGTCCCTAACTTCGATTTTTGGGAGGAGATCAATCCAGGCCTGGGCTCACTGAAAAATTCCTCTTCTGTGAAAAGCCCTAATTTCCGGCAGCAGTGTCGGGTCCAAAACTGAAAAACCTCAGAATTGGATTCTACTTCGACAGAAAGATGCGCCCTAAGGAGGAGAGTTATTCCACCTTACTTTTGCTGAAAATCTATGGAGGAATATCCACAAACTAGGAAGCCCTAGTTCCCGTAGCTGCACAATGTCTTCTGCTCAGGTTAGCTCTAATACCATGTTAGTTTTTCAACATTTAAGCTAGCATTATTAGGATATTTAACTGAGAGAATAACAAGTACAGCAATCAAACACAAGAGACAATGAACACAATGTTTTTCCTTGGGGAAACCATAAAAGAGAAAACCCCGCAACTTCCTCAGAGATAGAATCAGCACCAAAACAGTAAAAGCCCCAAAACAGTACGTGATCTCCCGACATCAGTAATCTTCTTCTTGTCTAGCCCCAGTGTCTTCTCCTTCCTCAAATATGCTCTATACTTGAGTGTGGATGAGTTGTGTGATAAATAGAGACTCCAGTTCTCTATTTATACTAATCCCGACATGACTAAAACCCTACTAGGGTTGACCTCTACTAGGAGAGTCTAATAACCCTAGTGCCCCGGAACTGCGGGGACTTTAACCCTTGGACAATCGAAGGGTTACCCACTATGACTTGACATGACTTGTTTACATAATTGATCCTCCCGATCGAAACATTGGGGCATGATAATATGACTCAATTACATTATAGATACATCCCGGAATAAACATCGGGTTACAATACATAAGATACATAGATGAATACATTCTGAAGTTACAAATACATCAACATTCTTTGCTCAGTGTATATTGATCTTAATTATTCCACTACATAATTCCTTTCCAATATCTCTCATCTTAGCCTGTAGATCTATGGTTCTCAAATTTAACACTCCAATTATTAATCACAAATAAATGTGGTCCTTGGAGTTATGGAGGAGCAAGATATCCATCTTTAATCACAGTAAGAGACAATGTCATCAAGATTGAGAATAAGGTTAGAAGAAAATGACATGCTAGGCTTGGGAATCACATGTTAGAAGGAAAGTATTATGATAATTTTTTAGCTAATTGTCTGAATTTCTAAGAAAAAATTCTCACAAATGCAAGACTTTCATCCTTTAGACTATCACTTATTATTAAAAGAAATTTGTTGAATTTAAACTTAAATATATAGGTATCCTTACACCTTCAGTGAATTTTTTATTACATGAAATATCATAAAGTCAGAAGAGTCAAATGAGGAGTACATCTCTAGTGATAGTTGTGGAGATGAAAACATTTCTTCAATGTTTTTTTTTTATAGAAACAAATTCCTTTCCAAATATAGATTGTAATGCTCATACTTGCCGAAATGGAGAAGGAACACTACTGTGTTGGTGATGGTCTATCTACCATGTTCAACTATGAGTTGGGCATGGATGATGAACATATGTTATCTATAATTCCACCTTCGAGTCAACCATGGGGACTTGGTTCTTTCCCTTAGAGTAATTTTCCTGAGAAGTAACCTAGTACAAAATGTCATTTTACTAAAAACTTGTTTTAAAGCAGTGTGCAAATATGGGTTACCATTTTATGATTTTGGATGAATTGTTTAAGTTTTGATGGACAATAAGATCTCTTTGGAGGGGAAATTACCAATAATTCTTTCAGGACCATACACTATCAAGGATATATGTTGAATGCTATGCATATTTATATGAGTTCTATTTTCACCAATAGATATGCATATTATGTAAGAAGTGTGGTTTAGATGTATTGTGATTAGGTAGCTAATGTGAGATTTAAACTATGAAAAATGTTAGTCAAATTTCAATGTTCCAACTACCTCTCTCAAACTTGAATGGGGATAAATATATTAACATCCATGCTTTAAGGAATTTGTGTGCCTATGATTTTCAATGAATATTTGGTTGTTTGAAACTTTAAAGTTGATATTGTAGACTTGGAAAATTTGATATCTTATGCATATGTTTTTGGCCTCTTGCATGTAGATTCATTTTTCCATTTCTTTTGTCTGTGATGCATTTGAATCCTATGTGGTTTTATAATTGAGGCACCTTGCAATACTATGAAATTTCATGTCTTATTGTGCAACAATGTGCTAAAATATATGATTTGCAAGTTATTTGTAATGCTTTATTACTCATATAATTTTAAAGGGTATGTGTATTAAATTTTATTATAGATGCATTTATCTTCTTTGGATTTTTCCTTTGATAGTGCAGTGCATTGTAAACTTTGTAATATTTTCAGTTGTGTGTCTATTCTAGGATGAGATATTGATGTTCAATTCATTTTATGTATCTATTCAATTTTTCCTTTGACATTTTATTTCACATTTTGGAGCAATTACTAGTTATTGTTACCCTATATGTTTTTATTGATTTATTTGTTGTAATACAAACATTTGAAAAATAGACAACTTATCATATTCAAGTGATTCATCCCATAATTCATCTTTAGAGACAACTTATCATATTCAAGTGAGTCATCCCATAATTCTAAGGACGGATGGTAAGGATGGGAGTGCCCCATGGGTTTCCTTCATTGAGCGGCATAGGTCGTTAGCCATGGGAAACCATGGGGTTTTGACATGGAAGCAAGACATGGTACCCTTGGAAGCCTACCTTGAACACAACACATGATGCAATGGGATTTTTGAAATATATTAACTTATTTTTATTCAAATATTGAAATAAATTAGATTTTCGATATCTTCGAAGCTATATTTGATTTGTAGAATTTGTTAGGAACAATGAATGCATTTATTGTGTTACTTTGATTATGAATTTGAATGTTATCTTGTATTGGAAATATTTAAATTGCTTTTTTATTTTGATTGTACTAAGCATTAGATATTCGTCATAAACCTAGATTTATAAAGTATGTAGAAGGATCAAATTTATTGAGTTTTAAATTATTTTAGTGTAAGAAAATTAGGAAAAAAATTACTCCTCAAGAGAAGTCATCCATATAAATAATTTTTGGGCTTAAGATAGATCTATTTTGATTTTAGTTTTTCAAAGTTTTGTGTAAAACTTAAAATTAAGCCTACATATTTTACTTAATAACTTTATTTGTTTTTTTCTTTATTGTCATATATATGACAACATCCCCCATTTTGAGTTGTAAAACACCATGTTACTTTGCATGCAACACATATGTTCAATTATTCATATCCTTTTACATGTTATAGTTGTATCCAAAAGGAAACCCACTTGCTCAAATCGCTTTGGTTGTTGTAGCTTATATGTCAATTCATTGTTTGTATTCATTGGAAATATGAGAATCGTGAATATTTGATAAGTCTTGTATGTCAATTCATTCTTATGCTTTGAAGGAGTTCCATAATGATACATGGGATAAGTTTTTGTAAGCAATGCAAATGGAAAATGGTTTATGATGATAAGATAATTTTTTAGTTGAGTTTCAAGTGTGTGAAAGAGAAATGATTATGATCAGTTTCCTATTTTGGTAGGTGTATTCTAGGTTGGAATGAACTTTACGAGTGTAAAACCATCTTAAATCTAGATCTATCATGCATTGAGGGGATCAAATACTTTAATGTGAAAACCACCTTTTTAAAGTGTAAAAAATTGAAGAATGGAGGGTTTTCACCTCAAGTTATTTGATCCCCCTCGACCATGATTGATCCATAATTAGGATGAATCTAAATTGTTATCATTAAAAAGTAATAGTTTATTTTTCAAAATTTTATATTTCCTCATTGGTTTTAGTTAAACTTTGATATATTGATATCTAGTAAATGACAAACTAATCTTAGAAGAAAATTGTAACTCCTTTGAGAAGAAACTCCATAGAGAAATGCATATGAAACAAAAGTTTTTTGAAGCTTAGTACTCACACACACACACATATATATA
>LPNX010656531.1:211973-329827 GCA_001517045.1 Pseudotsuga menziesii
CCCTTTACATTTGTATTTTTATATAAATATAATTAAGAAATTCATGGGACAAGGCTCTAAACTTGTGTGACAAGTCAACATTCTCATGTTGACCTTCTGTATAAAGGTACCCATGGGAGGGAGGCGATGGGGATAAGTAGGGTTTGGATGGTTGAGGGTTTTCACCTAGGCTTGGGCTTTGGCCCCGATCTGGTTTCATGGAGATCGTATTCATACCCTTTTTGACTACTTGGATGACTCCAGTTATGATACTCATATTTTTGCAGTTGATTAGGAGGTTTCCTCCCAGTTAGGTTCCGGTGGTGAGGTTGGTTCCTAGGCTGTTGGGAGTGGTGGAAAGGTTGTACTTAGGAAGGGGTCTTCATAGTTTTTCATAAATTTGTTGGAGGTGTCAGAATCTTCTTATTTTCCTATATTTGTTTCATTTCCAAATCATATCATCCACTCAAGTGATGGTACCTCTACCAAGGGCCCATACCATTAAATGAGTGTGGAGCTGACATAATGGTTTTATTCAAGATTATGGAATGGTGGGCCATAGAAGTTGTTTGGGGATAGTAAGGCGGAAGAGGGTGTAGTGGTTTCATTTTTTTAGGAAGGTACAAATAACCCCATTAATTTTGCACATGGGGTTGGATGGTCGGGTGCAAAAAAATATGAGGAAGTTGGTACTGGTTCTCTGCATGGGTATGATTCTCATAGTACTCCCAATTTTCATTCCAGATCATTTAATTATTCTTTAGGAGTTGTGGTTGTGGTTTTGGAGAAGGTGGTGGAGGGATCAGAGATGTATCTGAACGTTGTGGAAATGGTGGATATAAGGTTCAATGGACAATCATGGATGGATCTTCTGTGAGAGTTTCAGATAACCCTTCTTCCACTTTTATTACTAGTGGGAAGAATACAAATAAAGTGTTAAAATCCAAAGGATATGGTAAGGAATTAGTGGTTGGAAGAGATATTTAGGCGATGGATATCCTTAAATTCTCTTCTAGAATTTTTATTGTGCAGTTCTGTGGACAACAATTTTTAGAAATTGTTGTAGAGAATTGGGTAGAAGCATCTTGGTCTAAAGTCATTATTTATCCTCCTAATATTTTGGAATTTCATGTGGTTGGTTAGGGTTTGAATTTAAGTCTTTGGAGGATGTTGAAGCTATATTTCATTGAGCCTAGTTATTCGGAAAATTCCCTTTGGCTCTTAAACCCAGGCATCTCTTGTTTGATCCTAGGAAGGACACCCTGACTTCTTTTCCAAGTTGGGTGAAATCTCCCCTTATACCTCTTGAATTTTGGTCACTAGAAGGATTTAAGGCTATCATGGATGCTATTAGAAAATTGGTGGCATTGGATGTTGATTTATTTAAGAATTAGAGAATACCAATGGCCAGAATCCTTGTGGAAGTGGACGCTAGTCAAGGTTTGTTTGAATCTATTGATCTAGTTTCTGGTCAGTACATTTTTTCACAGAATTTGGAATACATGAATGTCCCTTTTAGGTGCGCTCATTATCATCTTTACGGGAACGTAGTGGCTGATTGCAATCTATGATTTGTGAAGAAAATATGGAATCGTAAAGAAATTCATGAGGGGGAGAAATTAATTCACAATACTTGAATGTAGATGGCGATGATGAACCCCTTAGATCCCCATCGATGAAAAAGGGGGTGTCAGTTGATATTATCAATGACATCGTCCTTCCTTCTAATCCTAGCGTGGAGGTAGAGAAATTGCCTGATTTTTCTAACCTTATGGAGGGGTTTGAGTTTCTGTGTCGTCAAATGATGAAGATTGTGAATCTCTAGGAAAATAGTGGTAAACTGGTTTCAGAGAAAGCTAGGACTTTCGAGGTTGTTGAAAATGTCATGGAAGATGCATGCAAGGTGGTGCATAGTTTGGGGGTTACTGATATTCATGTAGAATATAATAAGGTTCCATCTGTTGTGGTTCCCTCGAGGGATGTGTTAGTGGATGAGGTGGAGGTTATTGATCCTTCGGTGGTTTGTCGTAGGTCGCTTTCAGGTAAAGAAGATAGTTACTTCGGTAGTGGCAGTAGGGGGGCTTAATTTTTGTGATCCTATGTTAAAAGTGGAGTAAGCATTGAAGGATTAGAAATTATGTGTCCTCCGGCCTCTGTAGGGAAATCCAAAATATACCATGATAAGGAAAAGGAAAAACGTGAAATTTATCAAAGTCGTCAGTTACAGTTATCAGGGGTACTTAGAGCAAGCAATCCCCAGGAGGATGGTTCTTAATGAATATTATTTCAATCAATGTTTGTTGCCTTAGAGGGTTGGTTAGACTGTTAGCTCTCAATCATTTGGTAGATTTATAGAAACCTGGTATTTTTTTGTTGCAAGAAACTATGGAAATTGTAGTGGAGATTGTTAGTCTATTAGAGAAGTTGTTTCCTAAATTTTATTTCTTTTTTGTGGATGCTAGAGGTCACTTCGGGAGATTCTTCTAATCTGTAGGTTCTTAATGTTTTTGGTGGGAACTCGAACCTAGGGGTCGAAGTTCATAACTTGGAGTTAGAGAAAACCTTTTTGGTGCTCAATATCTATGGCCCATATGTGGACAGATTGGAGTTCTGGTCCTCTCTTTTGGAGAATGATTGTTACAAGAGTGACTCATTAATTGTGGGAGGTGACTTAAAATTCACACTCTCTATGGGAAAGGTTCGGGGTTGCATTGTCTACAAAGATGTTACAGCTAAGGATCTTCATGAGCTCTTTTCCTTGCATGGATGGATAAATGTCAAGACTATGGAGATTAAGCCAACTTGGTTCAACAAGCATGTTGGTGATCAAGGTATTTACAAAAGAATTGATAGATTCTTTATGTGTGTTCCCTTATTTGAATATAGACATGAGTTTAGATCTTGGGTTGGGTGTTGTACTATGTTCTCTAATCATTTTCCTATATTCTTGGAAATTGGAGCTTCCATGGATAAGCCGAGATCTCCATTTAAGTATAATCCCACCTAGTTTTATTTAAATTGCTTTCGCTCCTTAGTGGAATCCACTTGGGTTTGTTAAATTAATGTAACTTCAAAGAATATTCTACTTGTACCTCACATTATTATTATTCCTCATTCGGGATATGTTACTAATGTAAAAGGTCATGCAAATGTCATGAGGTAAACCCCCAATGGTAAGTTGGATCAATAGCACCCAGAAAAGATGATTATAATTATTATTGTGAAGTATACCTAGGTAGGTCCCCCCTGTTAGTTAGACAGGTTTTCCCAGTTAGGTAAAATTTCAGTTGGGAAACTAGTATAAATAGGGAGGTGCCCTCCCTCATTTATACACACTCACTCACACTTATATTGCACAAGAGAGAGAAATAAGGAGAGACATAGAAGGAGGAGGACCAGTGTCTTTGGTGTTTTGGATCTTATGCTTTGGGTTTGGTCTCTTACTTTATGATACCTTGGTCTTTGGTCAAGGCATACTAGTAATATATTTTGAGGAATTTTTGCTCAGTTTTTCCCTTTAGGGTTTCCCATGGTAAATTGTTGTGTAACTTGTGATTGTGTTTCTTTTAGTGATCCTCTTTATGCTATTATTATGAAAATGTATTAAATTCTAATCAATTTAGGACTTAAGCTATGGAATCATAGAAAACTTAACATGGCATCATATCTATCCTGAAAAGAGTGACTTTCATGAGGTAAATCTCTCTCTGCTTCTCTAGACAAGGAAATTAGGTTTTTATGATAAAGTGGAATTTTTTAGTGCAAGTGAAATAGGGAAGTGCACCCCTCCTAAGCACATCTTTTGGAACCAACATCAAATTTTTCTAGTGGGAATATCCTCCAGTAAGTCAATCCCTAGTTTGGATTGAAACCAAGAAACCAGAAAACCAAAAATAGAACGAGAAACTGCAATCCAGGATCTTGCAAGTCTAGTTTCAAGGGTTAAAATTTGGATTCTTTGGAAAATGACTGTATCGTCATACTTGCCTCAGTCAATCACATCTTTTGCTGAGTATGAATTTCATTTCTGAGAAATTTTCATTTCTTGTCATTTTCTAATCTTTGGGACAAGATATCTCCAAGCACTGAGCTTGATGACAAGTTGGAAGGTATAGAAAAATTTTGTGCTTGGAAATACATAATAGGACTCATTCTAGAAGAGAATTATCTTGGAAATTTTATGAAGGGATTTGTTCCAAAACCCAAAGAATATGAAGAAAAAGAAAAGTACAAGAAATATATGATTAGAGCCAAGAGGATCGTAGATGTTTCAATCAAGGATCACCTGAATCCTCAAGTATCCTCTAAGGATACACCTAAGGAGATGTTTGATTCCCTATCAGGAATGTATGAAGGAAGAAACATCAACCAAAAGATGAACTGAAGATCCCAACTAAAAAGTACAAAGATGAGCAAGGGTGAATCTATCCATGAATATTTCACAAGGCTCTCTCAATTCAAAGAACAGCTAGAAGCAATTGAAGACAAGATTGATGAAATTGAACTAGTAATGGCCACTCTCATTGGTATTACTAGACCATGGGACTCCTTCATCCAGACAATCTGTGCAAGGAAGGAAAGCCTAAAGTTTGATCTCCCATGGGAAGAACGTGTTCAAGAAGAAGCTAGAGTAGCTAACTGACAAGCAGTACTTAGAGAAGATGACTATGCTCTAACTCCTCATACCAGAAGAAGAAAATGAAAGAATCATTTCAAGAAGGAAACTCATAAGGGGTCGTATCCTCCTAAGAAGTTTCAAAAGAATAAAAAGGGATATTACAAGCAGAAACATTTCTCCTCTTATCAATGTTACCATTGTGATAAGATAGGACACATTACCAGAAATTGTCCGACAAAGAAAGAAGGATTTAAGAGGAATAATAACAAAAGACATCATCCTAACTTAGCAGAAGAAGAAGAAGAAGAAGAAGAACCTCATAGGAAGTTAGAAAAAGTAGAAGTTGAAGAATATGTTCTCTATAATATGTATCTGTCACTAGAGGGAAACCTATATGAACTGAGAGGTCACTTAGAAGCAACATCGATCCATGATTCTACAAGACCATAGAAGGATTGCTCACATAAAACTATAAAATCCCTACCACATGTGAGTAAGATAGACATAGGTATACCAAACCTAAAGATTGATCATGAAGGATGCAACCTTTTATCAAAAGAACATGATATGTTGGAGCCCCAAGAACCTCCCCACATCAATATATCCCACAAGAGAAATCCATCTTGTTCCCGTGAGATTATTCAAGAAGCAGAAAGGTATGGGGCTCTAGAAGGCTCCATAAGGAAGAGAAAGAAGCCAAAGCCATTTCCTAGTTATGTGGATTTTGTGGGTGATCTTGTAGACAAAGAAACTACTTGTTTTGAAGCAACTGTTCAAAATAAAGAGTGGGTAGAAGCTATGACAGAAGAATACTGACCCATGATGAAAAATGATGTATGGGAAATAGTTCCCAATCCAAAAGTAAAAGTGTGGTATCTTCCAAATGGAATTACAAGATAAAAATATAACCGATGGAAGTACTGAGAAGTACAAAGCTAGATTTGTGGCCCATGGATTCTCTCAAAAGAAAGGAAATGATTATGAAGAGACATTTTCTCCTGTATAAAGGTACACTTCTATCAGAACCATCATGGAACTAGTAGCAAAGACATAATGGAAGTTACACTAGATGGATGTGAAAAAAACTTTCCTAAAGGTTGTTATTGACGAAGAAGTATACATAGAACAAACACAAGGTTTTAAAGTCAAAGACAAAAAGACACATGTCTATAAACTGAAGAAATATCTATACGAATTGAAGCAAGATCCAAGAGATTGGTATGGAAGAATTGATAGTTTTATGAAGAGCTTGGGCTTTACCAAAAGTAAGGTTGATCCTAACCTTTAATTCAAGTTTATGGATGATGAACCTGTCATATTATTGTTGTATGTGGATGACTTATTCTTTATAGGTAATGAGAAGAAAATATCAGAGTGTAAGAAGAAGCTCGTTGCAGAATTTGAGATGAAATACCTTGTCTTGATGCATTATTTTCTAGGTCTTGGAGTATGGTAGAGCCTAGAAGGAATATTCCTTAACCAAGGGAAGTATACAGTGGAAATACTGAAAAGGTTTGACATGTTGGAATACAAGTCATGGAAACACCCATGGATACACACTTGAAGTTGTTGGCTAATGCTTCATCAGAATTAGTGGATGTGAAACTATATAGACAGATCATTGGTCCATTGATGTATATGAGGAATACACGACCATATATGTGCTTTGTTGTGAATAATTTGATTCAGTATATGGTTGAACCCAAACATGTTCACTTGGTAGCTGCAAAGCATGTGATGAGGTACCTAAAAGGTACGATAGACTATGGTCTCAGTTATACTAAAGATCATGACTTCAGACTGTATGGTTATACATATTTAGATTGGGAAGGAAGTGTCTAAGCTTGAAAGATAACTTCAGGAGGATGTTTCAATCTAGGGTCAGCCGCGACCTCATGGATAAGTAGGAAGCAGTCCAGTGTTACTCTCAGCACTGCAGAAGTGGAATATATTGAAGCATATTCCATGAGTTGTGAAGCCATATGGCTTCGGAAGTTGTTATCGGGTCTATTTGATTTGTAGATGGATTCTATCGTGATTCTATGTGATAAACAAAGTTGAATGAAGATGATTTAGAACCCCATGTTCCATGATAAGATGAAGAACATATAAATATGGTACTTCTACATTCATGACATGGTGCAGAAGGGATCTATAAAGCTCCAATATGTAAGCACAGATGAGTAAGTTGCAGATGCATTGACTAAGACTCTGTCTCATGTGAAGTTTGAACACTTTTTAGACAAGCTTGGTATTGTCTGTAAGGACTTCCCTTGAAAGGGGGAGTAGTATTGATACTATGGAAGCCTGATCACAATAGGTAGCTCAGTTGGGATTGATCATACTTAGACTTGATCCCGTAATTCCAAAAGGAATGATCGTCTTAAATGTTGATCTTGTTGGACTTGATCCCATAATTCTAAAAGGAAGGATCGTCTAAGATGTTGATGTTAGGATTGATCATCCTTAGACTTGATCCCATTCAAAAGGAAGGATCGTCTTAAATGTTGATCTTGTTGGAGTTGATCCCGCAATTTCGAAAGGAAGGATTGTCCAAGATGTTGATGTTAGGATTGATTGTCCTTAGACTTCATCCTGTAATACCGAAAGGAAGGATAATATTAAATGTTGATCTTGTTATACTTAATCTTTAAATTCCAAAAGGAAGGATAGTCCATGACGATGATGTTGGGATTGATCATCCTTAGACATGATCACATAATTATGAAAGGAAGGGTCATCTTAAATGTTGATCTTGATGGACTGGATCCTGTAATTCTGAAAGGAAGGATCTTCTAAGATGTTAATGTTGGTATTGATCATCCTTAGACTTGTTCCCCTAATTCTACAAGGAGGGATCATCTTAAATGTTGGTATTATTGGACTTGATCCCATAATTCCAAAAGGAAGGATTGTCTAAGATGTTGATGTGGAAAGACTAACCATCCTTAGACTTGATCCTGTAATTCCAAAAGGAAGGATCATATTAAATGTTGTTGTGTAAGGATTAATCATCCTTAGAATTGATCCTGTAATTCTGAAAGGAGGGACCGTCTTAAATGTTGATGTGGATGTACTTGATCTTATAATTCCAAAAGGAAGGATCGTATAGAATGTTAGTAGTGGACTTGATCCCGTAATTACGAAAGGAAGGATCGTCCAGAATGTTAGTAGTGGACTTGATCCCGTAATTCCGAAATGAAGGATTGTCCAGAATGTTAGTAGTGGAGTTGATTCCGTAATTATGAAAGGAAGGATAGTCTAGAATCATTGTTAGTAGTGGACTTGATCCCATAATTCCGAAAGGAAGGATCGTCCAGAATGTTAGTAGTGGACTTGATCATGTAATTCCGAAAGTAAGGATCTTCTAGAATGTTAGTATTGGACTTGATAATTCTGTAATTGTGAAGGAAAGGATCTTCCAGAATGTTAGTAGTGGACTTGATCCCAAAATTCCAAAAGGAAGGGTCATCCAAGATGTCAGTAGTGGACTAGATCCTATAATTTTGAAAGGAAGGATCGTTTAGAATGTTAGTAGAGGACTTGATCCCATAATTCTGAAAGGAAGGATCATCCAGGATGTCAGTAGTGGACTTGATCTCGTAATTCCAAAAGGAAGGATATTCATGTGTATGTATGTGTTAGTTTTGATTAGTATTGGTAGCTCTGCAAAGACTTGATCCCAAAATTCTAAAAGGAAGGATCGTTTGTGTACCATAGATGTGTTGTCCATGATCCTGTAATTCCAAAATGAAGGATCATGTTGGTTGTTGTTATACCTACCCTAGATGATGTTACTCCAGCCTTGATTTGTTGATGATGATGTCACATGTTGTTTTTGTTTTTATTCCAGCTTTATGCAGATGAGCCATCATCGTGTTGTTGATGCTAGTGATGTATCATTTTTAATGCAGATGATGATGCTCCATGCTGGATATGATGATTTAGTTCCATGTTGCATATGATGATGTTCCAACTCCATGCTGCAGATGATGCTCCAGTTCCATGTTGCAGATGATGATGCTCCATCTCCATGTTGCTGCTGATGTTCTGGTTCCATATTGCAGATGATGATGCTCCAACTCCATGCTACAGATGATGCTCCTGTTCCATGTTGCAGATGATGATGCTCCAGCTTCATGTTGTTGTTGATGTGCTAGTTACATGCTGCAGATGATGATGCTACAGCTCCTTATCGCAGATGATGCTACAGTTCCATGCTACAGATGATGATGCTCCTACTCCATGTTGTTGCTGATGTTCCAGTTCTATGTTGTAGATGATGATGCCCTAGTTCCATGCTGCAGATGATGATACTTCAACTCTGTAATAAATATGATGATGATGATACTTCAACTCTATACTAAATATGTTGATACTCCAGCTCTGTGCTGAAGATGATGATGTTGTTCAAAATTTATGATGATCTATAGATGTACTAGACAATGTTCCAAAATATGATGTTGATTATGCCTCCTCTCTCCTTTCGATGATGTTTTGTCGAGCCATGCCAGTTGTTGTTGATGTCAGTAGAATACACTTCTTGTTAAGGGGGAGTGTTGAAATAATGTAACTTCGAAGAATATTATACTTGTACTTCACAATATTATTATTCCTCCTTCGGGATATGTTACTGATGTAAAAGGTCATATAAATGTCATGAGGTAAACCCTTAGTTGTAATTTGGGTCAATAGCACCGAAAAAATATGATTATAATTATTATTGTGAAGTATACCTAGGTAGGTCGGCCCTGCTAGTTACACAGGTCGACCCAGTTAGGTAAAATGTCAGGTAGGAAACTAGTATAAGTAGTGAGGCACCCTCCCTCATTTATACACACTAACTCACACTTATATTGTGCAAGAGAGAGAAAGAAGGAGAGACAGAGAAGGAGGAGGACTAGTGTCTTTGGTGTTTTCTCTCTTATGCTTGGGGTTTGGTCTCTCACTTGATGAGACCTTGTTCTTTGGTCATTGTGTACTAGTAACCTATCTTGAAGAAGTTTTGCTGGGTTTTTACCTTTAGGGTTTTAAATCCTAATCAATATAGGACTTAAGTTATGGAAGCATAGAAAATTTAACAGGGTTCACTTTCAAGATGGTCATGGGCGAACTTCTAGTCAGTTTCCCATGAATCTTAAGGCTCTTAATAAAAAAGTAAGGGAATGGAATTATTCTCGTCGTAAGGTCCATGAGGGAATATTGTTGGATGTGGAACTAGAAATGGAGAGGCTCTATAACTCTGATGCTCTTGTGTTCATTGTTGATAATCGAAAGGAAGAAATCTCTCTTTTAGAGAAAGAGAAATTAAAGTTGTTGGAAGACATTGAGAAGGAACAGAGTATGAAAAGTAGGGCTCTTTGGTTGGAGGCAAGGGATCACAATAATAAGTTCTTTTAGAAGAGGACAACTCATCACAATAATATTAATCCTATTTGGGATGTACAAGATCACTTGGGGAATCGGGTTTTTCGTATTTAGCGGTAGAGACGATCTCTCGTTTTAATGGGCTATATTCGGATGTGACACAACCTGATATGTTGGGAATGCTTCAGATTATATAGAAATTTCCTAGAATTATAAATATGGAGGAGAATGGTAATTTATTTAGAAAAATTTCACTGGAGGAACATTTTAGTTCCCTGAAGTGATTTTACAAAGATAAGAGTCCGAGGGCAGATGGGTGACCACCAAATTTTACCTGGATTTTTTGAGTTGATAGGTGATGAGCTCCTCAAAGTTTTAGAAGAGGTACGCCTATCTAGAGAAGTCCCTGGATATCTCAATTCTACTTTTATTGATTTAATCCCTAAGAAGGATAATCCTATCACCTTCATAGAATTTAGGCCTATCTCCCTCTAGGATGGGGTGTATAAAATCATGGAAAACATTTTGGCTCTTCATATCCATCCCTTTCTTTTTTATTATAAGTCTTTGGAGCAGTTTGGTTTCTTGAAGGGTCATCTCATTCATCGGGAAGTGGGTGCAGCGTAGGAAGACATTCATTCTTTAAAACTAATGATATGCAGGTGGTGGCCATAAAACATGACTTATCGAAATCTTAGGATAATGCTTCCTGGCTCTTTTTAAGATTGGTGCTACTTCACATTGGGTTCAATTTAGAGCTCACTAATTGGATCATGAGCAGTGTGACTTCCCCAGTATTCCCAGCTATGATCAATGGTTTGGGGTCCTATTTCTTTAAGGCTTTTAGAGGGTTGCATCAGGGTTGTCCTCTTTTGTCGTATTTTTTCTTTTTGGTGGTAGAAGATGTGAGTAGATCCATAGTTTTTTAATGTAACTGACACAACATCAGGGGTGTTTCATTCAATAGAAGGAAGTATATGACCCATCTTATGTTCATGGATGATATATTTTTGTTTGGTAAACAAGATGACTATGAGTGCAGGAGATTAATATCAATGTTGGGTCGCTTTTGTCAGGATATTGATATGGAGATTAGTGTTGAGAATTCGGTTTTGTATATTCTTAGTAAATATGAGGAGTCTTGTTCCTTCTGGAATAATCACTTTCCATATGTTTGTCAAACCATGGAGGATGGTATCCCATATTTAGGATTCAATATGAATCCCAATAATTATGTTAAAAAGGACTAGATTTGGCTTGTAGATAAGACTGTTTGAAGAATCAATTCCTAGTGCAACCGATGTTTATTTAGGAGGATAGGATGGTTTTGGTCAAATCTATGCTGGAGGCCATTCCAATATATTGACACCCCCTTGCCAAGATTCCAATGGGGAGACTACATAATATAAGAAAGATGTGATTTAATTTTTTTCTGGAGGAATGATAAGGAAGGTATGTCTCTCCATCTTGTCATTTGATGTGCTTTGGATGCCCCTAAAATTCTGGGAGGTTGGAGGCTCAAAAATATTTTCATATTTAATAAATAACTGACTGCAAAGAGTTTATGGAATTTTATGAAGATCGTCATTTTATGGAAGAGGATTATGATTGCTAAATATATTGCGTCTAATCCAGTTATGGACTAGCCTCGCCAGGGGGTTAAGGGGGTTAGGGGCTGATTGAAATAGTGGAAGGCCATCTCCAATGCGTTCCATGTCATTAGAATCCATTTGTCCTAAAAGGTTGGGAATGAGAAGTCAATTAGACTAGGGAGAGATGATATGTTGGGACTTCCCAATGAGTGGCTTCTTCCAGAGGGGCTCATTGATCATGTTCAAAGCAGGGGTATTGGGAATCTTCATAGAATTTCCACACAAGGTGTCGAACAACTTGGGAGAAATAAAAATGCTTTACTTTCTTCTGAAAGTGGCTTTTAGGATGCCTGTTCTTAATTTGTAGATATTTGGTGATTCAGAACTGGTGGTTAAATGTATTCAAGGTTAGGCTATGGTCTCACATGTTGGCTTGATCTACCTGGCGGAGCAATTGCAAGTGATTCTTGGTTTATTTCAGTCTCTCTTATTTTAGCATGTTAGAATGGAATTCAATTTGGAATCCGATGATTTTTATAAGCAAGGGTTGTTGTTACATCCAAGTGTTCTCCATTTGGAAGAATTTCAAGGGGGAATTGCAATGAATTTGAAGATTCTCCCATTTTCAAAATTATGATCATAGTTTCCTTTGTTGTTTTGGATTTTAGATATGAACTCGAAATTTCATGTTTATTGGATGAAATATCTAGCATACTACATGGTGATATTATATTTTGATAACCTCTTTCCAATTGGCACTGAAGAAATTATTTTTGTTTAAATTTAATGAACATATGTTTTTTTTCTTGGAAAAAAATAATCAAGCAATTGACAGTGCAATTTATACATATATGTAAAAGATTCATCACTCAATAATTAGTTCATAAAGAGAAAACATGTCACAAAAAGCAAAGTGGAGAGCATAATTCTCAAAGTTGTTTGGGTTGAATTAAAGAGATTACTAAATTTTTAGGATGTTTGAGAGCTTACAATTTTTCAAGATTGTATATATAACTAGTTCTATTAGAAAGTAAAATATAAGGAGCTTCCGTTATTTACAGTATGGGAGGTATGGAAGGCCATAAATAGTTTCATTGTTGAAGACAAAAATCCCTCTGTATTTTCTATTTGTCATAAGATTACGAGTGAGTTCTTTGAATATTTTAAAGAGAAGGGTCAAAAGAGGGCAAGATCACTAATTTGGCCTCAGATGGATGATCTTACTTCCATAGGTTGTTTTGATGGTGCATAGAAGGAGGGCTTGCGTGGAGTTGGTATGGTCCTTATGATCAAAAGATATCATATTATCAATATGTGGATGGGTATTGGCTAAAGGAAAAACACTAAATCTTAACTTATTGCACATTGGTGGCTTTTGTGGTTTATTCAGAAGAGAGGCATTTTAAATATTCAAATTGTAGGTGATTCCAAGGTCGTAATCGATTGGGAACTGGGAGCATAAAGGTTACAAGTTCTTCACCTTGAACAATGGGAAAATATATTCTTGGAATTGATTAATAGCTTTTCCTACATCTCTTTTACTCATATATTTCGGGAACTCAATAGGAAGGCAGGCAATCTCTCAAAAAAGGTTGTGGGTGAAATGGATGGGATCCTTCATTTCAAGGAGCACATTGATGACTATATGCTTGAATCTATATCTATGTCAATATTTTAGGATGTATGGATACTTAATTTTTTGTAGCTTTTAGAGTTTTGGGATTCTATAGATCTATTTTTTCTAGAATGAGTTATGAGGACTGTTACAGTGGAGAAGCTATCAAATTGTAAGAATGAAAGAATGATATTTGTGTTTCGATTTCCATTTTGTGAGAAGGAATGTCCACATAACTATTGATTATTTTGAACTGTCTATCTAATTATGATTCCTTTTGTTGAATAACAAGTTACAATTTTTTTCTACTCAAGAAAAAAACAGTTATCCCTCTCAACCACCTAGGCTATGTTGATGTATATGTAACTTCGGAATGTATTCTTATATGTATTTTATATATTGTAACCCGATGTTTATTTCGGGATGTTTCTATTATGTATTTGAGTCATATTGTCTTACCCCGATGTTCCGATCGGGAGGATTATTAATGTAAACAAGTCTTGTCAAGTCATTAGGTAAGTCCCCACAGTTTCGGGGCACTTGGGTTATTATACACTAATTAAGGTGTAGGCTCGAGTAAGTAATTGTAAGTTAAGCCTACATGGTTGAGTGCAATTCAAGTCAACGGAAGAATATAAATAGAGAGTGAGAGTCTCTCTATTTATCACTTGTGAATTACATCACTTGCTCTCTCAAGTGTGGCGCACCTTTGGAGAAGGAAATACTTTGGCTTGACAGAAGACAGAAGGCTGCTGTTGTGTTGGGAGGTCATCTTACTGTTTTGGGATCACATCTTGTGGTGATACTATCTTAGAGGAAGTTGAGGGGTTTTCTCCATTTATGGTTTCCCCTCCTAAAATCTTTGTTTCTCTCGTCTCTTGTGATGTGCTTATGTGATTGATGTGCTTGTTATTCTCTCAGTGAAAAGATCTTAACATAATGCTAGCTTAAATGTTGAAAAACTAACATGGTATCAGAGCTAACCTGAGAAGAAGACATTGTGCAACTACAGGAACTAGGGCTTCCTATTTTTTGGATCTTCCTCCACAAATTTTCAGCAAAAGTATGCTAGGATGACTCTCCATTGAAGGGTGCATCTTTCTGTCGATGCGGAATTCAATTTCAAGCATTTTCAGTTTCGATGTGGAAATTAGGGCTTTCTACAGAAGAGGAATTTTTGAGTGAGACCAGAATAGGGTTATTCTCCTCATCAAAACCAAATTTTAGAGACCTGGATCAAGAAATTTGGTTGGGTGAAACTCCAGGAAAGTCAAACCCTAGTTTGACCCTGAGCTAGGAGAAACCCTAAATACTAAAACTGCTAAGTTTTGGTACAGTCGCTATATTCCAAGATTGGAGACATCGCAAAAGATAAAACTTGCAAGTACCGAAGATAAAATCCTGATGAACACCGTGTCCAAAGCTCAACCTCATATTCGCTGTATTCTGGGAGATATGATCTCTCAAAGTTAGGGTTCTAGCCTCTTCCAGAAATCATCCATAAACAGGACACCTGGGGAAAATTGCAATATCTTGGGCTACATAGGTCCAAATGGAATTATTGAAGATGTTCCAGAAAGGGCACAGACTGTACTTTCTGTGATCCGAATATCAGACTCATAAGATGAATCAGGTACACGTGGAAGGTCGTACAACTTCGCTGTTCTGAACAGTCCTGTAACAGGTCACCTTGGGAAAAGGATCATAACTCCCAAATGGTGAAACCAATTCTGATGAAACCTATGGTGTTGGATCGGGACTTGCGAGGTTACCTCAGTGCAAAATTTCAGACACAGAGGAGCATTAATTTCGGAGATATCACAGAAACAGTAACAAGAATTTATGCAGAAGAAATCAGAAAATTAGGGCTTCGTGTTCCGGGAGCTTCCCTCCACTGTTTTCAGAAAAGGAGTACATTGGACAGCTCCATTTGAATAGATCTATCTGTTCATCCAATCAGATCTGAAAGATTCCAAGTTTTGAAAATTAGGGTTTCTGCGACAAACCCTAGATCAGCAAACTCCGGGACAAGGGCGGACACCTCAAATCGGTAAGATCTAATCCTTTGCTATTTCCATTTGAGGTTCTCATTTCAATATGATATATCACATCAGCTTAGTTAAAAGCTTGCGGAAGTTGACAACTTCCAAACCTGGAAGTATATGATCTCTCTAAAGAAAATGGATTGGACACCTACATGAGTATGGAGGTTCCAGCTTCAAAGGGAGATGAGGCCAAAGAAGACATCATGCTCATGCTGCAGAGGATGATGAACCATCCAGAAAGAGATCCAGATATGAAAGTGAAGATTCTTCAAGCAAGGATGAATATGTTCTAATATCAGCTCTCATAGGTAACATTACTCATGGAAGTGATGATTGGCTTATAGACAGTGGGGCTTCCAAACATATGATGGGATTCAAGGAATCCTTTGTAAGACTATAAGAACATGAATCACCTCACAAGGTGAAACTTGTAGATGACTACCAATATCCAATAAAAGGTAGTGAGGAATCTTCATACAAGCTAGACTCTGGAATGCAGGTTGCATTCATAGATGGTCAAATCATCATGTGGCCAAAAGGAAAGACTATCGATGATGCGGTAGTGATTGGAGAACAAGAAGGAGGCTTGTATAAATTGAATGGATATCCAGAACAAGCCTTGATCCATAACACAGTAGAGCCAAATGAGATTTGGCATAGAAGGCTTGCACATGTGCATTACAGAGCACTACCTATTGCAAGCAAAGTTGTTTGAAGGGAAGAACAAAAATCAAAATATGACCTAAATAAACCAGTTGAAGAATGTGAAGATCCAGAATGCAGAGACCATGCAGTCATAAGAGTCCCTCAAATCAAGAACAACTTGAAGTGGTAAAAGAAGAAGTGAAGAATGTAGAAGTAGTGATGGCCACCTTGAATGGCCTCCCAGGATCGTAGGATTCATTCATGTGAGGAATGTGTGCCAGAAGGAAGTGATTACTTTTATCAAACTTCGAGAAGAAGAAGAAGCTTGACTCATAATAAGAGAAGAGAAGATGGGAGCAATTGAAGATCAAGCTCTCACCATCCAAAGAAGATCCCTCAAGCAATGAGGAATATGAAGAACTCAACTCTTTAAGAACTTCTTATCCACCTTAGCTTTTGGATAAGAAACGATGCTATTATGAATGAAGAAGACGATGAAGCTGAAGGCTCAAGAAGGAGTCTACCCTCGAAACAAATAAAGATAAGTATTCAATTGTCATTTCATTATATTATTTTGTTATGCATTTGTTTATATTCAGTTGGTGTATTATGCATGATAGGATGTTTTGCATTAATGACAGTATACTACTAATATGCATGTGATGGGTAAGTAGCTCATGGTGCTATACAAATTCTCCATTGCTACTTATCTAGAATGAAAACTCTTTGCTGACATATTGGATTAGTGCACAATCTCAATGTTGTCCTGGTAGAGATGGAAGGCATCTAGAAAGTTTCAGTGAGATATAGATGAATGTTGTATTGGCTAAAGTAGTTGCATGATCATATATTTATGCATAAGTATTTGCTAGTATGAATATTCCATATGAAATGTTCTAACCATACAAATGCATTTGACTTGTAGGAAAGATTGCATACATAATCGCCTGCAAGCAAAGAAGGACGAAACTTGTTCCAAAGAACAAGTGATGACATTTCAAAATGAAGAATAATATGACAAGTGCAATGACATCATTGATGCAGAACCTTCCAACCACCAAAAAGAAAGGGAAGACCAGTTCAAGAAGAATGATGTCAAGGAAGTCTATACACTAGATGGTCACATAGAATATTAGTAGCATAGGAAGCTACTTGTCACTCCGGTACAGAATGTTTTCAGTGCATAGATCATAGAAGACAGAGGGAGTATGATGCTTCGCTTCAGAGGGAGTGACTATAGAATATCTTGAGGTTCGACATGGTACGACAGGATGGGCAGATTACTGATGAATCTAGGCTTTACTGAGAGTAAAGTGGATTCCAACCTTTGCTTCAAGGTTGAAGGCGGAAGACCAGTGATGCTCTTGTTATGTGTCGATGCACTATTGTTCTAGGTATGGAGGTGTGGCAGAGTATAGATGGAATATTCCTTGGACAAGGGAAGTATGAAGTAGAGATCCTGAAGAGGTTCAGGATGATGGATTGGATGGCCACACCTATGGCATCGAACCTGAAGCTATTGAGTGATGCTTCTTCAGAGACGGTTGATACTACGATGTATCGTCAGATGATTGGGTCCTTGATGTACCTGAGACCAAATATTTGCTTTGCTGTGAACACATTGAGACATGTTCACCTGATGGTTGCAAAGCATGCAGGGGTACAATTTATTATGGGCTCAAGTACGATGCGAATCTGAAGATTAACCTGGAGGGTTATGTTGATTCAGATTGGGCAGGCAGTGCCATCGACAGGAAGAGTACTTCAGGATGTTGCTTCAGTATGGGATCAGGTGTGATCTCTTGGTTTAGCAGGAAGCAATCCTATGTGGCACTGAGTACAGCTGAAGCAGAGTATGTCGCAGCTTGTTCAGCTAGTTGTGAGGCAGTATGGCTGCGGAAGCTACTGTCTGATATATTTGATCTCCAGTTGGATGCTACCTATATACATTGTGACAACTAGAGTTGCGTGAAGTTGTCAGAGAATCTAGTGTTCCATGACAGGTCGAAGCATATTGAGATCAAATATCACTATATCAGGGATATGGTGCAGAGAGGAGCAGTGAAGCTCCTGTATATTGCAACGGAGGAACAGATAGCTGATGTATTGACGAAGCCATTGGCTAGGCTGAAGTTTGAGTACTTCAGAGAGAGACTTGGTGTTCTCCAGATCGAGGCTTCCTCCCAGAGACAGTGATGTGTCCCAAAGCCATTATGACGAGGAGGTCAGATGTAAGGGCTGAGTCATTCTGTCATGGTGAGAGGATTCAGTTCCTTCCATGTCAGATATGAGTGCTGAGATTGAGAGTCTTCCATCATTGTGGCGGAGGTGGCTCCTGCCTGGATGGGATTGTGCCATTCTGACGAGGAGGTCAGATGTAAGGGCAGTGCCATTCTGTTCATGGCTAAAGGATTTAGTTCCTTCCATGTCAGATGTAAGTGAAAAAATCTCTCCTCATTTTGGGTGAGAGTCTTCCATCATTGTGACGGAGGTGGCTCCTTCCTGGATGGGATTGTGCCATTCTGACGAGCAGGTCAGATGTAAGGGCAGTGCCATTCTGTTCATGGCTAAAGGATTTAGTTCCTTCCATGTCAGATGTAAGTGCAGAAATCTCTCCTCATTGTGGGTGAGAGTCTTCCATCATTGTGGCGGAGGTGGCTC
Organism: Pseudotsuga menziesii; assembly: GCA_001517045.1. Lineage (NCBI taxonomy): Eukaryota > Viridiplantae > Streptophyta > Pinopsida > Pinales > Pinaceae > Pseudotsuga > Pseudotsuga menziesii. The sequence continues at coordinate 230,496 of LPNX010656531.1, forward strand.
CTGCCTGGATGGGATTGTGCCCTTCTGACGAGTAGGTCAGATATAAGTGCAGAGCCATTTCACAGATGGTAGTTGAGGTGTCCTACCATGCTAGTGAATATAAGTGCTGAGCCATTTCACAGATGATAGTTGATGTGTCCTATCATGAGTGATGGGCCTTTCTGATGTGATTGTAGTTTACTACATGACCAGATATGAGTGTTGGGCGTGCCTTTCTAACGAGCAGGTCAGATGTAAGTGCTAGGCGAAGACCTACATGAGAGTAGGCCTACAACCAACATGAAAAAGGGCTGGCTCTATAGAACTTCCTATGACGAGATAGTACACACATGATGATGACCAGTGGAGATCCAGATCGAGCTATGATCCAGATCCAGTTATGATGACTCCGAGAGATCCAGATCGAGTGATGATCCAGATCCAGCAGTAGTGATCCAGATCGAGTGATGATCCAGATCCAGTCTAGTGATGATGATCCAGATCCAGTGATGATCCAGATCCAGTGATGACGTTCTATGATGATGCAGATCGAGAGATGATCCAGATCCAAATGACTTGAAGATGAAGATGACTTGAAGATGAAGAAGACTTGATGACAGAGATGACTTGAAGACCAACATGATCCAGTGATACAGAGAAGAAGACCAGTGCTGAAAATTGTGTCGAAAGAATACCTTCCTAGTTAAGAGGGAGTGTTGATGTATATGTAACTTCGGAATGTATTCTTATATGTATTTTATATATTGTAACCCGATGTTTATTCTGGGATGTTTCTATTATGTATTTGAGTCATATTGTCTTACCCCGATGTTCCGATCAGGAGGATTATTAATGTAAACAAGTCTTGTCAAGTCATTAGGTAAGTCCCCACAGTTTCGGGGCACTTGGGTTATTATACACTAATTAAGGTGTAGGCTCGAGTAAGTAATTGTAAGTTAAGCCTACATGGTTGAGTGCACTTCAAGTCAACGGAAGAATATAAATAGAGAGTGAGAGTCTCTCTATTTATCACTTGTGAATTACATCACTTTCTCTCTCAAGTGTGGCGCACCTTTGGAGAAGGAAATACTTTGGCTTGACAGAAGACAGAAGGCTGCTGTTGTGTTGGGAGGTCATCTTACTGTTTTGGGATCACATCTTGTGGTGATACTATCTTAGAGGAAGTTGAGGGGTTTTCTCCATTTATGGTTTCCCCTCCTAAAATCTTTGTTTCTCTTGTCTCTTGTGATGTGCTTATGTGATTGTTGTGCTTGTTATTCTCTCAGTGAAAAGATCTTAACATAATGCTAGCTTAAATGTTGAAAAACTAACAGGCTAGATCAATGCATTTGCTTTTAAATCATAAAGTCAATATGCGTACATTGCGTTTATTGTGGAAACTAAATAATTTTGGAATGATAATGTAAATTTGAATTGAAAATGAAGACCTAACTATAAAGGATAACAAGTATTCCTCTTATCTACTTGAGCTAAACCCATACACTTTATTTAAAATCCTAGAATCAATATAATAAGTACACTCTATTTATTATGGAAATTAAATAATTTTAAAATAGTTATGTTTTTCTTAAGCTACTACCCATAAAGTTTCGAATTGGTGACCTTACGCAAGGAGTGCCTTAACAATACACACATTCACTGTCTATTCTACACCTGTATATATATATATATATATATATATATATATATATATATAAACAATAAATCATAATTCAAATTCATTATATGATGATTACCATCCAAAATTATTTTAAGTCTATCCAACTATTAAAAAAATTAAATTATAAATAAATCTTCTAGATTATTTTATTATTAAGTAAAAATGTAGGATAACTTATTATATTATTAATATTAAAAAACAAGGATAACATATAATTGAAAGAAAAAAACAATAAATAAATAAATAAATAAATATATATATATATATATATATATATATATATATATATAATTTAAATAAAATAAGAGTTATTGTAATACAAAACAAACTTAACCATGCATTAAGATAAACTTAATCATTGCATTAAGTACTTACAACATTCTATAAGTATATTGGACAAATATTGAAATTTGAAAGTGAGATAAATTACTAATAAATTTTAAAAATCTTTTAATTTAAAGTTAAAATTTAAATCTCGGATGAGGTGCCAGCCGGACGAAGCAACAACATTTATGGTGAAAGGATGGAGCAACTCAAACGAAACAACATGAAGACAGCTGGCAGGGATATGCAAGCTTCACCTACCCGCGCCTTCAATGCGCCACCTCCTCCCGAGAATGGACATGACCGTGGTGCACGAGAAACATTAAACACATGACTCGCCATGTATGTTTGATTCAGGTTTAAATTTTGTGTATGACTCGCCATGTATGTTTGATTCAGGTTTAAATTTTTTGTTCTGCAACACTTAGTTTTGGACTGCCAACAGACATGACACTGAAACTATGTTTGTGGACTATTTTCTCCAATAGAGAGGTTTGCATGATTTTTCTTTGGGTTGTTTTCCCATCCTTAAAGGCCTTATGAATCTGCATTTTTATGTATATTCCTATATATTTTAATATAAAAACTAGCTTAAAAGAATTAAAATTTAAATATTAAAATAAAATTGTTTATATTGAATTATTAGATGTCTTTATTTTAATCATTTCAATTAATTAATATTTTATTGTGATTGAGTGCTTTACAAGTTAAACTGCATCTTTTCATAGTCAAATTATATATTAAAAACTAAGTTAAAATTTGTCCTCACCTTTAAACGACAAAAAATACAACATTCTAATAATATTATTTTAAAACATTGTAAAATTTAAGTAATTTTTTTTTGCAATCCATACAATTAATCAAAGAATTAAAAAAAACAATAAAATCCAAAAAACTAATTAAAAAACTTTAAAAAATCCATACAATTAATAAAAGATTAAAAAAACAATAAAATCCATACAACTAAACAAAGAACTTAAAAAAAATCCATACAACTAATTAAAGAACTAAAAACAATAAACAATAGTCAATTCCATAGATATGGCATAGATAGAGACTCACGAACTCATGGATGATATTAGGAATATAAAATCCCTTTGGGAATAACTAGTATATTAAAATCTTGGTTGATAAATCAATAGTTTTGTCTCTTGTGGAGATGGTGTCCGAGATTGATTCAAGGATAAGTATTGTATTGGATTTTACTACACCTAAATTAATGAATGAAGACCTATCTTTGACCAAAGAAAATGCAGTTTTCTTTGGTGAACGTGATCTTTGCATTCTTATAGTTGCATAAATAATAAAAAAAGGTTGAAATATGGGAATGTAAGGTGAGTTTGTAAGGTGAGTTTGTAGGTACCACTTGTGTTAATATGTATACGAAATTATATGTAAAAAATCTAAAGACACTTTTGACTATAACTCGTCCAACAACTAGTCATAGTTATGCTGAGTTGGGTACACACTTGCATAATGTTAAAAGCATATTGCTTATGCACTGAATAAGTAATTTTCTTGAGTTTATAGCCATTATGCTTTTCATTTGGATAGATGGTCTTAGTTCTTTGGGTTTTTCCATGAGGTTAACGACTTATGAACTTCCTTAATGTTATTGATATTTGTTAATTGAGCTTGGTTGTATAGGCATTTAAAGGAAAAGGCATTAGATAGTATTAATACCATAACGAAATGTGGAGTACATGCTAGTTATGATGGCTATGTAATTGATCTCAAGTTCTATTTTATTTTGATATTATAAAACACATATAAATATTGTCGTTCTCATTGATACTTAAGGGTATTTTGATATGTCGGACTTAGATGGGTTCTTAAACTCTCATGTATTATGTTGAATGTATAACTGGGCTTTTATACTTTCATGCTTGGTATTGAATGAGTGAGGAGTCTTGGTCTCTTGAGACAATGCTTCAATGTCTCTATCATAGAAGTATGAAGTCTTATAATTATGTTATTGAATTATTGAATTGGAATGGGAAATAAGATCCATACACTCTTATTGTGTATGATCATATTGTTTATCGCATAGACTAAAAATCTTATTTTATCAGGTATAACACATAAATTGACTCCCTAAGAAGCTTGAGTCTCACATACATGTCTCTTGATTACCTTTATGGGAAGGTGTCTTGTGATTATAATTTTATTTTTATTTTTATTATCGATATTTTATTTGGTTTTAATTGGCATGGAAATGGTTTTAAATGCTTATGTGAATGATGGAAGTTATCAAAGGATATGGATAAAATGGTTCGTTATCTTGTTCCATTGTCACTCAAAGGGATTCTTGGAGCAACAATTCGATAACATATCCTACTTCGTCATCTTTATTTACTCGATTTGCCATGGGAGGTCTCTTGGGTTAGGAAGCAAAGTCTTCATGAGACTAGGTTAGTTCAAGTTCTAATTTGTAGTATCCTAACCTCATTGAATACATGCATTAAAAAGCAACAAAGTGTAGATTTGTCTCATACTAGTGGTACTAAAGATCCTATTTGAATTGAGAATGAAAACAAAGAACATAATAATGAAGGATAACATAAGATGAAATGTTGACAAAATATTATTATAGTGAAACCAAATTCTATTAATGAATCAAATGGTGGAAAACAATTGAACAAGCAATACAAAGTGGCTAGAATGATGATAACTTTTTTGCTAGAAGATATGTTATAGCCATAAAAATTCACAAAAATCACATAAAAGAGTAATTAGATTTTAATAATGCCAAAACCCTAAGAGATAAAAAAACCTCAATACAAAAACAATAACTTTAGGAGTTGAGTTAGTGAAAGGAAGCAAGCCCCCACAAGAGCCTAGTTGATATGTCAACTTTTAAAAGACATAAATTTCACATACAAACTTAGTTTTGGGAATTCTTTGCACCATTAAAAATATTGCTTTGTGTTCTATTATTTGGAAGGGTTAAAAATAATCAAAACACGTGAAGGCATACAAATAATCCTAAAGTTCAAGAATTGCAACTGTATTGAAAATGTGCAAGGTCCAAGACTTTTATAGAGACAACAACGGAAAACATAAATGGCCACCTACATCACCTACTAACTAGATTTTGAAAGGCCACTAGTGAACTTAGGTTCTTTAGCATTCATTTCTTGGTTCTCAACGTTACCAATCATCCTTTCAATGCTCTATAAGAGGCATAAATACTTCCACACAAAATGCACCCGTATTACAAAACCTTAGCATGCCATTGTTATAGGATTTTGTAGAAAAGTGAAAGAGATAAAAAGGCAGTGTATATTTGCATATACCTCCACTTCCATAAAGATATGTGGTTCATTATGTGCTAGTAGTAGTATTATACTACCATCCTCGCAGACTCCAATTTATTTAACTCATAATTGTAAAAAATCCTATTAACAACAAAAAGGAATAATTCCACCAATGATATTTTTGGTATTTATATCCCTACTTCCACACTATTTCCCACACTTGAACCTACTCTAAATCCCACTAATTTAATATATCCCTTTATGCATCATAAAGGAAATTGACAACCCTATCTTGCACTATTCCAGCAACCCTTGTATCTTAATCCACCATCAATATCCAAGATAACGATCGAAGATCCTATTCCCCAAACCCTAGTCATTAAGGAACAATCCTCAACCAATGATTCTTACATTTACAAAGAACCCATGCATCACTTATATCCCCTAATAAGATCGATTGATACCCCATATGAAATTCCCCAAATCCTAGACATATCAAATTTGGAGACCTTACATGATGCCACCATATTCACATCCCTATCCCCTCTCTATGCTTGACCAATATACATATTTTTTCTTGATTCCCCTCCCCTTGGAATCCTAGTATCTTTCCTTCACTATGTAAATATGTCATTGTACCCACCACATCACCTAATAGTATCTAGAGATAATGCCAAATAAATGAGATATACCTCAATGCATCACCATAATAGTAGCTACAAGAAACAATTATTACAATATGTCGTAAAGCTTTCTTAATTGAGATGGAGCCAATATAACCTAGAACTACCACACAATGGCATCAACTTTTGCACTCTTTGTTTCCAATAATAATAAGACTTGAATATTTAATTATTTAATGACACCAAGGTTCATAATTGGGAGAGAGAATAGTAGGAAATGATTTTAGGATATAACAATAGTTAATTCATTAGATGTCTGGGAAATATTGGATAAATCAATTTTGAAAATATATTTTGCTAATAATTAAGTGTCGGTTGGGACCCGTGAAGAAACAAAGGAAGAAAATATGATCCCTTGAAGATAGCTTGCAAGGTCATATACAACACTCTTAGAATCCCAACACTAACTAATACTATCAAATAACTCTAGTGTACAATGTTGAGTTTGGAAAGATAATTACTGGAATAAAAGAAAGTAGTAGCAAGGAAACATGCCATGCTTGGATAATTGGGAATTAGAACTTATTATATTTCTATACACGTAAATATATTGAAAGATTCAACACCATTTTCAAAATAAAGTGCTTGAAACCATTGGTTAACCAAACTTTCCCCACCTTCACTAACAGAGTGGAAAGATTATGGAAGAAAGTAGTAAAAATAAAAAAAAATCCCACACATCCATTCCAACCATTGCCATTTGTTCTTAGAGACACTAAATAGAACTATAGTGAAGGACGAATCACCTTTAATAGCCCCTACCATGTTCCCTAGATCAATGTGTTGTGCCCAAGAAAGGAACCAAAAAGTCGATTAGAATATATATAAACAAGTCTTTATAAAGGTTAGTCTTTCCAAACACCATGACTCTACATACATACAAATAGAACATGTCACTTTTGAAATCACAACCACACTATTGTGGAATTACCCTTGCAACACTTATGAGATTGACTCCTATAGTCTTGATATTCTTCAAGTGAATGAGTCTTTAGTCAAATAACTTGCTATTCACCTTGACATTCTCCTTTTATTCACTAGAATTCTCTATATTGGTGCAATGCACCAAATCTACCTTGATTGTCCAATCCCCTTGTAGAATTCCATAACTCAAAACTATCCACCTTCCAGACTTAATGCAACTTTTTTTTTTCCCTAGGATTAAGGCTACCACTTTCTCTTCTTCTAAAACCTATTCCTGGACCCTTGAACTTCTTGAAGAACCTCTAAGTTGTATAATCACTTGCATCCTAGACTTAGTGATTTTCTAATCAATCCTTGTATTCCATCTAGTTGAATGACTCAACTCTCCAAGTTTAACTCCCTTTACTTGAATTTAATCGAATTCCTTGGAAATTCCATGGACTCCACATTATATGGTGGAAAGAAGCTTAACCCACTCCTTCAATTGAGGGATTCACTTCCCTTCCACAACTCCAAGTAGACTTGTGACCTCAATGTCTTCCTCAAGTCAAGCAATAATTAGAACCCTTTCATTAAGGTAGAAACGTTGCGTATTACACTTTAATGTCCATGTTGACCACCTTGCAACTCATGTGATGCTTTCATGCACATCACTTCGCTAGTGGTTAAGTCATATCATTAGAACACGACCCAAGAATTGTTTGAGCTACCCTTCTCCTTAGAATGTGGATTTAACATCTAGGCCATCCCAAAAGTATTGTAGTGACAACTTCATATCTAATCTAGTAGACAATTTTCTCCTTTATAAGTCACAACTTGTTAGCACCACTCTGCTTCTTCCATGAATTATAGTGCTTGAAACCCTAAAAAAATTCCAACTATTTTGACATATGTGAAACACTACACTATTCTACTAGTGGTCCAACAAAGGAAACTATGCGACTTAATGGTAGGTCACACTTCACGTCCTTATCTTCTTCTTATTAGATGTGGAGTGCCCAACTATTGTAATCACTAAACACTTCCACTAAATGCTCATAGAAGATGGACTTAACCAAAGGGTCTCACATGCATGCTTTATTGTGGTGTTCTAAGCAACAAGTTGCTCCAAGTCTACTCAAAACCCATGAATTGCAACCATATTATAGTTCTGACTCCAACTTCATACTTGTCTCTAACTTCTAGTATCTTCTCTATCTAACTATAGTGTTCCTTTCACCAAGGGCATAACACTTTTCCATCACAACTCTAGTTATCTGTAAAACCTATAGAAAATACCCCTTAGCATCAATCATTCCACTCTAGGCGAGTTCCTTTCCCTTGTGACACATCATAACCAATTCATGAGGTAAATGTGTCGAGTGCCCAATAGCCTTGCTCGTTTTCATCATCCTCTTTGAGAGTGGATTGGTGTAAGGTGCTTAATTTTCCCATGGAAAACAAAATGTCTCACGCAAACCATTACACTCAACCAAATTCAATAACTAGCATGATTGATTTTGCTCCTCTCCAACCCCATGCCAACAACAACCAAGTTTATAATGGTGTCTAGGAGGTTTTTCTAACTGATCAAGTTCTATTGAAATATACTTAGTAGTTCATTTTGTTCATCATCATATACCACAGTTTGTTTCGCAAACTTAGATTGGAAGTATCCAAAAGATGTGCAAATGAATGATAATGCATGTCTATTTATAAAATGTAAACCTAAATTGGTAGCAAAATCACCCTATTTCTTGTGACAAAACTGACATAAATTCAATAGAACTTTTAAGTATAATTATAGTTCCACAATGATGATAATTCTATGTATGATAAAAAATTCCCTTAAAAGAGGGTTTGCTTAATTATGAATCAACCCAAATTTTCAAAAAATTAATTAAAGTTTTGGATCCATAGAAAATCTAACTTCTTATGGCATTGAGTTTTGATGGACAAGAGAAATTTACTACAAATTTGCATAGTAACCACTCACAATCCATTTAAACTAATATGCTAATTCATGTAGGCCCATGCCTGTAGTTCTTCAAACCACTCACAATCCATTTAAACTAATATGCTAATTCATGTAGGCCCCATGCTTGTAGTTCTTCAAACCACTTCTAGTCATTAGAATTTAGAGGATATAGATATTTTATATGATGACGACATGGTTGTAGTTCTTCAAATCACTTTTAGTCATTAGAGGATCTACATATATTATTTGATAATGACATGCTTATAATTCTTCAAACTCTATCATTAAAGGGTCACCATATTCTATATGATGACAAGATACTTGTAGTTCTTCAAAGCACCTTTTGTTATATGATGATTAATGAAACCAATTGAATTGAATCCTACATGAAAGCGTGAAGTGGCATACTTACTTCGACATCCTTTTCTTTAATAACTTGATTGTAAATTTGGTTAAGTAAGGGTGCAATTTGGGTTGGTAAAAATCATATAAAATATCTAGATGTTTGCAAAGAAAATTACATACACCTTTGAAAAAAACAACAATTCAGATTTAGACCACCATTACTTTGGACTCACCACAAATTCATCGCTTCTATCCCATTAATTTAGAATATGTTTGTTTGGACTCACCACATATTCACCGCTTTTATATCCCATTAATTTAGAATATGTTTGTGAGTCAGCTGCTTGTGTAACTTCTAGCTCTTTTAAAGCAAGCAAGATATTTGTTAGCACTCACATTAACTAGATTGACTTATTTGCCCGCGATCGGATGACCGGCAACGTCGGATGTGACTCGAGTCAGGTCATCCAATGGGTACAAATGATCGGTTAAGTAGTTTACTCCACATTAACCAAACAATAAGAGATTCCACATAAAATACAAGAAAGCCACATTAAGTAACGTCCATTTCCATTGATATTCCAAATAGGTCCAATTTACGGTGCACACTCCATAAATCTAAGCCTAACTTTCTTTGACGCTATGCCGATTGAATGAACTCTTACAGATAGGTACCACGGCGAGGTTGCGCAGATCACACGTTAAGAAAATATCGGTAACAAGCGTTACAAAACTATAAACTTTACCAATAAATTAATCAAAACAGAGCTCTCAATCAATCATTCTGACCAAGGGCGGCAAGTTGAGCCAGTTGACCACTTGCTAATGAAAATATCTTCCCCTGAATGATATTATATGTATATCCGTCTTTGCATGTGGATGGAAGAATGGGCCTCAAGCGCCGAATATTTTCGATTTTAACAACGACACCGACAAAGATTGGAGAGAGATCTAAGGCATCGAAACTTATATAAGCATGAGAAATCCCAATTCAATCAAGCTCTTAAAAGTCGGTCAGTTCTTGGAGGGCATCAACTCGCGCGCTCGCTAGATCACGGGGTTGTTTGTTTGTTTGTATTAGCTGTGAGATCCGGTTTTCGAACAACATAATTTTGGTTTCACTAATTGTGCGTTGACAGGTATCGAGTTCTATACTCGGGATTCGGGAAGAGGTATTAGCTATCTGGATTGAGGGCGTATCGACAGCAATGATGTATGAAACACAACCACAAGAGGTGTGGAGATCATCACGGGATTTGATCTCTGTACGTACTGACAAGGAGGAGCCATCTAAGCAAAGTTGTAAGGCGGGAGTCGTGCAGTACCTGCAGCAAGGGGAGGAAGGATATGGGGAATGGCTGCAGGAGTTGGTGGGGCTTTACCATTTTCATTCGCTTGATGATGGCGAAAGAGAGTTCATCAAGTGCCCAGCAGTGGTGGTGCAGCGAGTGGAGGCGCCTGCGAGCGTCGTGTGGTCGCTGGTGCGTCGCTTCGACGAACCCCAAATCTACAAGCCATTCGTCCGCAGCTGTTTCATACGGTCTGATCATGGGAATGTCAAGGTCGGTTGCGTCAGGGAGGTTCGAGTCGTCTCCGGTCTCCCCGCGGCTAGGAGCACTGAGCGACTGGACATTCTGGACGAGGAGAGGCATATTCTGAGCTTCACCATGGTGGGAGGCGATCACAGGCTCAGTAATTATCGATCTATTACCAGTCTGCACGAGAGGCTTATAAATGGAAAACCCGGAACCATTGTGATCGAATCGTACGTTGTGGATGTGCCAAATGGGAGTACCAAGGAGGAGACATGTTTATTCGTGGATACCATCGTTAAATGCAATCTGCGGTCCTTGGCTCACGTTTCCGAGCGCCTGATCAGCACACAGAGCGCTGAGTACCAGTTATTGAGGATGGGTTTATAACTCTATTCTGGGAATGAATGTATAGAAGCAGATATCTGATGGTAACTAGCAGAGGCCTTCGACGTGGTTAATATTGATCTTTGATCATGTGGATTTGACTTATTTTGTTGCATTTCAGTTGTTTCATAGGTTTTTCAAACTTCAAGATCGCAGTGCTGCAAGATTGTTTTTTCCGGTATTCCATGCAGCCTTTTGATTACTCTAATTCATATACTGCAAAAATGGAATGGCAAGAGTCATTTGTTCATCACACGCGACATCTCTGCTTACTGCTTTAAATCTGAATGGTAGCAGTCGAAGGTTGTACAATGATGAAGAGTTTTATTTTTCTGAGCATATCTCACTTGTAATTATCTTTGGTTAAAAAGATGTGCATATTCACGTTTTGAACATATGTATATATATATATGCAAATTGTTTCTGCCCAGTGATACCGATATATAGGACAAATTTGGGAAAATAAAAAAAACTTAGAAGCTTAATTTGTTTATAATTTGAACCAGCGGAGGGGTTAACGGTGGGAGCGGTGAGGTTAACGGTGGGAGCCAGCTGGTTGATCTTCATTATGACAGGGATGTCGGAGCGCAGTCACCAGATACTTTGTCAAAAATAATTTAATTTAATCTCATACGTCTTACATCAAATGTGATGAGAGTTCTGCGAAAATAATTTAATATGAAAGTAAGTTCTTTTTATAGATATCTTTTTTTAAAGTGTAATAAGCATCAGGCATGGTAGCAATTAATGCTATTATACTCGGCATACTAACCATTGGATTAAGACTTGTATCAATTCTAATGGTTATTATGCCCCAGAAATTGTAGCATTAATTACTATCCTAAAAAATGTTTATTGTATGAAATTTTTTTCAAATAAAAAAAAAGAGTGATATATATATATAGGCATATATAATTTAGATTACCATTTATCGTAGTCATCTTACCTTAAACAATATTCTTCTATCTTGAGTGTCATAGAAAAGCCACTTTCTATAAAGCATTTAAACAAGAACATGTCAACTATTCTTATACGAGGATTTCAAACCCTCTTAGCATCTAACAAAAGAATACATTGATTGCATCTTTAGAAAAGTGTTGAAATTTGTGATTAAACACAATTTTTTTATGTAAGCCAATGACTCAACTATGTTGTACTTGGGTTGTCCCACTTAGTGATGGGACAATCAACTAGGCAAGTGAGAGTCGATTGACTAACAAACTGACTCATGAAGTGATGAACCGATTGGCTCATAAAGGGCCTAAATTGTCTACTATTTGCAACCGACTTGGAAATTTAAATTTGACTTTATCAGCCATGTTTTAAGGGGATTGATTAAGCAATCAAGTATAAATAAATGACCTCATGTTTCACTGCAACTTAGGGGTAATGACATGTAATATTGCACTCTATGCCATAAAACTATCTTTAGACACCACTAAGTTCCCTTGGATATGTTGTTTACTTTTTATGGTTTATACTAATAAAAATGCTTGAAATAAGATTAAAATATCACACGCATATCATATGGAGAAATTGCTAAACAAAGCACCATCAAAATTTTCTCTACAACATAAGGATAGGGATATGTGTGTACTAGAAATGGATTAAATAAGGCCATAGATCAAGGGTTCATACTAATAAAAAGGAAAAGAAGAAAATGAAGCCAATAGGAAGATTATTGGAAATATGTGTTGGTTTATGTAACCCTTCATAACATGTAGTATGCTATTTTATATGGCTAAATCTTCCATTGTATCAATGTTGATATGCAAGTTGTTTATCACATATGCAAGCCATTGGGGTTTATTTGCAATGAAGTTGTGCAGAATTGACAAAAAAAGTTGAAAAAGGCAATAAAAAGGTCATTGTACTTCTACACTAGGCGATGAAACTAACACTATAGTAAACAAGTAGTTAATACAATAAAATTTCCACAAATTAATGCTTTTTTGAACCAACGGTAAGCCTCTATCATTTTGGAAAATTACAATGAGACATAAGATGTCAGATTACCATTCACTAATTTAGGATTAATGTTTTTCTCTTGATTTATAATCTTTGAAGATTTATATCTAAGTTTTGCGATTCAATTTAGGGTTAGGGTTTTATAGTTTTCCTTTGGGGTTATTTATTTGTTTTTTTTTCATGTGAAAAAATCACTATTTCTAGTCATAAACTTGCTCTGTAGCGGTTGAAACACTTTAGAAAACTAGGAAATGGCTGGAAACTGCTGGAAATGTTTCAGGAAACAACTAGAAATTGCTAGAAATGTTTCAAGAAATAGATAGAAATAACCTGGAAATGTTTCTGATTTTTGGATATGACTTGGAAACATTTCAATGTCGTTTCCAAGTCGTATCCCCTATGTTTTAGTTTCTGAAATGGAGAGCGGTTGTTGGGTTACATTCGGTCAACCCAGGTCAAGATCCTTTTTTGGTCAACAAAACCCAATATATCGGCTGACAGAGGAGAACTCCGTCGGAAACACCTATGACGCAAATGAAGTCTTACCTGAGATATCTTATGGGAACTTCCAGAACCAGGTTTTTGCAGTTATGTAGGGGATTTCATTCTTACAACAATATCATATCACTCGACTGAAACTGGTAATTTAAACCTATGTTCTCATACATTCATTCAAGACAACCATCTATTGATCCATCGACATATATAAAAACATATAACATAACACATTAACACATGTTTAACTTATTCGATGTGTGACACATACACACGCACACATATAAGTTAATTCACAACAGAGTCTATGCAACACACTTAGATCAGCTCATTCATGACAAATATGCATTCAAAAGAAACATAAATATCTAACACACATAGACAAGATGTAACGTAGAACCCATCTGGGAAAAACCACAAAGTTTCTCTTCATCTGGCATGAGAAATGGTTTAGCACCTTTCGGCTGCGCACTCAGCTTGCAGACTCTTATTTAGGTATTCTTTGCAATTCATACATTCATCTCTTGTCTCGTGCTCTCTAGTTTTAGTCTCTCTCTATTTGAATCACTGCTAATGATCTACTATGGAACCCCCCACATGCAACTTGGGTAGATGAATTTAGAACCTTTTATGCTTTTACAATTCTTGATTTCAACCGTCGACTGACTCTCAACTTTCTATTGACAGACTTACTTTCTATTCTAATACATCTCGTTACATCTAAAAATAGGCACTATCGACCCAAATTACAATCATGATCTAGTACTAAAAGAAAGCTTTTAGTCTAACTAGCTTGTTTACCAAAATAAGTCGAACTTTGCCTTTCGACTTGTTTTATTCCTCTTTCGTCGCAGTCCCTACTTACCGTGTGACTAGAATCTTCATCTTTCTAATCATTATTATGGTTATCTTTTCCTAGGGCCAACATTCCCCCAACATTCACCTGTGGCTCGTCCCAATCCACATCAGTCTAAAACCTTTGTTAGTGCGACCTTTCTTTAAAAATCCTAAAATATTTTCACAACTTGTTCGGTCTCCTGTCGCACTTCTTCTTCCATTGTCTTCAATTTTTTCACAAGTTTGGAACTGATGTGTTCCAAAGTTGTCAATCCTATCGACCCCAAGGCTTGTCCCACATTTTCGTGTACATGATGAATAATGCTTGTTACTTTCTCTTCTTCTACCTGCAATCCTGCGACCAAGTCAGTTCTTTTCAGCTGTTGGGTTTGCATTTTGGCTACTTGTTGTTGTAATGTTTTCATGTCTACATCCTTGGCCATTTTATCTATTGTCAGCAGCTCCTTTACTTCATTCTTCAACTTGTTAAATTTTTCCTCTGTAGTATGTAGTTTCTCTGTAAGCTACTCTAATTATTCATCGTCGATTAAGGCCTCCCATGAGTAAGAAACCTACTTGACCGCTCTAGCACAAAGTGCCTCTGCTTCTTCAATCTTCGTCACAAACTCATTTATTGATTTCTTCACTCTTCCAATACCTCTAGAGGTGTACTAGGTTTCAAATTTGAATCGAATTCCATGACCCGCTTACGGAGGTTCTCATCTACCTCTCTAAGTTAAAATACTTTGGCTTCTTAGAACATTTCTGATGTGACACCTTCATCTATAAAACTGCTACAAGCCAGTGTAACAGTCGCATCCAGTCGATGACTGTCATCTTGTGACGTTTTTGCTTGTTGTTCTTCATTTTGCACTATTTTCTTTAGTGTCTTAACTATTTTGGGTGATGTCTTGTCCTGATTAAGAAACTTAGACTCTTTGGTCTTCATTTATGCCACTGCAACATTCTAAATAGTATGCAATTTGTACATTTGTAGTGCAAAAAAATCCACGGTGACATGATCGACTACTTGAATTTTTAGTGGTGGAGTCATCGACGATGCCTCGACAGGTTTCTATTTAGATGGGCTAGCTTGGTCCAATGACACAGTCGAGAATGGTGTTTGGTAGACCACCACTCTAACTTGACTTACTGCAGTAAGTCAATAATGTTGCTTACCAACTCTGTATTCCTTGCATCCATCTTCTTATTGCTCTCATTAGCTACCTATAACATCTTATCAGAGAGCATATTATAATCATCATCGGTAAGACTGACGATGCCAGATGATCGATCGACCTTCCTCTTCTTGCGAATTTTTTCAGACCACTCTAAACGCTTTCTCTTATCCCCCAACTTTGGATCTGTTGGGGTCGCATTGGATTCATCGAAATTGTGAGGGGAAGAGCTCCTTAAGGTTTCTTCTACTGGTGGATCTCCCCCTTGGTCTCCATTTTCTTTGTCGATGGGTCATCATTTCATGACTCATCTTATGTAGATAATCAATCCTTTATGATAGGAACTTTTCACTCTTCAAGCCATTCTTGAATAAATGCATGAATTTCAGCAGCAGACAACTGAAATTGCATGGCCAAACATTATTTTTGTGGGTCTTGTCGTGGCTCCAAAAAGATGTTATGGGCCTCGACCAAAAATCTTATAATATTCTAAAACCTTTTTACAATTTCCTTGGTGATTTTGGTCTGCTTCTTAACAAAATGCTTGATTGCTTCTCCTTGTAAGAAGAACTCAATGTTATTATTTTTCTGTTGTTGGGGGTTTTCTTTGTCGAACTAGATATTTTGATATCTATCTCGTCAGCATGGGATTGGAACATATACCCCTTGGTAGTTTGGTGATTCTGCCCAAATCAAAATTAATAACCAATAATAGTGAAAGTGGTTATCATTTTCCTGCACTTATTCAACATCTGCCAATAGCTCATTTAGCAAAGAGGTCGACCATTTTAGCTAGACACCTGTGGCACACTATTTGGCACCAGCAATAGTTCCAATGGTACATTGATTCGGTCACATCTTTTTGAGCAACTTACTAGATAGAACCTTAGCTACGAATCGAATGACTATGTAATTTATAGAGGCAATGTAAGAGCCTCTTTTGTCTCTTTCCAGATTGATACTTATCTTTCATTTTATTCATTAAAGTTGTCTCTTGTGTTGGAGACATTTACCACCATACACACTCATTTTGGTCAATTTGGCCTAGTTAAATCACTATCCTAAGTTTTATTGACTTAATTGACATCAGAGGAGTACTAGATGACATCAGCATGAGCACACCCACGCCTACCTTCAATCAAGGAGGCTAACTTAGCCTTCTCCTACATTCGGGGAGGCTAACTGGAGCACTCCGGGGGTGATCTGAGTGTCATTAATGCCCATATTGCTAACTGATGGTTACAATTAGTTAAACAGAGAAATGATGCCTTCCTTCATTAAATTGATTATTTAATGAACTAGAGTCAACAGGGGTGCCTCCAACCACTTTTGATGGTCAGTTACACTTCAGTTAACCTCATCAGGGTTCAATGGAGTCATTGATGTGCTACCACTTGTTGGTTGGCTTGCAGTGACATGTGTCTGAGCTAATTTCAGTTAGACTCAATCATTTATTGTACTCCAACTTCAGTTAGGGTTCAGTTGAGTCAATTAGGGTTTTGATCAGTGGTTAACTTAAGTGTTCACTGTGGCTTACATTCAGTTAAGCTAGACTCACTCATTCAATTCGAATGACCTCCTTGGGAATTTGAATTGTATTGGCTTTCATGCTTCCAGCATGATCATTGTATTGTATTATTCATTATTCATTTGATTATACAGAGCTGCTACTTCCATTGCAACATCATTTTGCCAATTTTATGATTATCTATCTGTATTCTTTCTGAGCAACTTACTGGATAGAACCTTAGCTATGAATCGAATGACTATGTCATTTATAAAGGTAATGTAAAATCCTCTTTTGTCTCTTTCCAGATTGATACTTATCTTTCATTTTATTCATTAAAGTTGTATCTTGGTCCTTCCCTGCGACGAATGGTGATGGGTCGACACCTGCAAGGGGAAACCCTGTAATCAATGCTATTAGCTCAACATCCATTAAGATTTTCCTATAAATCCATAGATAGCCATCATGGAAACATACTAGTAATTGTTTCACATAGGCATTCACTTATGCCGAACATCCAAAATGTGGCATGTGCATTATTGAAAATAGTGCAGGTTTATCCAATCCTCTTTCTCATTCCATCAGAACTATATGGATAGGGCTATCCTAAATTTCCCTCATAATGGTCGTGTATCTGTTCATTACAAGCTTTAGGAAATTTCAAAGGTTGTGGTCGACAAATCCCATTTTTTTGTATATTGGGGATGATATTTAAGGTACCTGAAGTCCTTTTGGTATTGCTGGTGTGACTAACGGATACCTAGAATTTTTACCAACAGAGACCTTCGACACGTCTATTGGCCTTGGTGGGGCATAATATGGAAACATGGATGCCGACCCTGTTGCTTCATTATCTAGTGGAGGTGTTATTGCTCACTGTTCAACTGGTATAATGTTTCCTCTTTGATGTACCAGGTGGTCCTGGACGTAAAAAAACTCTTGGAATCACTAGGGATTGTGAAACGGGTTTTGAAAATATTAGCGATTGTGAAACCACTTCTGCAGTGTCTTCCATTATGGGAATAGGTGATGGAATCTCAATACCTTATTCTTGGACCATGCTCATATTGGAGACAAAAATGGCCATACTCGATGAAAAATAGGTTCAAATCTTACAGTTGTAGATGAACAATTTCAGGGAAATAAGTCAGATGTAATGAAATTACAAATTCGATGCTAAGATGATATACGTTTACTTAGTCATTTGTTTGCACAATCTTTTGATAAATAGAAAGGTGGCGGCAATTTCTGTCACATGGAGCAATCTTTCTAATAATTTCAAGGAAAACGCCAATCAAACCATCACTTCATCTGTCAGTTCAATGATAGTTATGTGCATTGATGGCAGAAGTGACCAAAAAGCACGCCTCCAAAATCTCCCATGTCCTCAAATTAATTGTGAGGAAACTGTTACTTGCAACCACAATCGATCCATCATGCAACATAAATTCCTTTCTTGCGATAGCCATAGAGTCTGCGACACAACTTTTGTGTTGCGATGGAAATATAATCTGCAACAACAATTCTTCTTCTACAATAGATAGATAGTCCATGACACTTTTCTTACTCTGTGACAGACATATAGTCTACGACACTTTTCTTACTCTGTGACAACCATCTAATCCGCGACACTTTTCTATATTTGTGTGATATCAATTCTTCTTTCTACAAAACAATCATTAGTTTGTGAATGAAACACTCATAATGTTTTGAAAAACAATCATAACGTTTGCAATAATAACACTCATAAACTTTGTGACTATTTCTTTTTTGAATTCCCAGTCAACCAAATTGGGACTATCTTGATAAGGCTTTAGCTTACTTCCATTCACCAACCCTTTGAAGGGTTTTTCATCTAGTTTCTGCAATTGCACTACTCCTCCTTCATTGATCTTAATGAAAATGTATGGTCCCAACCAATGTGTTCTAATATTTTCAGGATGCTTCAAAACTTAATGTCATCTAGGAGAACAAGATATCCAATGTGAAATTACTTATTCTTGGTATGTCCATCGTACTAATCTTTCTGTCACACCTTCTCGAAATTTTGATGTCCTACGATGAATCGTTCTTCTTATAATTGTACAAGATGCAACAATATTTCTTCAACAACACCAACATCAGTCATTTCAGTAATCACATCTATTCTTAGACTGGGTACAATATATTCCATCAGCATGACAACCTATTTTCCATAAACCAGTCCACAGGTAGTTTCTAATCCCATTTATTTCTTTGAACATTAAATATATTTTTCAATGCATTCTCCAGGATCTTATTGAATTCCTTAACAACACCGTTTTCTTGTGGATGATACGGTGTCATCTTTCGGTGATGAATATGGAATTCCTCTGTTATTTCATCGATCAATTGATTGAAAAATTGCTTTCCTTGATCACTTATCAAAAATTTTGGGCATCCAAATTGAGTCACAACATTGTCAAACAAAACTCTGGAAGTGGTTACAATGACACGCTCCTTTACCGATGTTGCTTCATCCCATATAGTCAAGTAATCCATCGCTGTGATAATGTATCAGACACATGTTCTTTTCCTTGGTGGGTTGATAGGTCCGACAAAATAAATAGCCCATTTTTCAAATTATTGTAAAGTTATCTGAGGTAATATAAACATTTCACCCCGTCACAACAAATTTTTAGTTCTCTGGTAGATATCACAGCTGTGACAATACTTTCTCGCGTATGCATGTAGAGTGCGCCACCACAATCTTTCCTAGATAAAATATTACGCACTATGGTGTCTCTGGAATAATTTCCTCCTACGACACCAACATGCGCTTCAATCAATATCATTGGTTGCTCGTGCTCTAAAACACATCGACGAAGAATTTCATTTGGCCCCATTTTATATAACTGTCCAACGATCAACTAGAAATCTACAACTTTGACAACTAATTGTTTCTTTGTTTCTTCTATGTCGCAGTGAATCCTTCTGGTGAATATCTTGTAGTTAAGAAATGTACAATATCTCTGTAATGATCATAAAAAATATTAATCGTAAATAGTTGTGCATCGATAATATTATCGTCGAGATTACCTAGTTCTTATCCAATTCCTAGCCTCGACAGATGGTCTGGTCCTGAATTCAATCGACCCAGTTTAACAATGATCTCAAAGACAAATTCCTGGTAGAGGAGAATCCATCTACAAATACACCCCCCCCTCAACACTAGATTATTGACCAAATATTTCAGCGCATAATGGTTTGGGTAAATATTGGAAAGTCATCCCTGTAGATACTAATGAAATTTTTGAAGGGCATATACCATAGATAATCCTTCTCTTTTTGTCGTGGTATAATTCTTCTTTGCCGTTGACAATTTTTGGCCAGTAAAAGCAATAGGATGATCGGTAGACCCGTCACATGAGTGCGTGAGTACAATGCCGAGTGCGATAGAGGATGCATCGATGTGTACATGCAGCTATTTCTTTCATTCTTGAAAACCTAATATGGGTTATATAACCATATTATTCTTCAGGACATCCAAACTCCTTGGCATTGTTCACTACACTGAAACTTAACATCCTTCTTCAATAATTTCCCCACAGGAGCAATCATCTCTGCATATCCTTTGATAAGCTTTCGATATTACCTTGTATGTCCTAGATTTGTTCTCAATTTTTAACTGTTGCGGGTGGTGGTAGGTCGATAATGATCACAATTTTAGAAGGATCCACCAATATTCCATGGTGACACACCACATGGAAAAGTAGAATTCCAAAATGGGAACATAAAATGCTTTTCTTCAAATTAAGAGAAATACGGTAATGTCGACATCGTTCCAACATCATTTTGAGGATCTCAATATGATATTTAATGATCCCAAATATCGTCTAGTCATCAAGGTAGACTTCAAGAAACTTATGAATAAAATATTTGAAAGCAGTCAGGACTATCCTAGAAAAGATATCAGGAGCATTCTTGAGTCCAAAAGACATTACCATATACTGGGAACATCCCCATTCCATTGCAAAGGTTGTCTTGTATCAATCTTCCTTAGAAATTTTGATCTAATGGTAACCAAAGAATCCATTTAAAGGAATATACTTCATGGCCCCTAGGCCCTGACACTCTCCAATACTTCATCTGTAAACGAGATTAGAAATGGGTCATGCAGATATGCATCATTCAGCTTCCTTAAGTAGATGTAGATATGCTCTTCACCAATAGTTTTTGTATCATGTACTACCATGGGAATAATCCACTCAGATTCTTCAACAGGTTCTATATGTGTACATCCAACATTCTATCCAACTATGTATTAACTTTTTCTGTGTTCCTTGGATAGAGTCGATATGATCTTTGCTTGATAGGATTTGTGTTGGGATTCAATGGTATCTTCATTTCTCCAAGATATCTGACAATTCCCTACATTTCATAAAACTTAGTGGGAAACATATCTTGAAACTCGTGTAGTAAATCTGTGATCTTTTCGACGGTCTCATCATCCCAATAGTCTCCAATATTGAAAAAATTTGGATTCTCTGTGGATCTAATGTTTACTTTCTTCATTTTCAATGGATTCATAAACTTGTCACTTGATACACTTGATCTTTCCACCAAGCGAGTCACTTTAGGCTCAAGAATATTTATGTCGTGGGGATCATCATCACCAAGTTTTCCAATTACATTATAACATTCCATCCAATGTTGGATTGTCATGTTGTTCTGATGGAAATGCGCCATTGATTTAGGAATATATTAAAGATCTCCGTCTTGATTACTTGTAGAGCAACATTAATTAAAGAGTGATCATCAACAAATTCAAACATATGGGTGAATTCAGTAGCTATTTCTTCCCATTCTATTGTTCCTCGTCGCATCTCAATCGACATATACCAATTCCTTAGTATCATGCCCAATGTGTGTATAAATTGGTGGACTCATTATTGTCGTAGACATTTCTCTCATGTCGCATGAGAGCACTCAATGTGGTCGAGAGCATTAGTCAGTCCTGTGTGTTTATGACCAGTGTATATCACCTTCTATCCAAATCATACTTCCATCAATATCCGATATTGAGTCCATTCTGAGATAGACTATTTATGCATGACCCACCATATGGAAGGTGTAGCTTTCAATGAAAAATCAAGAGCTAACAGGCACTGAGGTTATGTTACTTTTTCTTCAAATTCTGTCAGAAAAGGATCCAAATTAGGTAAACCCTCATAGGTAGGCAGATCACATGCCTTGATACCTACCTGGTGCACATATTTTGTAATTCTTACGCATATTCTCATTGACACTTCATGCAATCATTTCTGTTAGTTTTCCATAGATTCTCCATAATCCTACGTGTAGGAACTAACACTTCACCAACTGAGTTTTCCATCCACATCTGACTCCCATAATCATCCATTGTAGAGGTTATATTGTATATATGGTCCAAGTATCCATCTTTTCCTTCATTATTTACCTTCTTGACATACCTCTGGCATTCTAAAGGATCAAGCGGTGCGACCACCCTCCACTCTTCTTCTTCAAACGTTAATATCCTCTTTTTGCAATTGATAATAGTTTTGTTATCAATGGACAAATTTATCTCTAGAAGAATAGTATACAGAATCATGTCATCAACAATGTTGATCACCTCAAAGTATGCATATGTGTGCAGTCCTTCTATCTCAATAGGAACCTAAGTCAGTCGATTTATAGGTAAAACCCTCGACTGATTATAGGTAAAACCCTCAACTGATTTGCTAATCTTAGCTGGATAGAATACCATACTAGTCTCGCCTTTCCCATACTTTCCCAGGTTTGTCTAGTAAGAATGTTAACATTAGATCCCAAGTCCAGAATAATATAGTCCATATCATAATATCCTATCTGTGCAGTCATTCTCAGTTTATGGCCACTTCTCAATATTTTCCCAATATGGTTAACCCTCCTTTTTGGTCGCATATCTACTTGGGGTTCTTCTATTAAAGTTGTAAGTTCTATGAAAACATATTTATCTTATATTAGTTCTAACCAAATTTTAAATAATTCCTTCAATTTACTAACCTTTTTTGTTTGTTTCTTCTGGAATAGCTAGTCGAAACGTTGAGGAATTTTCAATATAGGTCCTTCATTTGGTACAATAGTAAAATTCAATGCTCGATTTATTTCAACGAATTCATGTCATACATCCCGGAGTACTTCTTTTTCTTTATAGAAATTAAATGGAATATTCTTTTGTTGTGTTGGTCGCACTCTCGGTTTTCCATACGGTGCTTCTTAATCTTCTTTAGTCGTAACACCTCCTTTTATTAGCACACCAGTATTCGAATCTCATGGATCAGTAAAGATCTTCTGAATGTTTGGATTAACGTTCTGCGGTGGGTTCTGGTTTCCCACAATTTTGGATTTACATTTAGCAATCAACTGAGGACATTCCTCGACAATATGATCCAGTTCTTTACAGTATGAACAGGCCGACGTAGGATTTGTGCACTCTTAGGTAAATTTTCTAGGATGTACAGAATTATAACATATAACTTGGCTTCTTCCACGACCAAATCCTCCTCCTTGTCCTTGGCCTCTGAAAAGTACACTTTGTTGGGTTGAGTGTATTGTGTCTATGGGTATTGAGCCTGAGCGTATTGAGTATGCTGATATTGATTATGGTGTCACTCAGACTACATGTGTTCGTATTTCTTCACCAGATAGGTGTCAATTGTTTACTTTTGCAACAGCTTATATGCTCTGCAATCTTTCTCGTCGTGTCCTGTTGACTGACATAATTTTCAATATAGAGTTGTTGGTGCACTTTCTATCTTTTGTAAGTATAGGCATTCCTCCAACCGATGTCCTATGGTCTAGAAGATTCTAAACTAAGGCATTCCTTGTGTATTTACCAGATTCGATGCTCACGATGGGACATAATTCATAAATTTCGAACATGCATCTTTATGGTGTCCCTTAGTTCTACATATGGTACACTAGAGTTCTTCTTGTACTTATTTCCCTTTATTTATATCTTGGAGTTACAACATAAGGTTGGAGATTTGCGACTGTATATGCATCATTCCTTCACTCGTTTCTCTGATCAATGAGGCTTCCAACTTCATATGGAGCTCAAGAGCATCACTCTGCGATACTATCTTATGTTGCATTGAGGGATATGGATATGTAGTAGCATCGTCGCTATGAACCATTCTTTATTTTGGATGCTTGACATCTGAAAAATTACTTTAGCCATCAAAGTCTTGAATCTTTGGTCGAAGTCCCAAACATACTCTTTGGGAAATCGTTTAATTTCTTTGATTTATGTAATGCACTATGACTCAAATTTCAGCTTCTTGAATTCATCTATAATCCTGTCTGGATTTGATCTAATGTATTCTATGGAATTCCTGCTAGAAGCACAGAGAATTTCATGTACTAGTCCAACACACGACCTATAAGGGTTGTGATCACTTGATCTTTCTTTATGGCCTCGTCTTGGACCTGTCAAAGGTCCATACAACATCGCATAGAAAAAAATGTTGCTCAGGGTCCTCTAACCCATTTCCATTAAAGATTGGTAGCTTTATAACATTTCCATCCATTTTGTTTACTCTTGTTGTTGCAGAATTAAAAATTCCTCTAGTGGTAGTTCCCTGACTATTATTTCCACTATTACTGTTAGTTATATTAGAAAAACCGTTGGGTGATGTATTTCTAGATCTTACCTCGGGTGATGTACACGGGGTTGCAAGTATGTTGTAATCCTGATATGGATTTGGTGCTTCTTCTCCATCGTCTTCTTCATATATAAGTTGGTACTCCTCTTCTTCGTTGCAAGATCCTTCATCAAGGTACAACGCCAATTCACAATCCTCTCCCCCATTCGCACTACAACTTCCTCTTCTTTTCACAATACTTCTTCTCTTTCTCGATCGAAATATTCTTCCACTCCTTAAGCATCCACCTTCTAGCTCATTCTAACTATTACCAGAAAACATCCCAGTTTATCCCCATCCATTTTTCTTGTAATATTTCTTGCGAAATATCTCATATCTCAGTGCATACATATTTACTTGCCAGACTCCATTTTCAAGATCCCTTTCTCACACACCAACATCTTGATCCACAGTTTCAAAGATTTCAGATATTGACCTCGCAGTCCTTAGAAAAATTCTCTTTCTACATCACTTTATGAATTTATTGTGTCAACTGCAATTTCTATGATATATACTCCCAAAATACTATCAACCTAGAAATCGACATCCCTAGATATAGGATTTCTCACCCTCTTTAGCTGCTGGATCAACTCAGGAGTCCATTATGTAGGTTGTCTTCCTTGAATAGTTTTCTTCTAGGTTTTTAACTTCAATGACCACTCATGCAATATGATGGGAAATTCACTAAAGAAAATATCATGAATGTTAGTGTAAAGGTGTCGCTCTAACCATTCGGTTAGGCTTAGTTGTGATCCTTCACTTTCCTCTTGTGCAAACTCTAGCGCCTTATAATCAACCCAATCTTGAATTTTCGACTTCTTCGAGTGCCAAAATAAATCCCCATCGAAAATGATTCAGTCCCATAAACAAAACCATTCGTTGGCTTACTTTAGGTTGACCTAGTTCCAGATCCTTAGTTCATTAACAAAACCCAAGATATCGACCCGATAGCGGAGAACTCCAACTATAACACCTGCGATGCAGATGAAGTCTCACCTAAGATATTTATGGGAACTTCTAGAACCGGGTTTCTGTAATTATGTCACAGATTTCCTTCTTATAGCAATATCAAATCACTCGACCGAAATCGATAATTTAAACCTATGTTCTCATACATTCATTCAATACAACCATCTATCGATCCATCGACATATACAACATCATACAACATAAATCATTAACACATGTTTAAGTTATTCGATGTGCGACACACACACACAAATATCTATATATATATATAGATAGATAGATAGATAGATAGATATATGTTCTCATACATTCATTCAATACAACCATCTATCGATCCCTCGACATATATAACATCATACAACATAAAGCATTAACACATGTTTAGGTCATTCGATGTGTGACACACACACACACACACACACATATACATAAGTTCATTCGCAACAGAGTCTATGTGACACACTTAGATCGACTCATTCATGACAAATATGCATTTGACATAAACATAAATATTAAACACACACAGACAAGATGTAATGTGGAAACTCATCCGGGAAAAGACACAAAGGTGCTCTTCATCTGTCATGAGAAATGGTTTAGCACCTTTGGTCTGCACACTTAATTTTCAGACTCTTCGTTAGGTATTCTTTACTATTCATACATTCATATCTTGTCTCATGCTCTATGGTTTTAGTCTCTCTCTCTCTCTTTCTTTCTCTTATATTTCTCTCTGAATGGCCACTAATGATCTACTATGGAACCCCCCCCACACAACTTGGGTCAATGCTTTTATAATATTTTCTACTTTTACACTTCTTGATTTCAATCATCAACTAACTCTCAAGTGTTAGTTGACAGGATGGATTTCTATTCTAATACATCTAGTTACATCTAAAAATAGGAACTATTGGCCCGAATTACAATCATGGTTTATTACTAAAGGCGATTTTTTAGTCTAACTATATCTTTACCCAAAATGAGTCGAACTATGCCTTTCAACTTCCTTTATTAATCTTCAGTCACGGTCCTTTCTTACGTTGTGACCGGAATCTTCATCTTTTCAATCATTATTCTAGTTATCTTTTCCTAGGCACAACAACAATGTATCCCCTCTTCTTCTTGGATGTTTCTGGTAACTGATATGTGTGTGTGTGTGTGCGCGCGCGCGCGCGTGTAAAAGACAAATAAAAAAATACTTATACTATTATTGTTGAAGTATTTGTAACTTTGGAATGTATTCACTTGTATATCTTATGTCGTGTACCCCGATGTTTATTCCAGGAAGTGTCTGTAATGTATTTGAGTCATGTCATGCCCCAATGTTCCCATCGAGAGATTCAATAATGTAAACAAGTCATGTAAAGTCATTGTGGGTAACCTTCCTATTGTTTAAGGGTTAAAGTCCATGTTGTTCTGGGGCCCTAGGGTTATTAGACTCTCCTAGAGAAGTTGGCCCTAGTGAGTTATTGTAAAGTCGGTAATTAGTATAAATAGAGAGTGAGACTCTCTATTTATCACTCACTCACACTCAGTTGTACCCCGATGTTTATTCCAGGAAGTGTCTGTAATGTATTTGAGTCATGTCATGCCCCAATGTTCCCATCGAGAGATTCAATAATGTAAACAAGTCATGTAAAGTCATTGTGGGTAACCTTCCTATTGTTTAAGGGTTAAAGTCCATGTTGTTCTGGGGCCCTAGGGTTATTAGACTCTCCTAGAGAAGTTGGCCCTAGTGAGTTATTGTAAAGTCGGTAATTAGTATAAATAGAGAGTGAGACTCTCTATTTATCACTCACTCACACTCAGTTGTACCCCGATGTTTATTCCAGGAAGTGTCTGTAATGTATTTGAGTCATGTCATGCCCCAATGTTCCCATCGAGAGATTCAATAATGTAAACAAGTCATGTAAAGTCATTGTGGGTAACCTTCCTATTGTTTAAGGGTTAAAGTCCATGTTGTTCTGGGGCCCTAGGGTTATTAGACTCTCCTAGAGAAGTTGGCCCTAGTGAGTTATTGTAAAGTCGGTAATTAGTATAAATAGAGAGTGAGACTCTCTATTTATCACTCACTCACACTCAGTTGTACCCCGATGTTTATTCCAGGAAGTGTCTGTAATGTATTTGAGTCATGTCATGCCCCAATGTTCCCATCGAGAGATTCAATAATGTAAACAAGTCATGTAAAGTCATTGTGGGTAACCTTCCTATTGTTTAAGGGTTAAAGTCCATGTTGTTCTGGGGCCCTAGGGTTATTAGACTCTCCTAGAGAAGTTGGCCCTAGTGAGTTATTGTAAAGTCGGTAATTAGTATAAATAGAGAGTGAGACTCTCTATTTATCACTCACTCACACTCAGTTGTACCCCGATGTTTATTCCAGGAAGTGTCTGTAATGTATTTGAGTCATGTCATGCCCCAATGTTCCCATCGAGAGATTCAATAATGTAAACAAGTCATGTAAAGTCATTGTGGGTAACCTTCCTATTGTTTAAGGGTTAAAGTCCATGTTGTTCTGGGGCCCTAGGGTTATTAGACTCTCCTAGAGAAGTTGGCCCTAGTGAGTTATTGTAAAGTCGGTAATTAGTATAAATAGAGAGTGGGACTCTCTATTTATCACACACTCACTCACACTCAGTTGTAGCGCATAGCTGAGAGAGAAGAAGTTGTTGGGGTTAGAAAGAAAGAGGCTACTGCTGTTGGGAGATCATCTTACTATTTTGGGGTTTTATTTTTGGTGTTGATTCTATCTCTGAGGAATTTGCGAGGTTTTCTCCATTTATGGTCTTCTCAAGGAAAAACATTGTGTTCATTGTCTCTTGTGTTTGATTGTTGTGCTTGTTATTCTCTCAGTTAAAGATCCTAATATAATGCTAGCTTAAATGATAAAAATCTAACATGGTATCAGAGCAAACCTGAGAAGAAGACACTGTGCAGCTATCGGAACTAGGGCTTCCTAATTTTTGGATCTCTCTCCACATATTTTCAGCAAAAGAAGGTTGGGCTGACTCTCCTCCCTAGGGCACATCTTTTTATCGAAGCAGAATCTGATTCTGAGCTTTTTCAGTTTTGGACCTGACACTGCTGCTGGAAATTAGGGATTTTCACAAAAGTGGAATTTTTGAGTGAGCCCAGGCCTGAATTGATCTCCTCCTCAAAATAGAAGTTTAGAGATCAAGATCAAAGCATTTGGTTGGACAGAACTCCGGGAAAGCTAAACCCTAATCTGCTCCTGAACCAGCACTGCAGAAATTCAACTCCAAATCCAGATCCGACATCTTGACCTGGTAAGATCTAAATCTTTTGTATTTCCATTTGAGGTTCTCAGTTAAGATGTCTCATCATACCAAGCTTGATGAAAATCTTGAGGGAGCTGATAACTTTCGAGCTTGGAAGTATATGATCTCCTTGGTCCTGGAAGAAAATGAGTTGGAATCCTATATCAATGAGGAGGTTCCAGTTCCAGAGGGAGATGAGGCTAAGGCCTTACACAAGAAGAAGTTGGTTATGGCTAAGAGGATTATTGCTGATTCAATCAAGGATCACCTCATACCATAGGTGTCCTCCCTAAAGACACCTAAATCTATGTTTGATGCCCTAACCAAACTGTTTCAAGGGAAGAACATAAACAGGAAGACGACTCTGAGAAACCAACTGAAGAATGTAAAGATCCAGAATGCAGAGACCATCCAGTCTTACTTTACAAGGGTATCTCAGATCAAGGAACAGTTGGAAGCAGTGGGTGAAGAAGTGGAAAATGTAGAGACTGTGATGACCACCTTGAATGGTCTACCTAGGGCATGGGACTCTTTAATTCAAGGGATCTGTGCCAGAAAGAAGCTAGTCAACTTCAGCAGACTATGGAAAGAATGCTCTAAAGAAGAAGCTCGGATAACAACTCAAGAAGAAAAGATGGGAAGCAAAGATCAAGCTCTCACAGCCCACACCAAGAAAACCAGAAGGGACCATCATCACTCCAAAGGTAAGATTTCACATTCTAGAAGAGATCTGTTCACTATCAGATGTTACACATGTGATGAGAAAGGACACATATCCAAATACTTCCCTAACAAATGGAACTCAAAGAAGAAAATGGGAAACAAGAGAAGACATCATGCTCATGCTGCAGAGGATGATGAACCTTCCACAAAGAGAATCAGACAAGAAAGTGATGATTCTTCAAGTGATGAAGAATATGTGTTGATCTCCGCTCTCACGGGAACTATCTCACATGGAAGCAATGATTGGCTTATAGACAATGGTGCTTCCAAACATATGACAGGATTCAAAGAATCATTTGTGAAACTATCTGAACATGAGTCACCTCACAAGGTGAAACTTGGGGATGACTACCAATATCCAATAAAAGGTAGTGGCGAATCCTCCTATAAGCTAGACTCAGGAAAGTCTATGAAGATGAAAAATGTATTGTTTGTGCCTGGAATAAAGAAGAACCTCCTCTCCATATCTGCATTAGATGCAAAAGGAATGAGGGTTTCTTTTGTAGATGGCCAAGTTCTTATGTGGCCAAAGGGAAAGAATTTTGATGATGCAATAGAGATTGGGGAACAAGAAGGAGGTCTATACAAATTGAAGGGCCAACTAGAACAAGCTTTGGTTCATGACTCAGTAGAACCAAATGAACTTTGGCATAGAAGGCTTGCACATGTGCATTACAGGGCACTACCACTTGCAAGCAAAGTTGTTGAAGGTCTTCCAGAAATGCAGACAAAACATGATGGTGTTTGCAAATGATGTGCAAAAGGAAAGAACACAAAGAAGACATTTCCAAGTAGCGAGAGCAAGGCAAAAGGAATCTTGGAAATCATCCACTCCGATGTATGCAGTCCAATGTCATCTAGTTCATTAAGCGGGTATGTATACTATGTTTCTTTAATTGATGATTTTTCTAGGAAGACATGGATATACTTTATGAAGAACAAAGATGAATTATTCAACAAGTTCAAAGAATTCAAAGCCTTGATCGAGAACCACACAGAAAAGAAGATCAAGATTTTTTAATCAGATAATGGCGTAGAATTCACATCGAATGAATTCAAAGAATTATGCAAAGATTCAGGGATTAAGAGGGAGTTAACCACTCCATATAATCCACAATAGAATGGAGTTACAGAAAGGAAGAATAGAACAATCATTGAAGCTGCAAGAGCCATGCTTCATGATCAAGATCTTCCCATGCATCTATGGGAAGAAGTTGCAAGAACAGCGGTGTACATACATAAATGTACTCCACATAGAGTACACGAGAATAAGACACCTGAAGAAGTATTTTCTGGCAAGAAACCAGAAGTCAGTCATCTTAGAATATTCAACTGTCCAGTGTACATACACATTCTAAAAGAAAAGAGGACAAAGTTAGATCCTTCAGGAAAGAAGGGTATATTTGTGGGATACTCTGAAAGCTTGAAGGCTTACAAAATTTACTTCCCAGGATTCAAGAAGATCGACATCAGTAGGGATGTAACATTTGACGAAGAATCAACTTACAACAAATCCAGAAAGAGACCTGTTGAAGAACCTGAAGAAACAGAAGCACCCAGAATTCATGACACAACCATGAATGAAGAATATCAAGAAGAAGATCAAGAAATAGAAGAACCTCAAGAACTTGTAGATCCACCTCAGGAGAAGAATCCTCACAAGAGGAAACCTGCTTGGGTACGAGAAGTTATCCAAGGTGCAGAAAGATATGGGGATCCAAAAGAATCACACAAAGAAAGGAAAAGAACCAAGTCTTGTTCTAGTTATGTAGCCTTATTATGTGATTTCATTGATAAATAACCTTGCAACAATGAAGAAGCAACATAAAAGAAAGAATGGAAAGATGCTATGATCGAAGAGTATCAATCGATTATGAAGAATGATGTTTGGGATGTTGTCCCAAGACCTTAGGGGAAGCATGTAGTGACTTCCAAATGGATCTACAAGATCAAGCATGCTGCTGATGGCAGCATAGAAAAATATAAAGCAAGATTCATGGTTCGTGGCTTCTTCCATAAAGAAGGAATAGATTATGAAGAAACTTTTGCACCTGTAGCTAGATACACTTCTATCAGATCAGTACTTTCTCTGGCTGCAGTGATGAAATGGAAGATACACCAGATGGATGTCAAGACTACTTTCTTGAATGGTGTAGTAGAAGAGGAAGTGTATGTGGAGCAGCCACTTGGTTTTGAGACACATGACAAGGAGTCTCATGTGTGTAGATTGAAGAAAGCCTTGTACGGTTTGAAACAAGCACCCAGGACATGGTACGGCAGAATCGACAACTTTCTATCCAATTTGGGCTTTACCAAGAGTAAACCAGATTCTAACCTTTACTACAAGATTGAAGATGGCAACCCAATGATACTTCTACTATATGTAGATGATCTGTTTGTAACAGGTATGGATGGGTTGATTGCTGATACGAAGAGAAAGCTTACTACCGAGTTTGAAATGAAGGACTTAGGTATGATGCATTATTTTCTAGGCATGGAGGTGTGGCAGAATGTGGATGGGATCTTCCTCGGACAAGGGAAGTATGCAGTAGAGATCCTAAAGAGATTTGGGATGATGGACTGCAAGGCCTTAACCACACCTATGGCATCGAACCTAAAGCTATTGAGTGATGCTTCATCTGAGTTGGTTGATGCCACGATGTATCGTCAGATGATTGGGTCCTTGATGTACTTGACGAATATGAGACCATATATTTTCTTTGTTGTGAACACCTTGAGCCAGTTCTTGATAGATCCAATACATGTTCACTTGATTGCTGGAAAGCATATTCTGAGGTACCCAAAGGGTACAGTTGATTATGGGCTCAAGTATAAGGCTGATCAGAAGATTAACCTGGAGGGTTATGCTAATTCATATTGGGCAGGCAGTGCCATCGATAGGAAGAGCACTTCAGGGTGCTGCTTCAGTATGGGATCAGGTGTGATCTCTTGGTTTAGCAGGAAGCAATCTTGTGTGGCACTGAGTACAACTGAAGCAGAGTATGTTGCAACTTGTTCAGCTAGTTGTGAGGCACTATGGTTGAGGAAGCTACTGCTTGATTTATTTGATCTCCAGTTAGATGCTACTTGTATATATTGCGACAAATAGAGCTATGCGAAGTTGTTGGAGAACCCAGTGTTCCATGAAAAGAAGAAGCATATCGAGATCAAGTATCACTATATCAGGGATATGGTGCAGAGAGGAGAAGTGAAGCTCCAGTATGTTGCGATAGACAAATAGATAGCTGATGTGTTGACTAAGCCATTGGCTAGGGTGAAGTTTGAGTACTTTAGTGAGAAGCTTGGTGTTCTCCAGATTGAAATTCCTCCCAAGAGGAAGTGATGAGTCCTTCTGACATGGTGAGAGGATTGGTTCCTTCCATGGTTAGATGTAAGTGCTGTGCCTTTCTGACATGGTGAGAGGATTGGTTCCTTCCATGGTCAGATGTAAGTGCTGTGCCTTTTTGACATGGTCAGAATATTTGTTCCTTCCATGGTCAGATATAAGTGCTTTTCCCTTCCAACATGGTGAGAGGATTGGTTCCTTCCATTGTCATATGTATGTGATGATCCCACATCCGGCATGAAAAAGGGATGGCTCTGTGAAGACACATCTAGTATGAAAAAGGACTAGCTCTGTGTAGATCCCACATCTAGCATGAAAAAGGGCTAGAAGACTCATCCAGTATGAAAAAGGACTGCCTCTGTGTAGATCCCACATCTAGTATGAAAAAGGACTAGCTCTGTGAAGACTCATCTACTATGAAAAAGGACTGGCTCTGTGTAGATCCCACATCTAGTATGAAAAAGGAATAGCTCTATGAAGACTCATCCAGTATGTAAAAGGATTGGCTCTATGTGGATCCCACATCTAGTATGAAAAATGACTAGCTCTGTGAAGACTCATCCAGTATGAAAAAGAACTGGCTCTGTGTAGATGCCACATCTAGTATGAAAAAGGACTAGCTCTGTGATGATACATCCAATATGAAAAAGGACTGGCTCGAAAGATGTACATCCAGTATGAAAAAGGGATGGCTCTGTAGAACTTCCTATGACGAGAAGAATCAAGAGATAGCACCCATGATGATGACCCAGTGATGATCCAGATCAAGTGATGATGATCCAGCAGAGATGATCTAGCAATGATGATCCAAATCGAGTGATGAACCAGATCAAGATGAATATGAATTGAAGATGAAGATGACTTGAAGATGAAGATGAATTGAAATGAAGATGACGAGAACTCATTGATGTCCAGATGATACAAAGAAGAAGACTCGTGCTGATAAATTGTGTCAAGAGAATGCCATCCTAGTTAAGAGGGAGTGTTGATGTATTTGTAACTTTGGAAAGTATTCACTTGTATAGCTTATGTCTTGTACCCCGATGTTTATTCCGGGAAGTGTCTGTAATGTATTTGAGTCATGTCATGCCTCGATGTTCCTATCGGGAGATTCAATAATGTAAACAAGTCATGGCAAGTCATTATGGGTAACTCTCCTATTGTTCAAGGGTTAAAGTCCCCACTGTTTCGGGGCCCTAGGGTTATTAGACTCTCCTAGAGAAGTCGTCCCTAGTGATTTATTGTCAAGTTGGGAATTAGTATAAATAGAGAGTGAGCCTCTCTATTTATCACACACTCAGTCACACTCAGTTGTAGCACTTAGCTAAGAGAGAATAAGTTGCTGGGGCTAGAAAGAAAGAGGCTACTACTGTCGGGAGATCATCTTACTGTTTTGGGGTTTTACTTTTGGTGCTGATTCTATCTCTGAGGAAGTTGCAAGGTTTTCTCCATTTATGGTTTCCCCGAGGAAAAACATTGTGTTCATTGTCTCTTGTGTTTGATTTCTGTGCTTGTTATTCTCTTAGTTAAAGATCCTAATATAATGCTAGCTTAAATGATAAAAATCTAACAATTATAGAAGGTAGAGATATTTTATTTTGAATACCATTTGTGTGCTAATAATATCATAATACATTTATTATATTGATGTTTTTTATCAATTTAGACAAGACATTTGAAAATTTTGAAATGGCGTCTTCTACAGAAAGTTAGATGTTTTATGTAGCTTGTATTGGAGAATAATTTTCTCACATAGAACAATTTATTGAAAAGGGTATTTTATAGTCTTTGGATCTGCTAAATGTGTAAATTGGATGAAGAATATGTTTTACATTTTTTCCTCCTTTCTCATTTTTAAAATTGGTGGGTGGGACTTTAGAATGGGTTCATGATGATTTGTAGGATTTTTTTTCCTATGGATACAAATTTGTCCAAACTACAAAGAAATTCCTTTGTTTTCTATCTAGGAAGTGTGGAAAGCAAGGAACACATTTATTTGAAGACTCTAATCCCTCTGTGCTTTATGTGGGATTGGATATTATCAACTCCTTTTTAAAATATTATAAAGAAAACCCTATTTCCACATCATGTATTGTGATTAAGGATGTTGAGGAGGATGGAGTAGCTTCCAGATATTTTAACTGAGCTTCAAAAATGGTTTATGTTGTGCGGGTATGGTATTAAAGATGAAATTGGATCATCATTTTCAGCATTGGATGGGATTTGGTGCCGGTTCAAATACCAGAGCAAAACTCATTGCCCTTTGGGGTATTTTATGGGTTACAAAGAAGAAAATATATTCTTAATGTAAAATTTGGGGTGACTCTAGTGTTGAATTCAATTGGGCGGATGGTTTTTCATCCTTACATGTCACCAACTAAGATCACTCGATGGAAAAAATTGAAGGATTGAAATACTATTTTCTTATATCTCTTTCAATCATATTTAGATGGAACTCAATGGTTAAGTTGATTCACTGTCAAAGAAATCCATTGGGCCTATGGAGGCTCTCTGTTTTTTGAGGAATTTTTTTGATAATGGGTCGCTGGACTCTAGAAAATTTCAAATCTTTTAATCCTTTTCTAGTTCATATGTGTTGGTATTCATGTATGAGGATGGATACTATCTGATTTTCAATTGTTCTTCTGTTGAGATTCAGTTCGTTTTTTTTGGGAGTTAGAAAGACATGTTAGAAGCTTTGGTATTTTGGTATGTATCTCCTTTATAGATATGATAAGTTGATGAAAATAGGTTTATGATGTAATGTTGATTCTATATTTTGAATAAGAGCCATGTGGTGGAAATGTCCCCAACACTTCCACATGCCTTTGTAGGTTAAATTGACAGTAAACCATGGAAATTAAGCCCAAGATTCAAATCAATTACACTCACAAAATTACTAGTCAAGCATGCAAAATTCCACAAAAAGGAGACTAAATATGGAGCATAACACAATCCTGTATTGAATAAGTGTACATAATCCAATCTCATAAAGTAATAGGGTGTCCAAATATATAATTACATCATATATTTGAAATCATAAGGATTCTCTTCGAATTGGACAAAAGAAGGCTTTCTAAACTAGTCAAAATCCCCCATAGGTGCATAAATAACTTTCCTAATATGTCAATATGCTGACAAATTGGCTAAGTGAGTATTACCAAATGATAATTGATTGAAAGATATCGGATCCATGCTTTTGTATGGAGAAAAATAAGGAGGATGGTTAACGCAAAAAAAAAGACAGTTACTCTTAGACTACATTTTCCCTTTTGCCTTAAAACTGCTAAAAGCAAGGCAGCTTTCAGAAAAAGAAGAATTGCACTTTTTCTATTATGGAATTACTGCATAGCTGTCAGGATATTTCCTAGGATGTTTCTAAAGTGATTCTTAAGTTAGTTTTAGAATTTGTTGACTTCTAGGTGCAAGTGGATGCCAACTAGCATAGTAAGGAATCTAGGAATCTAGGAATAAGACAAAAATGATTAATTAATTCAAAATATGGGTAACTATGGGTTTGATTATTATAACACACCCCCTTAAGCCTGAATTTATGTAAAATATTAGAAACATATAAGGCCTAGGAACAAGGCTTAGTCACCATTTACATACTGCTTGTCCATACAACCAAGGAAAGAGGCAGAAACCTAGTGGGAAAATCCTCCCTTAAACATGGACATAAACAAAAAATTTAGAAATCTTGTTATCAATCATTCTTCACCACATGATCAGGAATCCCCAACAATGATTTGAGATTACTGGAGTTCTTCTCACATAACAGTTTGGTGAAGATGTCTGCTACTTGCTCTGAAGATGCGCAATAGAGTAGAGTAATGGTACCATCATGCACAAGCTCCCTGATATAGTGCATATGAATCTCAATGTACTTGGTTCATTGTCTTTGAACTAGATCAATAGAGATTCGAATGATGCTTTTATTTTCACAATAGATGATAGTGGAAGTCTCTGATTCGATCCCACATTCTCCAAGTATCCCCTACAACCACAAACATTGACTAGTTGCATTCATAGCTCCTCTATACTCTGCCTCTGTAGATGAGAGTGCTATGGCACTTTGCTTCTTAATTGACTAGATGATTGGTCCATCTGCAAGAATGAACACAAATTCTGAGGTATACTTTCGATCTATGTTGTCACCTGCCCAATCACTGTCAGTAAATACAACTAGCTCTAAGTCATATTTTTGCTGCATAAAAAATCCCATGAGTTCTTGTTCCTTGAACACCATTCAGAATTCTTTTAGCTGCTTTCTAGAATCCACACTAAATGCATAAGATATTTCAGGTTGAGTATGTGTAATATAAAGGAAACACCCAATCAACTGCCTATATAGTGTATTATTTACCATATGAGAATAACTTGCTTCTTCAAGCTTAACTTAAGAAAAAAACAGAGTCTTGCTGGGCTTGCAATCCTTCATGTTGAACTTGTTGAGAAGATCTTAAGCATACTTGGACTAATTAACTTTTCTTCCATGTGAGGATTGCAAAATTTAGAGACAGAAGAATTGACTCAACAACCCCAAATCTGTCATGGAAAAGGCATGGTTCAGTGCATCCTTCAAGGAGGCAATCTCTTTCTTTGAACTTCCTATTATCAATAGGTCATCCACATAAAAAAAAAACCATTAAAGAACCAAGTATCAGCTTCAAATATACATTTGGATCAGAATTGCATCGAACAAAATTATGTGACAACAGAAAGCCATCAATCTTGGCATACCAAGCCCTGGGGGC
Organism: Pseudotsuga menziesii; assembly: GCA_001517045.1. NCBI lineage: Eukaryota > Viridiplantae > Streptophyta > Pinopsida > Pinales > Pinaceae > Pseudotsuga > Pseudotsuga menziesii. Next base: position 268,281 of record LPNX010656531.1, read on the forward strand.
TTGCTTTATCGCATACAATGATTTCTTTAACCTGCACACTAAAGATGGATTAGATACAAAACCTTCTAGTTGCTGCATATAAATTTCTTCTTTCAGATCTCCACGTAGAAAGGCACACTTCACATCCATGTGATGCACCTCCCATTTCCTTGAAGCTGCAATGGCCAAAGCTAGCCTTATGGTGTCCATATTTTCCATTGGTTTGAAAGGTCTCATTGTAATCAATACCTTGAGCTTGTGAGTAGCCATTGGATACCAATCTTTCCTTATATTTAAAATGTGAACCATCAAGTTTCTTGTGAGTCACCCTATTCTGGATATAGGATGCACAGTTTATTGCTTCAGCCCAAAACTTTGGTGGCAAAGTTTTGGACTCCATCATACAAGTTGGAATCTCCTTGAGTTCTCTATTCTTACTCTTAGCAACACCATTTTGATGAGGTGTGTAAGGAATAGAATGATGCATCTGGATACCTACATATTCACAGTAATGGATGAACTCATACTTGACATAGTCTCCACCATTATCATATTCAAGGATCTTGAGTCTCCTCTCAGACCGGTTCTCAACCAAGGCTCAGAAAACCTTGAAGAGGTCAAAAAAATCAGACTTGTGTTTTAGGAAGTAGACCCAGCAGTACCCGGAAAATTCATCTATGAAGGTTAGGACATATTTGGATTGAATCATGGACATATGAAGTAATGGACTAGGAATGCCTCTGTGGATTAACTCAAGGGGTGCAGAGGTTCTCTCATGATTAACTCTCTCATACTTGTGCTCTGGGTGTTTTCCTAGAATGAAACCTTGGAAGAATCACTTGGAAAACTTGATCTTAGGTTACCCTATGACCATGTCTTTGAAAATTAAATATGAAATATACTTGTAGTTAAGATGGCCAAATCTCTCATGCCAAGGCTTGCTTGCTTCATTAGCATGAGTGAGAAGAGCAAAGGGGTTTGGGAAAGGTAGAAAATAGGAAAACTTGTATACCTTCGAATCGTGATCCACAACAACTTTTGATATGAATTTCATTCGAAATCTCTGTGATTTCAAATTAATTTGGAGAGAAGATGAATTTCTTAGGAGACCCAGTGTAGGTTATCTGATACACTGATAAGAGGTTAGCAGCAAGACCTGGGACGTACAACACATCATTGAAAGAACCATTGTCAAGATCAATCCTAGCCTTCCCCAAACTATCAGTAATAGAGGCATATCCCAAAACAATTTTCAGACCTTTTGAATCATCAATATAGGAGAAGTCTTTCTTGTCGAAACCATGGGTCTAGAAGCTCCAGAATCAATGATGAAGGTGGATGATATTGAAGTGCTAGAAACCAAGGCATGTACTCTCTCCTTGTCATCTGAATTTGATCCTCCTTCCCTCTTCTTTGCACCTTCAAGAAGGGAGATGTTATTCTTCTCTAGGATTTGGGTCAACATGTCAATTTTCTTTTTCATACAAGAGCTCTCAGGATGATGGCCCTTACTGCAGTATGCACACTTGCTCATTTCTCCTTTATTCTTCTTCTTCGAGAAGTTCTTCTTAGATCCCGAGGGATCCTCTTGAGACTTTGACTTGTCTCTCTTTTGCTCAGGTGGATTTTTGAATTTCTTCTTTCCTTTTGAATCCACCCTTGAATCTCCAGCAAAAAAATATTGGTCTTTGGAAGGTTTGATGGTTCCCATCATTACCAATTTATCTTTCTCTTGAGTGAGGGATTCCATGAAGTCAACAAGATTAGGCATCTTCCATGTTTGAGCTATCAATTTGGTGGCATGGAAGGTCGAAACAAAAACTAAGTAGTCAGGAGGAAGCTTCAAAGTTATGGTAAAGAATAGTTTCTCATCCTTCTTTCCGAATCCACATTGTTTTAACTACATAAGTAGGGCCTTAAACTTGGAAATGTAGACTTGTAAGGATTTGAAGCTGCTGGGAATCAATGAGATCAGCTCATTCTCGAGTTGATTTCCTCTCATTTCATCTATCTTCCCAAATAGATCCCCAAGCTTCTCCCAAACCTCATTTGGTGATGTCAATCCATCAAGATGGAAGAGGAGGTCTCTTGAAATGCTCAAGCACAAAATACCATAGGTCTCATCCCTCTTGTCGTGCCATTTAATTTTATCTGCACCTGCATTGGGATCTAACTTAGTTTCCATGGTAACCCTGTAGAGGCCATTATCCCTCAACAAATCTCCATCTCACCTTTCCATTCAAATAAATTTAATGGAGTCAAGATCCTTTGATATTGGTCCATATCTCAGCAATTGTTCCCTTCAACCAACAGAATGTGCTCTTAGTCAATGATTTCAAACCTGCAATAGCAATATGGAAGGATAGAAATCTATATACAAAGGCTCTGATACCATGTGGAAATTAATCCCAAGTTGCAAATCAATTACACTACAAAATTACTAGTCAAACATGCAAAATTCCACAAAAAGGAGACTGAATATGGAGCATAACACAATCCTGTATTAAATAAGTGTACATAATCCAACCTAATAAAGTAATAGGCTGTCCAAATATATAATTACATCAGATATTTGAAAGAATAAGGATGTTATTTGAATTGGACAAAAGACATGCTTGCTAAACTAGTCAAAATCCCCCATAGGTGCATAAATCACTTTCGTAATATGTCAAGATTATCATGAATTGGATGAGTGATTTGTACCAGCTGATAAGTGATGGAAAGACATAAGATCCATGCTTTTTGATGGAAAAAAAGAAGGAGGATGGTTAAGGAAAAAAACAAGACAGTTACTCCTAGACTAGCTTTTCCCCTTTGCCTTAAAACTGCTAAAAGTAAGGAAGCTTTCAGAAAAAAACATAACTACGCTTTTGCTATTATGGAATTACTGCATAGTTATTAGAATGTTTCCCAGGATGTTTCTAAAGCACTCCTGAAGCAAGTTTTAGCATTTGTTGACTTCTAGGTGCAAGTGGAAGCAAACTAGCATAGTAAAGAATCTAGGAATATAGGAATAAGACAAAAATGATTAATTAATGTCAAATATGGGTAACTATGGGTTTGATTATTCTAACATAAACTAGCAATTTTGTAGTAGTGATTATTTTCAACCGATCACTTCATTGGCAAAAAGATTTCAACATTCATTTATTTGGATTTTATTTTATTTTATCAGTCAACATTTATTTCTCTCTCTAATAAATAAATTATTTTATTAATCAACATTCATTTCAAATTATTTTATTGATCACCATTCATTTTTATACTAGGCTCCAATTTTGCAAAAAAATAGAGATCAATGGATATGCATACACTATTAGTATTTAATAATTAAAATCGATGAGTAACTAACATGTTCTATGTTTTAAAAACATAAATATTCATACAACAATTCTAATCTAAGCTGGTGAAAAAATAAATGTTGTAATTAAATAAATGAATTTTGGAATTTTGGTTTTGAACTTTCTCAATATTTATTAAGTAAATTTGGTGTAGAGATTAATGGATTTCAACATTTTATACATTCGGGGTAGAAATCGATGGATCCATAAGTTGTTCTCTTTATGTTTCTGATTGGATTTTAGGGGAGGATAGCTGTGTTGGACTTAAGAGTTTGCACTTTTCACAAAACAAACCATATGTAAACATACAACAATAGAGCACCGTCCATGAAAAGATAAAATATGGCCATAATTCAACACTACCAATTACAATCATCTCAAAAAAATAGTCAAGGAGCCACTGTAAGTTGATATTTGACAGATCTAAATAAGCTAGTTCCAAAAAGAAATATATATAGCCGTGGTACCGCCATGTCAAGGAGCCATCTAGGAATATAAAATTGCCTACCGAAAAAATAACGATAGTGACATATATCACTTTTGAAAAGTCTTGGGAATCCAAAAATGCCCCAAGTTAGAGGACCAAAACCATGAGCTGTGGAATTTATAGATTCAATGAGCTCATTGAAATCACTCATACATCAATATGATTGGGACACCAATCCCATAAATAAGCACCAACTCCATGTACCGGGCTCCAACCTACGAGGATACCAATCCTTTATTCAAGCACAAAATTTCTATATACAAGATGCAACCTATGAGGACACCAATCCTCTTTGAAGGAACTTACTTGTTGTATTTAGGGACCAACCTTAGAAATACATCGACCTTCCTTCCTTTCTCTTTCATACCACCGAAGTTCTGCAATTGCAACTGGAAGGAAGATCCAAATTCCTATCCTTGCCTCTTCCTACCTACGTAGAATAGATGTAAATGTACTTTTGTCACACTATATTTAGATCCATTTATGCAATCTATGATCTATGATACACTACCTCAATTTGTGATTGCCACACATACCTCTCTACTACAATTACAAGTGATAACCAAAGAAGAAATGGAATTTATAACTCCTACACAACAACAATATGAGGAGCATAACCAACATAATACTAGAAGATGCAGAAGATGAGCATGGTGGACGATGCATAAGTATCTTGGAAAATAATCCTTCTCTTACCTGATCATCCCTGAAGATATAGAGTTTCACAGGTTATATGAGGACATGCACATCAATGATGATGAATATATTCCTATAATGAGGCCAATTACTTAAGAATAAATGGGATTTGTGACACTTATGTTGGAAATTAAGCAGGGTGGTGAGGTAGAGGTGTGCTCAGAGCTAGTTCCCTCTTAGAAGTCACTTCCGATAACGCAATCAGTGGGATATGATCCATCTGAAGGGCTGAGAAAAGATGGAAAAGGAAGAAAAGAGTTCACCCAACTTGAGAAAAGGTTCCACAAGTTGGGACTAGGAGATAATGAAACTTATTTAAAAAATGATGACATCTTACCTAGAAGTCTTTTTAGAATATCCTCACAGTATGAGACAAGGCTTGTTCTCGAGACATAGCATGTATACATGTTAGCAACAAAATTGAGCTAAGTTGTAGTCCTTCCTTCTCACTCAGAAGACAATAGGTCATCACTTACCCTTTCCTCATCACAAGCTAAAGAGAAAGTCTGGTATGGATGCTATGCAAGAATAAAATTTTTGAACAAACCTCTCAAAAAGAAGAGCCAAACCCTCTTGAGGATCCAAACCACAATGTAAATGCTACAATCAAATCGAGTTGAAGTTCATTGTTGTACAATCTACTAGGATTCAGTATGACTATACCTTTAATTTATTGTACCAACATCCATGTGTTAATTGGTGGGAAGACATGAAACAATAGAGAAACCTAATGCATTTACTCTCTATAAGTTTGATACTATTGCAGATGGTAAAAGGAGTTTCATTTATTCCTAAAATCTTGAATACTCTAAACCAGTGATAAAACAAATCCATCGTAGGGTTAACACCTTGTCTACCCCATGTAGAAGCTAAGAACTTATAACCCTTGACCATAATCTATGTATGGGATGGAGACCCATTAGGGTTGTGCCCATCGTAGAAACACTAATTGCAATTAGTTATAAAATAGCATTACACTTGTGGTAAACAAATAAGTATTTAAGTATTATAGATTGCATATGGAAATGATGGTAAAGTATTTAAGTTTTGTAACGAATTAGTGCAAATCTAACAACTCAAACTAATGATACAAAACATTTATCGCACGAATCCAATAGTGTGTTATTCTTTTTTTTTCCAGAAGGAAAAAAGCCTAACCTTGTTATTCAATAAGTGAATCAAAGGGAATCTGACATGCTTCCCCTATCAATAGGGTTACAATCAATCAAAAACAAGAATGTAATCTGTTACAGCTAGTATCCAAGAACATGTCTCAAGCACTCTTGAGCAGGCAATGGGGAGGGGTCACGGACCATACATCAGAAGTCTAAAGAAACCAAGGCATCAAGAAGACATACAATTGTAACCTGTCCCTCTCAATCATACAAATCAAGGACACATAAGTGCAAAGCTTCTATCAAAAGAGCCCACTCCATTTACATCAATCCCCAAAGGGGTGCAAAAAAAGAGAGAGCAAATATCCTGCACCAAGCTCAAAAGAGCTGGAAAGTATTAGATAAGACTAAATGGCCCTCAAGAAACTTAGAAAAATCACCACATCCAAGAGCCAAAGAAAGGGAATATTTTTATAGTCTGTCTGCAAGCTGATTGTGTTCTTGATATGTATGACCGAAGGACAAGTGAAGAAAACAAGAGATAAACCTTATTGTATCCATACACCAGTGACTTAGATCCAGAGGATCCAAGGAAGCATGGTAATTTTCCCAATTTATGATAAATGTTCAGTCACCAAAAATATTCAGACATGGGATCCCCATCAACTTTTCCACAGACATCAATGCCCATAGTGCCATTAATTCAGCTTTTAAATTTTTGCAAAATCCGCCCCCATTGCAAACTCAAAAGAGTGAGACTCATTTAGGACCAAGCAAAAACCCACTCTGCCCTTATAATTAGCAGCTGCCCCATCAAAGAAGCCATAGGGGAAGACTAAAGATGGGCCCGATCCACATACCCTGCCATTTTTTATCTTTAAACTTGAAGCTGGATACAACTGGAAATAATAATCAATCTAGTGGAGTATGCCCGAGATCGATGGCTTTTTTCCTTCAAATATACAGTGATTACGTTCTTTCGAAATAACCCAGATGACGAAAAAAGGAAGGTAACAACACCCAGAGTGTCTGGAGTACTGTGATATCCAAGCACCCAAAAAGGAGCTGAGACTATCGCTCTTGTTAGGAGGCTGTAAGTGAAACCAGTCACTTAGGCTTTCATACACTATCTTCAAGATAGAACAAGAAGAAAAAAGATGCTAAACACTGTCCTCATCCAATCCACAAAGTGCACAGATGCCAGGCCCAATCCAGCCTCTTTTCTTGAGATCGTCCCATGTGAGAATTTTGTTTGCCAATGCCAACCAGGTGAAACATCGAATTTTCATCGGGATAATGCAAGACCAGAGGAAAGCATGCAGATTACTACAAGTCAGAGGGGAGGAAGAGAGAACAATCAGGTCATATACCAGCTCTGCCATAACATTACCATTATGTTTATTATGGTCCCATACTAAGGAATCAACAAGTGGATTGAGACGAATCCTACCTTGTTCCAAACACCCAGTGTAATTTTCCCATGCTAATTTCCAATCTCCTACAATATTAAAATCTTCTGTCGTATACCAATAATTGTGCAAACCAGGGTGGATTGTTACAGAGAGAAATTCCTATGGCTTGGGGTACCACAACAGATAGCTTGACTCCAGAAATCAATCCTTTCCTATATGCAAGAGAAACCAAATAACTAACACTAAAGGATCTCGATTCGTACCTTATTCCAGACGGTTGATGTAGATCCCCGTTGAGCTTTCCAACTCCAGCTTGAATTGATAAACTGCTTCCTCAACATTCAATAAACAAGACAAGCATGCTATATATATAATTGTGTTAGCTCTACTCTAGCATATATAATCAATAACCTATAAGGATTTGAAATCATCCATGGATAAAATATTCATTCAAACATACATTATTGGACAGGAAAATATATTTCTATTAATATAAAATCAGAGATTACAATGAATATAACCTCTGTTGGCACGTCTGCGAATCGGAGAAACCGAGTCCCCCACTTGGGCCTCCACCACTTCAATCCTCCATCTCTCGATAGCAAGCTCACAAGCAAAAGGCAAGCTTGGGAAGAACACAGAAGTGCTCCAAGGGACAAAGGGGATGCAGACTCAAGCACAAGTTTCGGCAACAATGGACTATAGTTCTCTTGCTCTCAATTCCTCATGCCTTCAATGTATCCAAAGGGTTCCTTCTATAGCTCTTCAATGGGGTAATGAAAGGTCGAATCCAAGTGATATCAAGGCATATGGAAGGCCAGGAGACAAGTGAGTCGGATCCACATCAAGGAAAACTCCAAAAGATTTTGGCCTTTTGCACACATCCCGATGTATGTGGTTTTAGAGGTCAAACCCACGTATATACGCGATAAAGGGTTTAAAAGTCAGGTATGGCAATTTAAGCATGTTTTTAGGGATGATCTAGGAAACATCAAAGGAACAAAAATGGTCTGTGGGGTCTAAGGAGTCTATATAGGGACAGGGAAGGCTATAAAAGTGTGATTTACCATGTGTGGTAAAATCAGATATAACAGATGCCCCCTAATGTGTGAGGTTAGAGGGGTCATACGATGGCCAAAATACATTATAAGTCCATCCCAGAAATGAAGTGATGAAGAACCTAGTGGAAGAACCAGCCATCCAATCAACACTATACAATGATACAACTCTGGACATAATTGCAAATACATATAGCAGTCCCGGATACATAAGAGTACAATGGCCATGAATAGGCATGATACAATATGACATATGTGGTGATCGCCACGTACAATATACATAGATCAGAATCTCCATGATGAAGATATAGAAAGGATCATGATCTTCATGAAGACTGAAGATATACAATAGATCAAGATCTCCATAATGGCTGGAAATGTCTGACATATATTGGAATCTAGTCACAAGAGCGGAAATCTCATGAACACTGGCACGATCAAGGAGGTAGAATATATGAGATGCCACTGATTTGGAAGGTCTTCTACACAAACCGCTACGAGTACATGTCCTACTATGTGAATAGATGTGTCGAGGTCGAACATAGTAGTCCATCATCTGATTATCGATCATTGATGTATATCGTTAACAGACGCGAGATCACCCACCGATAATGAAAATGGGAATCAAGGTACTAGAGTGTAAACTAACAAGTGTGAATAAATGTGTTGAGGTCGAACACTTGTGATAATCCATCGATCATGGGACATTGATGTATTCCCAAAGAACTATCGATGGCGAGAGAACCTGCCACTGATGACTGCAAGTCTCAAGGCACTCGAAAATGACTCTAGATTCCTATCCCAGAATAAATGATCTAAAGTCGATGGGATGAAATCTGCTAAAAGGAGGGAATTAAGGCATCCCCCATCATCCAATACGAGGTACTCAACAAAGCTATATAATGTGGAAGGACTCGATCATAAGGTGCACGAACTAGTAACTGTACCGGGAATGGCCGACATGCAAAGTCAAGATAACTAAGGAATGGTCGAATCAGGTTTCAACTTCCTTCGAACAAGAGAATAATGGCGAATGGTGAATGAATGTAGGCAGCATAGACTCGATATGCAAAACTGGGCCATCTCTACGACACAGGAGGCATCGACAGAGGCTCCGTAGGGATTGGAAGCTTAACCAGTCGGTGGAGATAAAATCAGATAAACAAGTACAACTCCTAAATTCAAACTATTAACCCAACCAATGGATGTGATATATAGTGCTCTGTTCGAAGGTGGCACGACTCGACTGCTGCCAAAGATAACATCTTTCCTTGTCTAGATTTTTGGTTTTTTGATTTTTTTTTGGACTTTTTCAAATATTTTGAAAAGATTGAAAAAGAATAAAAGTGCTTTATATTTACAAACTATGAGGAGATGAGTGTGAAGGGACAAACAAACTAGTTCCAAGCAGCAGAACATACCTATGCTCAATGCAAGGACACATGTGTAGGATAGTGACACTTGGGGGAAAGTCCCCTCTCGATAAAAATAGGGAATCAAGCCACAAAGGATATACAAAATGGCTCTGCGTGGCTAGACATGAGACAAGCTCAGGCTATATGGCTGATACTCAAAGCCAGGGAAGCCGTCATAAGGCTCAATGAGGCAGGAAAAGCTCATGATAATGCAATTACAACTTGACATAAAGGAGTCCTAGGAAAACAGACCAGCAAAAAGATCAAGAGGAGTATGAGGCTCTTGCGAAAAGACATGGTGGTACTATAAAAAGGACTCCCAGACCTAAGAGAGGGCTCACAGCATGGGTACAAAATGCAAAGGGGAGGTAACTAGGACACCCATGTATAGGAAAGCTCTACCATTCACATAGTACCACTTCTAATAGCAGCATGAAGGTTCCATGATACCATGGAATGGGTTTGTACCTAAGGTTAAGATGGAATGGTCATAAGGCAATGCATAAGTGCAAGAAGATGTGATATCTTAACCTATATGCTAGTTCAGACATAATACCCGTGATAGGAATGAACAGGTTGAAACCTCGGAGAGAGTGTACAAAAATTGGACCCTACATGACAACCATATTAGTCCAAAACAACCCGAAATAGTCAATATAGAATCCAAACTATAGGATATAGGGAGGAATGATCATGACAACTACACCCAAAGGAAACAATGTAGTGAATGATGGGACATAAAAAGGAAAGTAAGGTGTAGACCCAACGTTCATGCATCCACTACCACCACCGTGAGGGTGACCACCGGTGTAAAGACCGAGAGAAATGAGTCAACATCCTCCACAAATGGAGTAGAGGGCGGAATGTGACCACTCCCAAATCTATGAGCACGGTAAGGGGCTGTGATGCCCCCAAGTCTGACACCAGGGTCCGTACTAGGACCAAGGATGGGTGATAGGATACCAGGAATGCTGAAAATAAAAGGACCCAAACTCAAGAGAGAATAAATATACTCAAGTATCCGCGATCCCAAATGCCAACTAGCGCACAAAGAACACACTCCTAAGAAAATCTACAGCCAAAGTACAGGCAAACCAAGGGGAGGATATGTGAGCTCCCAAATGTAGCAGGTATGTCTCGCCTAGGAGAGGCTCGAAACTTCCATACACTATAATCGAAGGTATGTAACCAATTATAGTGGCCCTCAGCTTCAACTCATAAAGCGACTGTGCTGTCTGACCTCTACCTGGCCAGGACACCTACATAATAACCCCTGCAAAGTACCCCCCCGATAACCTAGGTAAGGCAACTAAGGTCACCCCAATATAACCAATGTTCAGGTGGACAGTTGCAGGCAGGATCGACCGTATGGGTAGAGTAGCAAAGCTCGTAACTCTCAAAAGAGCCCCCAGATACGAATACAATCCTGGAAATATCTTTGATGCTACTCAGTTACAACCAGGGGTCATCCTGATCATAACTGCTCACACCGCCTCGTGCTTAACTCTCATGTAAGAGAAGCATCCTAAGAAACACTAATTATACCAAGGATTTCACTATCTCACCTGGACAGACACATACATGTTGTTGTTTAGTGGTCTTGGAGCATTTACTCACAATGAACTATTCCAAGACCTTAAAACCTAATCTTGTTGGTGTACCCTATCAAAGGAAATAGTGTAATCCATTTTAAATTATGCATTTATTTTAATTTCCTGTAATTACTCAAAGGGAAATGGCCGTGCAACTAATGAAGTTATGACTCAACAGTGAAGTAAATATGCACACCATAACAAACAATGCTAAGTGAAATCTTTGTCAAATGAAAAATAGGGTATGCCACTACATGAGATGCATAAATATATATTCCTTTCCGAATGCCAATGCAATCGTTCCTATATGAAAGCCTAAACACAACTCTCATCCAAGCAATCCAATGCAAGTACCTCCTCAAATCCATATCTAAGATGCAACTAAGAGTGCAACTACTTTGTATTTTTCAATATAAAAGAATGAAAAATGCAATAAAAGTCATCTAAAACTCTCAGTCTCTGCAGCAATTATAAAACACTAGCCCAACAAGACACCGAGACAAAAAAGAGTAATGCACTAATGGCAAAACAAAAAGGATAAATGAATAAAACTACTTTCAAAGAAAAATCAATGAAAAAGCGGTCTCTGGTCACAAAAGAAGCATCCAACAGACAACATCAAACCCAAGGAAGACCCAACCACACTCACAACCCACCCAACAACTTCCCACAACATCAAACTCACCAAAAGGGAGGATGTACGCGACTGTTTAAAGAACAGCTGCGTATATACGCGGCTTTTGGCCAAAATGTTGCATGTATACGCAGATTTTGGCCAAAAACCTATGTGTATACGCAAATTTTGGCCAAAAATCTGCGTATGTACATGACTTTTGGCCAAAAACCTGCGTATATAGAGAAGATAGTGGTAAAAAGCAGGCCAAGGGTCAAAGCAATAAAGGGGAGTGTCAATGGATGAACATACTATAAAATGCAACACAGAAACAAGGAGAAACAAAGAGCAATTCAAGAATATCAAGCACATTGTGCCCCCAAACCCCAAAGAAAAATAAGGAACGTCTCCAGCGGAGTCGCCAATTCTGTTAAGGAGAGAAATTCCTATGGCTTGGGATACCACAATAGACAACTTGACTCCAGAAATCAATCCTTTCCTATATGCAAGAGAAACCAAATAACTAACACTAAAGGATCTCGATTCGTACCTTATTCCGGACGGTTGATGTAGATCCCCGTTGAGCTTTCCAACTCCAGCTTGAATTGATAAACTGCTTCCTCAACATTCAATAAACAAGACAAGCATGCTATATATATAATCGTGTTAGCTCTACTCTAGCATATATAATCAATAACCTATATAAGCATTTGAAATCATCCATGGATAAAATATTCATTTAAACATACATTATTGGATAGGAAAAGATATTTCTATTAATATAAAATCAGAGATTACAATGAATACAACCTCTGTCGGCACATCTGCGAATCAGAGAAATCGAGTCCCCCACTTGGGCCTCCACCACTTCAATCCTCCATCTCTCGATAGCAAGCTCACAAGCAAAAGGAAAGCTTGGGAAGAACACAAAAGTGCTCCAAGGGACAAAGGGGATGCAGACTCAAGCACAAGTTCTGCCAACAATGGACTATAGTTCTCTTGCTCTCAATTCCTCATGCCTTCAATGTATCCAAAGGGTTCCTTATATAGCTCTTCAATTGGGTAATGAAAGGTCGAATCCAAGCGATCTCAAGGCATATGGAAGGCCAAGAGACAAGTGAGTCGAATCCACATCAAGGAAAAGTCCAAAAGAATTTGGCCTTTTGCACACATCCCGATGTATGCGGTTTTAGAGGTCAAACTCACGTATATACGCGATAAACTGTTTAAAAGCCGTGTATGGCAATTTAAGCATGTTTTTAGGGATGATCTAGGAAACATCAAAGGAACAAAAATGGTCCATGGGGTCTAAGGAGTCTGTATAGGGACAGGGAAGGCCATAAAAGTGTGATTCACCATGTATGGTAAAATCAGCTATAACAAGGATGTTCTGTGCATGATTAAGAGAAACAGTGGGCCGAGATCCTCAAGATATTCTCTAAGACCCAGGGGAAGATTTGATAGGGAGTGTGTTCCAATAATCGGTTCAATAGTGTGTTATTCTATAACAAGAGGAAATTGTTGAAGGTGATCTATAGAGTGGCCAAAATCGTGTTATGGGAAGATTCCAATCCTTTTATCAAAATTGTACAAGAAGTAATCAACTCATAAGAATAGCAGTGATTATTTAATGTCACAATGAGTAATTCGTATAAGAAGACTCTACCGAGTCTTACCCTTTCATCAAACAAAAATATACCCTTTCATAAAACACAAATATAGGCACAGATCAATTGGAGAGGAAAAAATATGCGCAAGATGACCAAATCACTTTGGCCAATAACTATCAATGATATAATATATTTAAAGGTCAATATATATTTTATTATTATTTACCAAGTCAATAAACAAGTACTTTGCTAAAAATACTATGTATTATACAAGTATTATAATCAACTAGTACAAATTGCATTTATGTAAATAAAAGCAGTATTGAGTTAATTGAATATAATTACCATTAAATTGAAAAAAAAATATACACTAGAGCTATTACCAAATTAATTTAGGTTTAAAAACAACTATATAACATTCTCTAAGGTTTTGTATCTCTTTTAGGCAAGCCAATTCTTATACATATTATCCTTCTTACACATCTACATCATTATCTCTAGTACATTTTATTAGTGTTGCACAATTTTTACAAATCTACATTATATTCTCTAGCACATTCACATCTAGCGATTAAATTTGAAGGGTAGGTTTTGAAGGGTAGGTTTTTATTTAAATTTACATGGCATATATTTTCCAACACTTCAAAGATGAAGGGTGATATAAATAATTATACTACAAGTATAAATTAGCTAAATCTTTAAAAAAAATGTAAAAAAAGAAATATGCCTTTCCAAATTTTTATAGTCTTAAACAATTGAACACTCCTTACATGAGAAAATGATAAATTTTCAATAAAATCCAAGAAATTTAAAAAAAAAACTTTGGGATTAGTAAAGTCCACAAAATTATTATTATTTTACATAAATGAGCACATTCCAACAAAAATAATAACAAAGCATATTTTTCTTTGATTTATTTGATTTTCTTCAAAAGTATTTGAGCTTACATCACCGAAGACATCAAAGTATTTGCCCAATGGAATAGGATTTCTAGTTTTCATTTTTTCCATACATCATAAATAAAATTCCAATCCACCATATTTAGAGCATGAGGTGCACTAAATGAGAGAAACATTAACCATGGACAATTTTAAGGATCCACACTTATATAAAGTGTATAAACCTTGGAGAATCTTACCAATTCTTAAAATTTCAACTGTAAAATATTTGACAATATTTTTCGAAAATCATTCCAATTTTTAAGGATTTTATTTAGCTTATATAATAATTTGGCGTTTTTAGAGTGAAAAATTTTCACCCCATCATAATTGGGTGAAATAGAGCTTTAAAAAATGAAAATTGGTGAATCTTTTCTTGGAAAAAAACATGGAAAAATAGCCCATGGGAAAAATTTTAACCCTAAAATTTTGCTTAACATTAACATATTCCTTGTCTCCAATAAAAGACTTCATCTATCATCATTTTTTATCTTTCTTAATTTTGAGAAGCCTCATTTACACATAGTCATACTTTCTGGAATAATAAGGATAACTTGCCATAATCACATTAAACATGGAAAGCCTTCAAATCATTCAAGTTCATCTCCACACAGATCTCATTCTCCAAACATATGCATTTTAGGGTTTGATTTATGAATAGTACAATTAAATTCATCCATTTCATCCAAACATTTAGCCGTATCCATAATAGGTGAGTCCCTAACACTAAACTTTTCATAAAAAACATTCCAACTATATTTTTCTTTGAGAATATATATCATCCATTTCTTCATAATAACGTCGAAGAATGGAAAATTTAGCAGTATTAAATATAACTAGATCTATGAGATTACCATTTAGAGGTTCAATCACCTTCATTACAAAACATTTTCCTAAAATATTGTAATTATCTAGTGTCATTTTCCTAAAATAATGCAATCATATAATGTCCTTGATCTTTGTATATTTGGAAAACTTTCAATCCTTAATGGATGTAATGTGGCATACTTTTTCTGTCTGAGTTCCTCCTTGTGCTCTAATTAAAAAACAAGATATATGCATTGCACCTACCCCAAACCTACCTCTTAAAAACCATTTACAAAGCACGCTAATAACAACACCTAAAGTAGTTTCGATAGAGGAAATATTTATCAACTTGATCCTCTTAGAAATTTTGATTCACCTCATTTAACTCAATGGGCACATCTATAAGCAAATGGATGAAAATTGCATTTGAAATATTGTTTCCAACTCTTAGATATTTTTTTTCACTGACTCCTAATCTTTTAACAAAGCAAGCATGAGTGTGACGAGTCTTTCGACGACCTTTCCTCTAGAGAGATGCCTATTTTCATAAATATTCAAAACCTCTAAATTAGCAGTTTGGAATGATTCCATTTTCTCTTCCAGTTGTCTTTTAGTATATTTCCCAAGCCATGAACACACTTTGCTTGCAAATTTATCAATATATTGCAACTTTGAAAAATGAGATGAAACATTTTTTTGTTGCTAATGCTTCTCTATGAGCTATGCAATAGATATATAATAAATAGGAGCATCTTGACATATCTTAAAATATAAACCTTCACGACTACCACTCATGGAAGATACCCCATCAAATCCAAATCCAACTAATTTTACCGAATATATATTCATCTCTTTTAGAGGAGTTCTCACTACATCATACTTAGACTAAGTTGTCCCATATTTTATTTGAAGCAAGTGTAAGATTTATGTTACATATTGACATCTTCTTTAATTTTTCAAATATGTAATATAATTAATCAAATGGCACTCTACAGTTCGATCAATGTTTTTATAAACTAAAATTGAGCAAAATGGATTACGAGAAATTTCATATTTTATCTCTTTCCAATAAACCACCTTAGCAACTTGGAGACACTCTTTCGCATATGTTGTATTTGTATATGTAGAGTAGTCATCTGTTAAATGCATGTCTGGAGTGCACTTATACTTATTCAAATTACAAATTGACTTGTACATTTCTATGGGTAAATCATGTCTAGAAACAAAATACATCTTCTAAAACCGTGATATAATTATCTCCTTCTCAGCATCTACTATTGTTATACATGTTTAGTAATTGGAAGCTTACTTCATTTGGTTTATCCTTTCAAAGGTTGCAAAGAAACGTTATGAGCCTCTGAATATGCATAACAATTTAAACCAGTAAGTTGAAAAATGTTACTTTCCTCTTTAACAAATGGAGCATCTCTCTTAAATTTAACACACCAAGAAAATGTAACCCTTTTATTACCATTGTAATTTTTTACAATATAAACCCATGGAAATGTTTTGTTGGATTTCAATATTTTTTTCCTTAGGTAGATAAGCATCAACTTCATTTCCAAAATGACATGTTTGATTAGAACTTTGTGGGATACCAAATGTATCAACACTTAATACTTGGTTTTTATCTTTTTTAACGAAACCAATGGAAGACCCTTTTTAGGAAACCAATTCGAGACCATTTTTAGAATTTACACATATTTAATCAATCAAACAATTAAATAACTTAACACATAAATAAAAAACAACAATATATTTAATATTTTAAAATAGCATCAAAAAAATATTAAAAAGAATGAAAATATAATGTGTGAAATTTGTGTTTATTTTAAAAGTCAATAAATTATAGTGATATAAAATTATTTTTTATTTTCAAGATTTCAAAATGCCATTATCATATGAAATGTTAAACTTTACTACATTATTTTATTTATATATGTAAAACGCCTATAAAAGTAAATGAAATAGGATAAGAATCCCTATAAAATAAAACTAAGAACTTCCATTTATTATATATAGAAAGTAAGTGCAATATAAAATATAAAATAGGGATTAGAATATTTAAAATCAGTTTTTTCTCAAAAAAAAAATTAAAAAAAAAAATTATTTTGAAAATATTTTTGAATATCGTACAATATACAATAACCGCCTTAACATTGCTTGAATATATAAAATTGAATAAAATGGTCAAAAAGTTAAATGCCAATTAAAAATGCATATATTTTTTTATGAAATGAAAAATCCAAATATATGACTTGGTTTTTTTTGGAAGCATTCATATTCTAATACATAGCCATAAATATATAACTTGTTGGTTTTGGAAGCATTTATATTCTAATACATAGTCATAAAAACTTAAAAAAATACATTATCTTATTATTTACATTTATAATATATAAATAATCATATAACCTTATGAATTTTATTTTATCTATTTTGTAATTATAACTAAACAAAATACATAATAACAAAATTAAATTATCTAAATTTAATATTTTTAAAATAAAACTTTAAATGGAACCATTTTTTTATTCTTTAACCCTATTCATAATGTAATCTTAAAACTTATTTTATTTATACTTTTCAACAAATTTATATAAGAATAATTTTACATAACAACATGATTAGAGAAGAAAGCATCATATCCTTTTTAATTATTGACAACTTCTCCATACAAGTTTTAGTTAGCAATATTTAAAATTGTAAAATTTATGGTAAAGAAAATAAACAAAACAATCTTAACATTCATATATATATATATATATATATATATATATATATATATTTTGTACATGTNTTTTATTTTATTAACTCAAAATAACATAATTTAATCAATTTCAATGAATAGAGATATTTATAAATTAGAAAATATTTATAAAGAACTCATTAACCCATGAATAATGAGAGCATGGATGTATGCAACCTATGAGGTTTGCACTAGCTTTGCAACTTGTGAGTTGCAAGTTTGAGTTTTCAATATTTCCTTTGCCCTTTAAATAGAATCCCAAAAAAAATTTGGCAATGAAAGGATTTGGGAAGGTTTTAGGTCTAATTAAGGTTAAGGGAATGAATTTGGGAATGAAATCCTCAAATAGATTTACTATAGTGAATCAATGTCAAAGTGGAGTCAATGAATCTACATATAAAAATGGGAAGTTCTTAATTTTCCAAACAATAAGTTCCTAATTTCCCACCCTATGGAGGTTTATAAATTAAAATTAATATTAATAAGTTATTTAAACTATTGCTCTTCTTTTAAAATGTTACTGCATTTATAATAACCTCTTGGTACACTTATTATATTTTTCTATTTCTCTTAACTGTAATATTTCTCCAACCTTATGTCATATATATCTTTTTTTTAAATCATTTATGAAAAATTAATCCTTTCTATAAATAAAAAATAAATTTTGAACATATATACATCAACTATAAACCATAACTTATATTCTATTCACTAACCTAATTTAATAACAAAAATACCATTTTCATTACAAATTTAAGAATAAAATTTCAAAATAATTCTTATATCCTATTCATTAACCTAAATTAATAATAGCAAAAGTACCATTTTCATTACAAATTCAAGAAGAAAATGTCAAGATAATTTAAATTAGTTTTGGAATATCTACTTATACAAAATAAAATAAGTTAATTTAATCGAAAAACTTCAACTTTTTGACTTCTCCAACTACGCTTCCGGGCTAATTTTGTGGATGCTTGAGGTTCTTGGAGACTCGATGTTGATTCATTTGGGTTGGATTCATTAATCATTCATCCAAAGTATAAGTATCTATAGAGTTGCAAATATCTAGCTTAAGGATTGACATCCACTAAATTCATTTAACAAATCAATTTTTAACATGTAATCAAGTCCGAGGAAGTAGCCAAATAATAAGAGATTAACACAGGACACGAAAGCCACAACACAAGACACGAAAGCCGCAATAAGAAACATATCCAATTACGTGCCAACAAGATCCAGTTTATGGCAATTATAATCTATCGCACTTACCTTTTCCTGTATATATATCATTTATGGTATATATATTTAGGATGAAAATGACAAAACGACTGAGATGGTGACTGCAGTATTTTAGTGGACGCCTTGTCCAATAATAATAAGGCTGGTCCTGTAGTCCACTACGCCTGAGCTTAAAAAACATGTATATTTGGTCTATATTCAACGGATCAACAGCAAAGTCAACCATAGACTTCACCGTCGATTAGATGGACTAAATGTACATGTTTGTTAAGGATGGCCGTTTGCTACACCCAGCTAACCATACCTGCTGGTAGCCTTGTAAATTCTTGTCGGGTGGCGCAATGTCAATTGCCTTTCCGCACACGCCAAGTGCGGTGGTATGGTTAGAAAATCTCAAGGTGAAAGGTCGCCAACGCTCACACGTATTACAAAACCATAGACTTTATCACTAAATTTATTTTAAGAAGACTTTACTCTCTCGTCCTTCTGGAGTTGAGCCTGTGCACGTCATGAAAACCTAACTCATCCAGTTTATATGAATGGTATTCATGTATTTTTATGGGCATCCATAGAGTATTTTGGATGTTAACAACGACAACAATACAGAGATTGGATAGAGATCTAAAGCATGATCAAAGCTTTATATAACCATGAGAAGCCCAACATTCTTGAAGGGTATGAACTCGCAGTCGCCGGATTACTAGGGTTCTTTGTTTGTATGAGCTGTGAGAGCCGGTTCCTATAGAATTGCTGTTTCACTACTAATTGTAATATCGAACTCGATCCTAGGAATTACTTGTTGTGTTTTATTTTAGGGGACGAGGGCGTATCAGTGGCAATGATGAATGAAACACAAGCTCAGGAGGTGTGGATATCATCGTGGGATTCGATCGCTGAATGTATTGACAAGGAGGAGCCAAGCTCCAGATCGTCAGGCGGATCGAAGCAAATCAGAAAGGCGGGCTCAGTGCACTACTTGCAGGAGGAAGAAGGATATAGGGAGTGGCTGCACGAGATGGTGGGGCGATCCCATTCTTATTCGCATGATGATAGGGCTAGCCAGTTCATCAGGTGTTCATCGGTGGTGGTGCAGCGAGTGGAGGCGCCATTAAGCGTCGCGTGGTCGCTGGTGCGGCGCTTTGACGAGCCCCAAATTTACAAGCAATTCGTCTGTGGATGTTTCTTACCAGGTGAGGAGAATCTGGAGGTCAACGTCGGTAGCGTGAGAGAGGTTCAAGTTATCTCCGGTCTCCCTGCGGCCACCAGTACTGAGCGACTGGACATTCTCGACGATGAGCAACATATTCTGAGCTTCAGCATCCTGGGAGGTGATCACAGGCTCAGCAATTATCGATCCATAACCAGTCTGCACGAGAGGCTTATAAATGGGAAACCCGGAACCATTGTGATCGAATCGTACGTGGTGGATGCGCCAGATGGGAATACAAAAGAGGAGACATGTTTATTTGTGGATACCATCGTGAAATGCAATCTGCAATCCTTGGCTCACGTCTCCATTAAGCACCATATCAGTACACGCAGTTGCTTATAGTCTTACAGTTTCTGAATTTATTTGTCGAGTTTGTTTTGTTAAATATACAGTTTGAGTTCATGTGTACAGGCGCATTTCTTTTGGAAACTAGCAGAGCCCTTTGAGGTTCCGTACAATATTGATAATTTATCATGTGAATCTGATGGATTTCGTTGTTCGAAAGTACAATTCAATGGTTTCATGGGTTTTTCAAACCGCAAGATCATCTAGCAGTGCTGCAAGATTTGGTTCTCTCAGCCAATTCTGAAGTTGCTCTCTTCATACACTGCAGGAGATCACAAAAGGAATTGCTAATAGCCATTTTTCCATAAGAAGTGACATCTCTGTTTAGGCAATGAAAGGTATTCTTAGATTACTAGGGGCGTACATCTGTTGTAAAGCTGGACTTTCAAGTAGGGTTTCATTGTTCCTGCTCAACCTGATTTAAAAATATATTCCAGAATTTTGCTTGAAAAGTCTTATTTAAGAAAATTACTAAAAGCATTGCATCTATATTTGGCACCATTCTAGCAGTTGGATCGACGCGGTCTCTCCACGAAAAGCCAAATTCTCACGTCTACATCGAGGACTCTTTTCTTGGCATTTTTTTTTCTCATTTGAATAATACACACTAAGATCTCCTACAGCCACACAAGAATATTCTCCATTTGTAATATTGCAAATTGCTTCTCTCCTTGATTACAACCACACTTTAATACCTTGCTTCTCGCGCACGCAAACTCCATGTCCATTTACATATTAAATAATAAAAAATGAAAATCTAATTTTAAGAAAAAAAAGTTGTGTGTAGACTTTCTTTTGACCTTTATGGTCACTTCAAAAATATCTCTATAATGATAATAGACCTGACATCGATATAAAGTGTAAGGTGGTACCGTGGTAGGATGCATTTTTCATCACATTGATGATTATGATAATGACGATGAATTATGATATATGATCATGACGACGATAATAAGATATCTATGACGTTTATGTTGATGACAAAGATGACGATAAACGCGAGGATGTAGATGTAAATGATCATTACGAGCATGAAACATATTATAACACTATTTGATTATGAGTGATCTTAATGGCACCTAAATGACCTTAATGGCATCCAAGAGAGTGTAATTGCATGTAAATGAACTCAATGAAATTAGAGCCCTTTTAACATTTTATTGAACCTAACTACACTATGATGATGATGATGCATGTTGACAATGAAGATGACATTGATGATGATTTGATTATAAGAGGATAACCGTTTTTTTTTTTTCAGAGGAAAAAATACTAGCCTTTGTTATTCATTCAAGAATCAAAAGACATCTTATACATCTAGCCAGTAGATGGCCTCTCAGTCCTGGCAAAGAATGCACAAAAGTAACCCCATCAAAGCAAAGACAGAAAACATCTAAACAATCATACAAACGACCCATAAAGAAAGAGCACAAAGTCTGACAATTGCAGACTTTTCTCATCATCCCTGATAAACAGGTCAAAATATGCTGATAGAGATCGAAAGTGATAAAAAAACAGACAAGTCCTGAGCAAAACATGCTCACTGAAAGTCGCAGCAAAGCGGACTAAGAAACAATACATATCAATCACAAAGTGCCAAAAGTATAAGAGCATATAGCTCAGCACAAGCTAGAAAAGCAAAAATTGACCATGATCTATGATGATGCCATCCAGAGATTTAGAAAAGAATCCAAAACCCATATCCATCTCAAAGCTTGCTTGGAGAGACCATTAGCCTGCATGTTATGCTCACGATTAAGTAATCAAAATCAAAATGTATTGCATAGATGTCGGAATGCCAATGGAAACTAGTAGTAGTAAATACAAAAAGAGGTAGATCATAGATTGTATCAAAATGAATAATCTCATATGTCAATGCCTGAATCAATGTGTTGCACTACAGTCCTCAAAGTTCCTCTTCCACTCTGCTTTTTGCAATCTCTTAGATTTCAATTACATAATGTTACAAGTAAGTAATTACCACACATAAGTCACTTCTGTGTAGTGCATAAGTTATTATCGCACACTAAACTATCACAACCAAACCACGATTATGAAACAATATTATTTCACTCTTTTTTGTGGTGCATACTAACATTCCATAGGAATATTTGGTAGTTCCAACAACGAAAAGACTACATGTTCTTATTCTTATTTAAAAACCCTCTGAACCATTCATTGTGTAGGTGTATCTTGTAGACGTTACAAAATAAAATGCAATTCTTCGTCATGTTCATTTGTAATTATTGCACTATGCCATACCAACGTATAACATCTTATTTTTGCATGCAATTATTCAAGATAATCATATTTTCACGACACGAATTCAACACGTGTTTTTTCCTGTCTCGATTCTAGGATACGAAAAAACACCTGTCTGGCACGTGTTTGAAGTCGTGTCCATGTCCAACACGGCCCCATGGGACATGGGAGGCAACATGGATGTGTTGGTGACTTAG
This sequence comes from Pseudotsuga menziesii, assembly GCA_001517045.1. Taxonomy (NCBI): domain Eukaryota; kingdom Viridiplantae; phylum Streptophyta; class Pinopsida; order Pinales; family Pinaceae; genus Pseudotsuga; species Pseudotsuga menziesii. The sequence continues at coordinate 291,346 of LPNX010656531.1, forward strand.
GTGTGCATTATCCAGTTCTCATCTGCCTTTCTATCCCTTTTAATCATGTCCCCTTAAATATTTTTTGCTTAGAACCTTCTGAAGCCTGTCTTTTGTTGAGATGAATCTCCAGAGTATTTTTTCTCTATTAGTGGACTTATCATAAGGCCCTTATTCTTTACAATTGTAAGTATATTAAGTTATTTGTGGATTTACATTAAGGAAATGTAAGTCTTACATTTAATTCTATTGTTACTATTCGTGATAAGCTTTTTCCTTTTATGAAATAACAATATTTCAAACTAGCACTTACATCAGAGAGCCTGTTTTTTATTTTTTTCTTATAATGAATGTAGATTCATGCAAGAATATGGTCAATATTCTCCTAGCAATGCTCGTTCTCCCATGATATATCATGCCCCCTCAGAAATTTGCTAAGGGTAAGTTGTGTAATAGATTGGATAAAAATCTATAGAAATTTACAGTGCAAATTCCAATTTTGTCATGGACCTTTGTTTTAAAAGAAAATTTCTCTTCTTACTATGTTATTCATTCATTTTTTGGTTGTTTGTTTGAGATTTGAGAGGTTCACTTTTTTTCACATTTGAGTGCAATAAAACTGATTCAATCCTATACGCACCACCTAGTGAAGCTCTTTGGTTGCTTTGTAGTGGTATAAGTAATTTTTACCTGTGATCATTTTTCATTTTTGTACACTAGTGCAGGGTAACATAGTTTCTAACTCTTGATTTTTTCACTTTATGTTAAATAGTTGATATTGTTTTCATGATTTTAGGAAAATTACGAGTTTTTTGAGCTACTATCATCCAAATTTGGTGTCAATGCTACTGAAGCAAGGCTACTTCTTACTTGTCCATCAACATCAATGGTGTGTATGATCCTTTTTCTTATGTTTTGATGGGTATGACAAGCAATGCAGAATATATACATCTGATACTGGGGAATTGATCTCATTTTGGACACTGTTTATTTCCACTAGCATATTTAACTAATTTGTTTAATTCACATGTTTGCAGTATCCCCATGATTTTGAAGAAGTTGTTTGGGAGAATATCAAGCACTGGGCCATGGAAGACATGGAAAAGTATTCTAGTGAGGAATGCATCCAAATCTAGAAGCAGATGGAAAAGAAGCTACCAATGCAGAAATGTTAAAGACAAATGCCATTGGATTCTTGCATTAGCCCTATATGGGTATGATTACATTATTTGTTTATGTTTTGAAATTATTCCAGTTGGGTAGCTTCTTGCATTTTCTTTTAGGTATATCATTAGTATCATTATTTGTTAAACTTGTATTATTATTTTCAAGAATAATAATCCATTTGTAGAAGATGTTCTTACATGTGGATTATCAGCAAAGCTCATACGTTTTCATCAGATACGTGTGCTAGGTGAGACTAGTGAAAATTAGAAAGATATAACATTGGGACCTGAGAGTAGGAAAGCTATGAGAAGTAGTAGTATAAGAGAAAGGGAAGATATCAAAGGTAGGATGAGATCTGTAGCATATATTGCACGACCATATTTTTCCAGACTAGCTGAGGATGCTCTGTAGAGGATCAAAATGCAGATAAATACATTGAAAAATTGATCGCCATGAAGGAGAAGTGTGTTGAAGAGTACCCCAATTATGGTGAATAGATAAAGAGAATGAAGGATAATGTAGATATGCCAAATGAAGTGGAAAGTAGTGCACTTCATGCAGAAGATGATAATATAGAGTAAATTGCTGAAGATAAAGATGCAAGAAAGAATAGCGTGAAGGAAAGTCTAAGTTGGTTGGAAACAAACCATTTAGACATGAAGGCAATGATGAAAATGGTATGGATGATCCTTCCAAACGCCAGGATAAAAGAGGGTGTTCAATATATAGAGGAAATGCAAGGGTTGTTGAGGATGTAACATAAGCTGAAAATGTTTGGCATCATCGGGAACTGGAATATGCTTATGATCCAGATTTATGTGTGAATGAAATGAAAGAATAGATATAGAATCATAAATATAGACATATTTCAAAGAAAACAAAGATACAATAAAAGCATGTTCTATTAAATGAAAAAATGTGACAAATTGTACAATAAAGCAACTAGAATGGTGGTAGCTATCTCTGAGAAGAGATGTGGCTACTACGCTCATCCGTGCCAAGATGAATACAAAATGAGGAAAATGGCCTATTTATAATAAGCATGAGGGCAAGAACCCAAAAATTAAAAAAAATAACCCTAGAAGATGAATTGTCATAAAGTTTGCAGCCCCAAAGTGGTTAGATGAATAGTCAACTTCCCGGGGTCATAACTTTTGCATACGATTTCTGATTTGGGAGCTCAATAGCATGTTGGAAAGGTCTATCCAAGATTTACATCTGTCAACTGGGGCCAAATGCATGGCGTTGTTAATCATTTGGTCTCCCAAATATCCAAAAAACGTCGTTTAGGGCCTCAAACGACCCCACACATTTGGGACCCGAAAAATCGTAGAAAAATAACTAGGAAACTACCACAATGGACAATTGTTTTGATCCAGTGGAATAGGTGGGTGGAAATTGATCTGGAATATGGATACATTCTCCCCTTAGGAAGAAATGGTATCCATTGTGTCAAATCCCGTATCATATCTCGAACCGTGTGTTGAGTTGATCTCGTAGTGCAACATTTGCTACAGTGATGAGGTTACCTTTCTTTGAAATCCCGAGAGGGTTGTAATTATTGTTGATGGATGCGCTGGATTTGTTGAACAATTATGGTTGTCTTTTCATACTTTGTCTGAATTGGTATGGATGATTTGTTTCTGGATAAGCACTTTGAATGCGTGGCCTTGTTTCGTATACGTACTTAAATGAAGGAGGGAACACTGATTTTGTGTTCTTCTTGTTTCTTCTGAGAAGAGAGACCTCATGCAGAGGGTGTGGATATCTCTGTGAAATGATGTTCTCCTTCAGAGGAAATTGTGAAGAGGGAGAATTTCCTAGTGTGGAATCTTATCTTCCTACCCTATCAGACTGTGGAAGGTGCAACTATCTCTGGTATCTAATAGATATCTCTCAAAGTGATAATGACACAATGAGGTCGTGACTCATATACAACACGACGCTTCCAAATATATGGTTATCCTCAAATAACACCACAACATTCAAGTGGGGCCACATCACACAAGACCTCGTCTTTGAAAGGCTTGATGCCATATGGTAGGAGGCATTGTTGAGTAACGTGGATACCTCATCCTTGGCTTAGACAACCGATCTTATATGGTTGTGGGTGTGGTGTTAACAAAAGCTCCAATATCTTGATGACTTCTAGTGAGATCAGGTTCTTTTAGCTATCGTTGTCAACAACAAAATATAGTGGGATTCCCTTTACCCACATTTGCGAGTAGAAGAGGCGCTCCTCTACCTATGACTCTTCAGGATCCTCTAGTTGAATATATGTGCTAGAAACAATGATAGTGGGTTCTACATCAATGATTTGCTTCCCTTGGTCCATGGATGTGAAATTGGGCTCTGAATTGGAATCAAGATTTGATTCTGAAGATTTGATCTCGGCCACCGATGACTGCTTTGAGTGGCATTCATTAGTGTTGTTCCAAGGTATTTTGTGCAACTCACACCAATTTTTAGTGTCCTTCATTTTCTTTCCATTACCCTTATTTGTTGGTGGTGGGGACTGGTTGTCCTTTCCTTGTCATGTGTTTTGCAGGACATAGTTTCCCTTTCCTTGCTTCTGTGGTGGATTCACAGGTCCAAAGTCTCATTTGTTGTTTTTCTAAAATTTCTCCTCGATTTTGAAAACATACAAATAGGAATATACAAGTGAAGAGATGTCTAGGAATTCCATCTAAGTTCGGATGTATGGATGTAGGCCACTGTGATATTTCAGTATTAGTTTCACTCAGATTACTTGATACCTATATTTGTACGCACGGTACGAAAGTTGTTGGTGTAATACGACACCGTCTAGTCCCTTTCTTGACGCAGAATGGTCCATTTTATGTACTTTTCATAATAGTTTCCCACATGGTAATACTGTTCCTTGAAGGCATCTATGAAGGAGGCCTAAGTGGGATTTATCTCAAAAATTCTAGACTCGTCTGATGAGTTTTTCTTCCAATAAGTATCCCACCAATTTTTGACATGTGGAATTGCCTTAAGGAGCACAAAGGTGATATTTTCCCTGTCAGAAAAATTGTGGACAGAGAAATACACTTCTAGAACATTCAACCACTTATATAAGGCATCAACATCAATTTGGAATTCAAATAAAGGAATATCAAATCTAACTTGCACCTTGAAGGGAGTTGCATCCCCAAAATGGCTTCTCGTTAAGGAGCACTAGCCACTACCAACATTCATAGAATGATTTGGATGAAACTATACATCATTTAGTTCCTCTGTTGCTCGAGGGATTCCTCGAGCAACGATTGTTATAGCTGGTTTTACCACACATGGTTGATCACATATTTATGGCCTTCCTCTTCCCTCTGTAGACTCTTTAGACCCCGTGGACTGATACGATACTTTGATGTTTCCAAGTTTATCCCTTAAAACACATGTTTATTGTTGTATGCGACTTTTAATCCCATACTCGCATGTACACACGACTTTTGACCTCAAACCTGCGTACATCGGGATGTGTGAATAAATCCAAATATTTGTGGAGTTTTCCTTCATGTGTGTTTGAACCACTTGAATCTTGGCCTTCCATGTGCCTTGAGATCGCTCGGATTTGACCCTCCATTACCCATTTGTAGTGCTATATAAGGAACCCCTTGGATACATTGAAGATGAGGAATTGAAGAGCAACAAAACTATAGTCCATTGTTTCCATAGCTTGCATATACTTGAGTCTGCATCCCTTTGTCCCTTTGGAGCACTTTGTGTTATTCCCAAGCTTGCATTTTCTTGTGAGATTGCTATAGAGAGATGGAGGATTGAGGTGGTGGAGGCCCAGGTGGAGGACTCGATTTCTTCGGTTCGTAGATGTGGTGACAGAGGTTATCACTTGTGCAATATCTGATTTCATTAATAGAAATATCTTTTCCTATCCAATAATGCATTAGAGGAAATTTGGGGTCTAAAATGGGCCTTATAAGGAAACGCGCCAACAATAAATTTTGTGAGTTGGAATTCAAGAACCAATAGAATTTCAATAAAATGAGTCAACCATAATGGTTGAATAGACATATTTGTCATAAAAGAAAACTATTTTTTTTGTTCGTATTTTCGACATATCTCCCTGTATTTTTACTCAAATTTCAAGTGGGAGAGCTCGTTGGATGCAGAATTTAATTCCACATCCAACGAGTACCCACACTGCATACTTTTGACGGACCCCGCTACCCCAAAAATAAGAAATACTTGAAAAAATGTGATGATGATGTCATCATCACATTTTTCAGGTATTTCTTGTTTTTGGGGTAGCGGGGTCCGTCAAAAGTATGCAGTGTGGGTACTCGTTGGAAGAGAAATTAAATTCCGCATCCAACAAGCTCTCCCACTCAGAATTTGAGTAAAAACACAAGGAGATATGTAGAAAATACAAACAAAAAAATATTTTTTTCACACTTCAAAATTAATAACTATTATTTTATTATTTTAACTATTATTTTATGATTTTCCTTAGGAGGCCCATTTTAGACCTCAAATTTCCTCTAATGGTGCATTTGAATGAATATTGAATTCATGGATATGTTTAATTGCTTATACATTTTTTATTATATACTCTAGAGTAGATCTAACACTATATTATATAGAATGCTTGTCTTGTTTGTTGTTGTTGAGACCAAATTGATAGCGCAAGCGGGATTGGAAAAATCTCAACGGGGACCTACTTAAACCGTCTGGAATAAGCTATGATCCGAGGTCCCTTAGTGTTAGATGTTTGGTTTCTCTTGCATATTGGGAAAGGATTGATTTCTCATGCCTAGCTGTATGTTGCGGTACACCCCAAGCCATAAGAAGTTTCTCTCTGTAACAACGACTTGATAGGATGTCTTTCTCCATCGTCTCTCTTTTCTTTTGGCATGGGAGGTCATTTGGGGCGGCAAGAGTGATCTTCCCAAAGTGAAACTAGTTCGATACCAAACTCTCTATACCTTGACCTCGTCAGAGATATGTGGCAAGAAACAATCAAATAACATATTGCTCTGATACCACTGATCTAGATTTATGCATGAACGAAATGAAAGAACATATATAGAATCATAAATACACACATATTGTAGAGAAAATAGAGATACATTAAACACATATTCTATTAAATGGAAAAAATAGAACAGAATGTACACTAAAGTGGCTAAAATGGTGGTAGCTATCTCTAAGAAGAGATGTGGATGGTATGCTCATCCATGCGAAGCTGAATACAAAATGAGGCCAAAAGGGCCTATTTATAATAAGCATGAGGGAGAGAACCCCAAAATTTCAAAACATAACCCTAGAAGATGAATCGTCATAATGTTTGTGGCCCCAAGGTGGTTAGTTGAATAATCAACTTCCCGGGTTCATAACTTTTGCATACGATCTCCGATTTGGGTGCTCGATACCCTGTTGTAAATTTCTATCTAAGTTTTACATATTTCAATTGGGGCCAAATTATTGCCTCAACAAAATTAGTTGCCCCCCCCCTTCCGAATCACCAAAAAATGTCGTTTAGGGCCTCAAAACGGCCCCGAAAGTTTGGGACCCAAAAAACTGTACAAAAATAACTAAGAAACTGCCACAATTGACAATTGTTATGAGCCAGTGGAATAGGTGGGTGGAAACTGATCTCCATCTGGATCAACTTAGGGATTATAACTAATAAGGACAATATTACAAGGAAACAAGATCCATCTTTAGATTTAAAAAATAGACAGGAAGGCAATATGAGTGAGTTCGTTCATATAATAACAGATAAAGAAGAGAATGATGATATTGATAAATATTTTAGAGAAGGAACAATGGAAATTTCTAAGATGGTAAAGAGAGATCGTAGAGATGCAGAAGCCGATTCTAGAGATGCTAATGCACCCCCAGAAGCTGTGAAAGAAACAGGAGATGCTACAACTGAAGCATCTCCTGGCAAGTCCAATTGTGGCATCTAAAGGAAAATGTTACTCTAACACTTTCTCCCTTGAAATGATTGAGTAACTACTGAATTTTTGATAGCAGCAGAGAAGCAAATCACTTATCATACATGTGTGGCACTGCGCCAATATTTTCCAACTCACCTTCTTTTATTTGGAGACACATTCTGTCCTAACAAAATTCATTTTGGTGGGGCACGCAATGCTCTGAGTGCAAGAGTTCTGTATAAACTTGTTGACACCAGCAATGAGGCAGTGGAGGCTATGATTGTGCAACTATAATGCGATAGAAAAGTTTTTCCAACTTTTGTCAAAACTCATTGGCTTGCAGTAGTGAATTTCCTTAGCTACAATGGGCATACAATTATTTTGGAGTCGAGTGAGGTGTCTTGGTTTTTGTGGTTTCCTTTTCTCAATTATTTATAGGATGTTGTTAGTATGTGTTCTAATTGATGCTCAGTTTCAAGTAATATATTTATATTGTGTCATATTTTTGTAGGCACCTCTTGGTGAATGGTACTTGCATGAGTTAGCCTTGTTTGCATTAGGGGTATTGCACATTGTCAGCTTGGTACCAAAATGCTCACGGGATTAAGTAGGTGCAACATTAAGTAATGAAGGACTGGGAATGGAAGTCATACTGGATGCAACAAGTGGTGCTACCTATGGGGATCCTGAAGTTAATATTCTTATATGCATATGCAAACTATAATTGTTATTTTATCCAGAAATAGTGGTTTTGAACATGGCTTCCAGGAGAGTGATTTACATATGGTATTCTATTAAATTACCAGTGGAATAGTTCAACTATGCAGATATTAATATGTGATATTTGGTTTTCTAGCAAGTTATTCATTCAACCTTGCTTGTGTTGGTCCATCTTGTTTTCCCTCCTCCATCTCTCAACAACTAACCAGTTCATGTACTATAGGGACAAAATATGCTTTCCAGTGAAGTTCCAAATGGTCCTCTTTTAGAAGGTAGATAGAGGAATGATGATAAGACTATCAAAGAATGAACGGTACTAAAGAATGCCTTGAATTCATTTTTCTCATACTATATTGTTAAATCTTTGGAAGAGGAAAGAAATATGCAGGCATTGATGTATATACTCCAAATATGTTGGATTGACATGAACTTCTAGCTTAATTTGAAATAGAAACTGAACTTTCAAGGTTCTTGCGTAAAGGAATTGTCAAATTGTTATGGATGACGTGTATGTTACTAATGATTTTTCATTAGAGAGATCAAGAGTTCTCTTGGAGTAGACGAATATAGCTATATTGAGTGGCATAGGACATGGATTTTCTATGAGATTCCATCTTACTTTTGGTAACATTATTTTCTTCATGTACCTTCTTCAACATTTCCAAGGCTATTCTAGGGCTTATTGAAGTGAATTTTTCAACTTGGAGAAGGAATTTTTCTATAATTTTATTAACTAGCTAAAAACATTGTAACTTCTCAAACAGAGAAACATGCAAGATGAATATTATAATCCTAATGGAAATAGTTCTTTCCTATATCATGTGCATCACCAACTAGATATTGCATATTCTTTACATGTAATATGTACCCAGGAAGTGAAACCAGATTCAAAGGTTATAACTATTCCAAACATTAATATTTACTTGGATGTAACAATTGACATATGATCCTCCCAGTTTCCAAATATGGATTTTTTTGTGTGTTCTGCTAATATACACAATTAGTTTTAAAATTATCAGCGAGCAGTTGGCCTCTTCGCTCCTCTAACCATGTCATTTATTATGTAGAAATATTGATAATGTTTTATCTGGTTTGTAACTTGAAGCAAGGAATTTGTGATGATATTGGCTTCACTATGAGACTGTGGGAACATATTAATAGTTTTCAATTCCTTGAATTAAGTGAAGGAGAGAGGGATTGGTTCAATTCCTTTATTACTCAATATGTAGGAGTTGCTAGCATTAAATGTGAAGATGAAATTTTTATTATTCAATTCTATTGTTTGGCATGTTATTTTCACTACCAGTTGCAACTATATGATTGCATTTTATATTTTGGTCAAGTATAGTTTCAGTGTTGTAATTGCATAATGTTCGGATTGTGTTGCTGATGATTTCGCTTGGGATGAATTCAAGGGTTTACTTATCTATAGTCAAAGGTTTAATAATTAGTTCTCAACTTTTTAATTCTTGGAAGAAAATGGGATATGAAGAATATTGTTGTGCTCTTCTTTAGAGAGAGAACATGCTTAGCCATGGTCTTTGTAGTGCATCATTTCTGAAAATAGTCTTTCTATTCTAATGGAAAATTTTGGAATTACTGTCAACTCTATAAAAGTTTGGGAAAATTATGTGAAAGATAAGCCATAATCTATCTTATAGTTTTTACAAAATCTCATGTATGATGAATTTCTTGAAGCTCAATATGGAAAGTGTTTGGAAATAAGTTATCTCTTGAGTCATGTCTACACTATTGAAGTTCTAAAGCAAAGGGAATTATCACTCGTTTCAAATGCAAGATATAATTTTATCTTTTAGGAAAGAAGGTTTTATAACTATAGAGTATTATGATTTTCTAGGATCATATTTGTAATGGTTTCATAGGCTTTTTTTAACAAGAGCCTTGAAAGTATTATATTAATAAAAAAGCTGCATGCAGCGAAGTTTACAAAAATGGCAGGACTGTAACTTGCAGAGTTCTAAAGAGACTAGAAATACTAAGAAATAAAGATTGATAAAAGACTCATTTAGCTTACTTCTATGTCTAATACTACTGCTAAATCCTCTGGTGGGGTATAATCGGTAAAAGAATCCTAAAACAAGAAAAAAATACATTCAGTACCCATGGGCCTATACTTGCTCCTTTTCCTTTCCCTTCTTATCCTTGACAGGATGTTCCATTGTAGCCTCCTCCATTGGATGATATTTGTTCAGATTTTCATGAATGTAGCTCCCCTGATTCATGTCCACAATTTTTTAAAATCATCCTTCATGTAGCCAATGTTTCCCATTATCTCGTAGAGGTCGCGATTGTTGTCTTCAATTCGTGAGTCTTGATTGTCGATCTATCGAGCCATCCATTCCATGATTTTAGTTTTTTCTTCCACACTTCTGTTGATAATATCATACAACCAACTCATTTTTTTTGTGTCCTTTAGGGTGTTATGGATATCTTCCAGAGTGGCTCCTCTTCCTACCATATTTCCCTGCAATACAACTAAGTCTACCTGAAGTGAATTATCGATACCTGAAGTGCTAAGAGTTTCCATAATTCGAGGGAAAATACTTACTTTGTTCCTTTGCTCTATTATTTCTGCAGCCCCAACACTGTTCTTCTTGCCAACAACTTGGGGAGACTTGTCCCAATCCAACATAAATCCCAGGTAGTTGTGAACTCTATTACCGTCTTCGTCTGAACAAGCCTTTATAATGCTGGAAAAGGTATGCAAATTTCCAATCTAGAATTGATCTAGGTTTTATTTAAGGGCCTCACCTCCACTGTTCTTCCCCCCTTTGTCTTCTTTCTCTGTATCCCTATCCGCTGAACTTGAACTAGTCACTATACCTGCATACATAGACTCGACACCTACAATATATTTGACATAAACCTTTCCAAATTCATCAGAGAACTCTGCGATACACAAAACTGAATGAGACAATGCTTGGGGAGAAGAGAGCTTATGGAGTTGCACCATGGTTCGTGTCAGCCATTCCTTCATTGAGTTATTACCTTTACCGGCTCTAAATGTCATCACATGGGATTGGAGGATGAGGGAGGCTACTGACAACCATGCTTTCCAGATGGCTTCCTTCTAGGGAAGAACATGTCTTGTTCCATTGATTCCAGGTAGAGGGAGGAGGGCCCAGTCCCCAAACCGTAAATTTCCAATATTTTAAAAAAAATTGACTTTTCTTATTGCAAGGAGAGGGAAGGAGAACCATAGGGTCTTGAACAAGCTTAACATTTAACTTAGGGTTCCCTTGGAGGCACTCAGAAGTCCATTGATTCTTAAGGTACATAAAAAATCTTGGGAAGATTTTCATTTACCTTGGACATTCCCATTCCAAGCTTAACTCCTTGGTTTTCCATCTTGTTCGCCTCAACGTTTTTGCCTATGAGAATGTGAAAATAGGAAGATTGAGTTTCCCCGGAGATATGTTGAATATGATTGTAGATTATTCTATATTTTATCACGCCTCTATTAATTTCATTGTTCATTTTTTGTATTACTTGCTTCGAGACCCCAATTATTGTTATCTTTGCAATGTCGAGTTGCTTTTATAGGTACATGCCACAGTGTAGAGCAATCTATTAAGCTTCATTGTTGGTTTCCCATCCTAGTCCCCATGCATAAGTAGTCACAATTTTCCCTCCGGGATCAAATATGATCCCACCTGCGCCTGCCTTGCCAGGATTGCCTTTCGTGGCCCCATCGAAGATCAAGGAATGAGAGTTTAAACTTGCCTTCCACTGTGAGAATTCCTTGGAGGTTTTCTGAATTTCCCAAGTGTAAAGTGAAACCCTACCTTTGGTTTGAAGAGAGTTCTGTGGAAGAAGACATTTACACCATTCAAGATATTTAGCTGATAGTTTCTCAGAAAGGGAAATGGTCACCTTCTTTGTGCCCAGTGTCTCACTTATCAAATTTTCTGCTTTGAAGGAAATTCATTGAGCATCTACTTTCTTATTATAAAAAAAATCTTGTTCCTAGAAATCCATATTTTCCAACATACATTTTTAAGTGTTGTGTTCTAGATTCTTCCAAGGGTCTTCTTATTTCTTATTTTTCCCAGGTAGCATCCTTTCTAGCTTGACATAATAATGGATACTGACCCCGAGTGGACCAGATTATGTCCTTCCTTGCCTAGGAAGACGTTCCACACCCGTTTGGAGAATGGACACTCTAGGAACAGGTGCTGGGCCATTTCATCATTTTGTTCACAAAGGTGGAACCTTGAAGGTCCATGAAACCCATGTTTCATGAGATTTTCTGTGGTTAAAAGCTTATCTTTTCTTAGGATCCAAAAGAACAAATTGATTTTTGGAATGCAGAATGAATCCCATACCTTCCCCCAAATTCTCTGTTGAGTGTCGTTTCCTGGATTTTGTAATGACTCGTATCCTTCTTTAACAATGTAAGTCCTAGAATTTCCCCAGCCTTTCAAATTCTTTTTCTCTGAGGTTGAGAGGGGAAATTCCATGGAGGAAGGTGGAAAAAGAATCATAGAGAGATCCTAAATGGGAAGGCATATTTAGGCACTTCCATCCATTCCAATCGCCCCTAGATCCCTAGATAGAGAAATTTTTTTAAGGACTTGTATCCGTGGTCTTCCAACCACTTGCTTAGAGGGAGAAGCTCAGATTTAGAATCAAGAATGTTCCTTCCCAAGATGGAGTTTGTCCATAAATTGATTTTTCTAACATTCCTAGGAACCCAATATATCTTGTCTTTTATTAGACCAACAGAGTTTTTGAGTTCACTCTATATGGATGTTCCTTTTCCCCCCCAGGGGAGATCTAGTATTCTAGACTTCTTCCTCTTTATGTATTTTCTCTTTATAGCCTATATCCACCATTCCTTTCCCCCTATGATCGTTCTCCAGGCCATCTTTTCCCCGAATGCTTGGTTCATTCTCCCTATGATCCTTGATTCCAAGATATCCACTATTTTTGTTCTCAATTACAGCTTCCCATTTCACCAGATTGAACTTTGTTCCCTACATCTTCCCTCCTTTCCAAAGGAAATTCCTAATTTCCATGTTAAAGGATTTGATAACTTCCTTTGGAGCAGCGAAAATTGCACACGAGAAGATTGGATACGAGGAGAGGATTGACTTAATTAATACCACTCTACCTGCTAAGTTTAGCTGCGAGTTGCTCCATAGCTGGATTTTCTTCTTCATCTTTTGAATTAAGGGCCTCCAGAAAACAATGGTACTTTTCTTATTGAAAATCGAGACTCCAATATAAAATTGAGCACATATATCTTTGGATCAACACACAACTCACAAGATAGATCAGACAATTTTACCAAAATTGAAGAATGAAATTGTGCAAAAATGGCTTGCAACTGTGTAATGATTTCATTAATCAAAAGTAATTGGATAGTTAATTACAATGTAATACAATGGTATTAATAACCAGTCGATTCGAATGCATGAGAGAGGAATTCGAATTGATTGACTCTACCTAACTGCATGGATAACTAGACATGTCTAAATCATCGTTGGAGCCCAACTAGTTAGCTCCAGTTGTCTAAATCAGTGCACCAGTCAGTTAGAATGAGTTAACTATTCTAACTGAATGTGGTAGGTGAGGAATTGTTCCTTCCCACATGAAATCAATCAATGAATGGTGCTAAATGAATGTAATTGGATGTAACTAACTTCTAACTAGGCTTAACTAGTTACTAACTGAACTCAACTGAAGGAGGTTGGTTCTGGTACTCCCAGTGGCTCCTAAATTGTAGGGATTGGTATAGGAGGATCCTAAAATGATGCATGCAAGTGCATTAAGTGGTAGTTAGCCCCAACTAGTGTTCCCCACACTCTAGTAACCGGTACATGTGGCCCAATTAGGACATGTGGACCCAATGATGCTAGTGACTAAATATATACTAAAAAGACTTCTAATTTAGAAATAATTGACCAAATTGGGAAAGGGAGGATTATAATACTAACACCCCCCCTGAATGATAACTTGGAGAATTTATGGGCCCTAGTAACTAACACCATAGGTCACCTATTACAGCTAAAGTAAAGTAACTGTTAGGATATTTAGACACTTAGGAGTTAGTTAAGATCAACTTGTGTAATATATCCGTTAGGTAAAAGTGTGTTTCTTTAGTATGCATTAGTATGCATTTGTAAATATTCTAATCCGACGGTCACGATATGTTCTAGACATAGAGTGATCCGAAGGTTCAACTTCTCTTAGATCATACCTACCATTGATCCGTGGCTTAACACCCGATTGGTCTATGATCTCTATTTAAAGAGCATAGAGGGTCCTTGGCTAGTTGATCGATTATGAGAAGCTCATGTAACTTTCTTTCTTTTGCATAATAAATTGCTCCGAAGTAGCTATTTGGCCGGGGCCGTGGACTGTTTCCCTCTCGAGGGTTTTAACCACGTGACAAACATTGGTGTATTGATCTGTGATCTGTTTGTGTGAAGCGGCTATTCTTGGTGTTCGGTCCTTTGGGAGTACCCTGTGTACCCTAAAAGTAACTGCTTAATACAAAGAAACAGGGAAAAAACCACATCCCCCCCCCACCCCCCCTCAAACTAAGCAGGTAGAATCGGGATCAATATTTGTTCTTCTATGCAAAGGTATCCTGGGTCTCGACATGTATACTTCTCCATATTATTTCTGGAGGAATATTCCTCTTTGGAAGAAGAATAATGTGCTCAACTGAATCAAGAACATAGACAACTGCTGGATGAAAACTGGACCCATGTAGAGAAATTGAAATCAACTGATAAGAGAGAGAAAAGTTCTTGAGGATTTGAGCCATGTGAGAACACTCAAGCAACTGATATGTTGCATCCTTGAACAGAAAAACATGATTGGTAAAATCATCCCCAAGTGTTAGGATCAAGTGTCCATGCGGATGCAGAATGTCTTCCTCTTTACTAGTTCTGTGAGGAGAGGAGCATGTGACCAAAGGTAGAGAAGCCCTAGGACTGTGGAGAGCGAATGCTTGATCTCCATAATATGATATAGATTTATAAATAAATAATTATTCACAAAATAAAATATCAGCAACCTCATAAGAGGAAACTAACACCAAATCCCCAACAACAAATTTGAAGAAGACTTGTTGTACTTGATTTTTCACACTAAAATTGGTGAGAGCAGCTACAAGCATGACTGAAAGATTTTTGAATCTAAAATTTGTACCAAATAATATTAGATCATATCCAAATAAGATCATATCAGATCCAAATAAGTTCATATCAGATCCAAAAGTATGGTCCACCGAGACGGTAGATGCACAGCTTTCTCTTTCTTCAAAATTCTAAATATTGGTGCATGCAATCATGTAGGAATTTACTGGAAGATATAGATCAAGGAGAGCGAATGGATCACTCCTAAAATATGATATTTTTTCCAAAAAATCCATGTTATTGCTTATCTACACAACATTAGAGGGAGAGAAATCAAATTCCTCTTCACTTTCGGAAGCAATCGCTGGCAAATTTTGCATAGAATTTAAAGGAGAATCACTGGATAATGTTTGCATAGAAGTGCATCATTGTTTTTCTTCAATATCAGAGATTCAAATGTATTATTCTATATCAGCCATATGAGAAGATGCGATATTAGAGATCTCATAAACTTCTAGAGCATCAGGAGAAGGAGTCACTTCAAGGAAACTTTCTTCAATTTGAATTGACTGTGTAGAAGATTCTTCTTCTTCTTCATCTTAAACAACTTCATCAGAGAGAGTAGAGGCCGAGAAGTTTGGATAAAGAACTATTTTGGTATTAGGTATGCTCTCGAAAGTGCTATTATGATCCTCACTATGCTTTCCAAAGGTTCTGTCCATTTTTATCCAGAGATCGTTTGGGTATTCAACAAATTTAGTGAGGTAGCGCAAGCTAGGAGAAAGGGCCAGACCTATTGCTCCAAAATATCCATCATATTCATTTAGCCAGCCATTCTCATTATCATAAGACTCTTTTCCAATTCCAATAGACACCTCATATATATCTTGTCTCTTCAAAGATACAATCATCTTCAACTTCCATTCTAAATAGCTTGTGAATGGGGTGAGAAGAGGAATTGATGAATCCATTCGACTGCAAAAACAAAAAAGGGGCACCATAAGGTCAGAAATCCTGCACTTTTCAAGTTTTCATCACACCAAGCTTAGTTAATCAAGCAATTCTTGATCAAAATTTCCTTTTCTTAGGATTTCTGTGGTAAACTTGTTGCTTCTGGTGCAGAGCTGGAAGGAGCAATTTTGCTCAAGAAATTTGATCCAGTAGGAGATTTGTAGAAGGAGAAGTGCCTTGTCCTGCCGAGGCTCTGATACCATATAAAATTGAGCACATAGATATGTGTATCAACACACAACTCACAAGATAGATCAGACAACTTTACTCAGAATTGAATAATGAAACAGTGCAAAAATGGCTTGCAATTGTGTAATGCTTTCATTAATCAAAAGTAATTGGATAGTTAATTAAAATGTAATACAATGGTATTAATAACCAGTCAATTAGAATGCATTAGAGAGGAATTTGAATTGATGGACTCTACCTAACTGCATGGATAACTAGACATGTCTAAATCACTATCGGAGCCCAACAAGTTAGCTCCACTTGTCTAAATCAATGCACCAGTCAATTAGAATCAGTTAACTAGTCTAACAGAATGTGGTAGGTGAGGAATTGTGCCTTCCCACAATCAATCAATGACTTGCACTAATTGAATGCAATTGGATGTAATTGAATGTAATTGACTCCTAACTAGGCTTAACTAGTCACTAACTAAACTCAACTGAAGGAGGTTGGTTCTGGCACTCCCAGTGGCTCCTAAATTGTAGGGATTGGTCTAAGAGGCTCCTAAACTGATGCATGCAAGTGTAGTCAGTGGCAGTTAGCCTCAACTAGTGTTCCCCACACTCTAGTAACTGGTACATGTGGCCCAATTAGGCCATGTGGACCCAATGATGCTAGTGACTAAATATAGACTGAAAAGACTCCTATTTAGACATAATTGACCAAATTGGACAAGGGAGGATTATAGTCCTAAAATCCAAGGTATATCAAAGAGGTCCATTGTAGATTCAACTGTATTCCAAGTATGTTTGCAAGATATTTGAGTGAATTTGGACTGTTGTTCCACCCATACAACCAAGATTTGTTTACATTTATTTTGCTGCCAGGGACTTTTAGGATGAGGTCCAAGGTGATTATGAAATTCCCAGCTATTCGAGTTGAGGCACTACCCAAGAGGATAGTATCATCTGGGAACTGAGCGTGATTGATGGCTTGGACCCCTCTTACTATGCTGATGCCCAATATGATCCCTTCATTTCTGAGACTATTTAGCCTTCTTTTGAGTGAGACTGTGACTAGAATGTAGAGAAAGAGAGACATTGGTCATCCTTTCCTAATTCCCCTTTGAGATGGGAAGAACGAAGTGGGACGACCATTTATGAGGGGAGAAATCCAAGGCTTGCTTATACAATCCTTGACCCACTGAATGAAGGCTTCTGGAAATCCATAATTCTGCATGACTTGAAAAATATATGAGTGCCTTATTCTATCAAAATCATTTGTGAGGTCTACTTTGATTGCCAGACCTTCCTCCTTGCGAGATTGAATGGAATGGATTGCTTCTTGCACCATCAATATGTTATCATAGATCCTCCTTCCAGCTATGAAGCCCCCTTGGTTTTCTGAGATTATATTCAAGATTACCTTCTTCATTCTGTTAGATAGTACTTTAGAAAGAATCTTATAGGAAGAGTTACACAATGAGATAGGCTTGTGCCTTTTAATGGAGGACGGATTCTTCTCTTTGGAAATTAGAGCTAGGAACGTTGAATTCGTGGCACCTCCAATTCATTCTGAAGACTGCGACCAAATTCTCATTTTAACAAGATATTTTTTGATGATATTCCAATAGCTTCTGAAGAAACTGATCAGGAACCCATCTGGTCTCGGAGCCTTGTCAGGGTGCAGAGACGAAACTTCTCTCTTCACTTCTTTGAAGGTAAGTTGAGTAAGAAAATCGTGATTTTCCTGTAGCAGTTGTGGAATTTATCCACTAAGGGAGAGCATTTCGTCTGCTGAGATTGCTTCTTCACTGGTGTAAAGCTCTTGGAAATGTGCTTTGGCCTCTTTTTTTATTAACTGGGGATCATTGATTTTTCCTCCATTGTCTAAAGTTAATTACTTTATGGTGTTCCTCCTATTATGTTCTTTGAAATGGTAATGAAAGAAACTGGAGTTGTGATCTCCTGCTTTTAGCCATAGACACCTGGGTTTCATTCTTAGTTCCATCTCTACCTTTCTCTGGATGGCTAATATTTTCTGATCAATCTCTCTTTCCCTTAGTAGCATTTCTTTGGTGACTTCTTCCCTTTCCATTTCCTCCTAAATTTCCTCCAGACTCTTAAGAAAGGTAATTTTTTCTTGTCCTGGGTGAGGTCGGAGACCTAGCCAGACCTTTATCTCCTTTTTACATTTTTTAATTTTTGTTCCCAAATATAGGTTGGAGATCCATGGAGATACATTCCCCAGGCTTGAGAAACAACATCATGAAACCCTGGATCGGTTAACCAGGTAGGGGAAAACTTGAAGGGATGAGGACATAGGTTATCGATTGGTTCCACAGATAAAATAATTGGTTTATGATCAGAGACATCTAAGTTTTGGACTCTTGATACTAGTAATAAGGGCTTGTCTAACAGAGATGAAATTACCAGGATGCAATCCAATCTGGCCGCTATATGCCCAGGTCTAGACCGTTTATTGTTCCATGTATACTTTCCTTTCCTTTGCTTGATGTCGACGAGCTTCCATGAAGCTATTACATCTTCTAGTATTTCCCCAAACAGGTCCCTAACTTTTGAGTGACCTTTTTTTCCTCGGGTGAGATGGTAACATTGACATCTTCTGCTATTATACACGAGAGGTGCATCTTTCCAAATCTCTACATTTCTAATGGTTGCCAAAAGTATTCCTTTACTCTGTTGACTGTTGGTCCATAGATGTTTCCTATCCACATGTTTCCATGATTCTCAAGATCTTCCAGCTCTACAAGGAGCTAGTGTTTTCTTTCAATTGAAGATCTAAGTTTAAAAGGAGAGGAGTCCCACCATGTTAAAAGACCCCTAGAGGCTCCTTGCACAATTATGCCTTTCCCAACTCCATTCTTCCAAAATATTTTAATAATAGCCAAACTTTCATCCTCTTTCATTTTAGTCTTCTGAATTGCGAGGATGGTTATTTTTTCTGTGAATTCAAAACTTTTTATTGCTTCTACCTTTTTTTGACCCCCTAATCCTCGACAGCTCCAAGAGACCGGCTTCATTATTTTTTGAATGATAGAGAGCCCACTTTGTCCTTTCTTCCCTCTGATTGTTCTCCAGTTTGCTTTTTGGGAAGGAAAGGCTTTACCAAATGATCTAGGCTTGTTTTCTTACCTCCCACCTTCTCTCTGGATGTTTCTTATCTCTATAAAATTTATTTGTCTTTCTTCCTTTCCTAGTTAGAGGCTCAAACTCTTATTCTCTTCTTTCTGAGGTTTCCTCCATTTGAGCCTTAGCTCAATTTCTCATGACCAAGCCTAAGTTCTGCAAAGTTTCTGTCCTTGCTTCCACATACGGCTGTGTTGGGAGCAATGGTTCATAGGTTTTCCCAATCTCTTCCAATACCAACTCATTTCCTTTATTCTCCTAGAGGGTCTCTTCTTTCTCTGATGTAATATTTTCCATTTGATCCTGGGGCTCTGATGTTGATGCTAAAGTTTGGAAGCTATTTTCTGAGACTTTTTTCGTTTTTGCCGGGGAGTTCGCTTGGCTATTGGTTGCTTTGTTTCCTTTTCTCTGACTGAATTCATTCCATTCCTCTCTTGTAATCTCTCCTTCTTCCACTCATGTTTTTTTTTCGTATGACTTCGCAAAGTGCCCATATTCGTGGAATACCTTTCACTTGAATGGTATTTGCTCATAGTCAACCGTTTGGAGATGCTTACAGCCTTCCATATTGAGGTTTATTGCTTCAGGAAGGCCTTTTTCTTAGTCTGCTTCCACACATATTTTGGAGCAAGAGAACATTGGAGGCTTCGGCTCTGACTTGTCTATGTATTTCCCTAAAGAGTTCCCAATAGTTTTCAGATCCTCATCATTCCAACAATGCAGCTGAAGGTGCGGCAATTTTACCCAGACCGGGACTTCGGAGGATATATCCTTCTTCAGATCAAAGAATAGATCCCATTTTTTGAGGTACATTCCTCTTGGGCCCATGAAATATGAGCCGTTCCTAAAGATTAAATCTTCGTCTTCTTTTTTTTCGAACAAAAAAACGAAGAAGCCCCTTCCACAAAAAATTGGTTGAACTTTTCCTTGGATCAGAGGTCGTTAGTTATTTTTCAACCAGATTTCAATGGAGTGGGGGGATGGCCAAAAACCCGTGAAATAACCAACAAGTTCTTGTTGGTGTAAGGCCACCGCTTTGAACTTTGACGTCGTCGAAGAGAGAGTGATCTTTGGGACTTCTGCTAGCTAAACAAAACGGGAATCTGAGGGGGCATTTTTTGCAGCTGGCTGAGAGGCCACAATCCGACTGAACCCATCCACCAAACCAGCTCTCCTCCCATCAAAATACAGATCCAATGGATCCATTTCTAGCAGACGACGGCAAGACCATAACACTAGGAAAGTGATCAGCCATAAACCCTAGTAGAACATTTTTTTTTAGTTTCCTTGAACTCTTGAAAAAAATAATGGTTTCACATGTTACATTGTTGTGTTGTTTTGATTAATTTTCTCCCTTTTGTTGGAAACAAGAGAGTCTACATTTCTTACATCTAGTACGCTTTGTACATGTTGTCCGAAAAGTACAGTAAAAAATGACAACTTTTAGCAATACAATTTATGTACCATAGATCTATGATTCAGTGTATGCATCAATAAGAAATGGGTTTACATGGTTGTTTCATGTATTAACTAAAACTTTCAAGTTTCAAGACTTGAATCTAACATAGAAATGACGTTAGTATTAGGAAAATCATGGGATATGCATTTTGCCACTATTTTAAGTAATTGTTCAAAATGATGTTTTAGGATATATTTGTTTATGGAAAGTATTGTAGCACCTCCTATCTTAAATGTATTTCTTGGTTTATTTTCCCACTCAGATTTGACCTTTCAATCAATCAAGGCCATGTCTTATTTATTTTGATACAGGTTGTGACATATATTGTTTCCTTTTGAATATATTATTGCATTATTTGTGATGAAAAATATATATTTTATATTATGATTTTGTCCACCCCTTTTGCTTAAGTTCTTAATTATTTATATATTTAGCATTGACATCTTTTTTGTTGTTCGTTTTTCAGTGAGATGCATTTATTTGGATTTTCTTACTTGGTTAAAAACATTGCTTTGGAGTACAAGTACACTAGTTCACTAAGGTCCCAATCAAAATAAAATTTCCTTCTCTTCTGAAAATTTGGTGGTATTTTACTTTGTGGTAGACGTAGGCATTTAAATCCCATACAAAAGGAAAAGCTCCTATGACAGAGGCTCAGATGAGGAAAGAAGTATATGATTGCCTCTACAGCCGAGGAAGCCCGCCAACTACAGCAGAAGTAGTTGCAGCAAAAGAAAGGATCGCTCGTGCGCCGAAGACACCTGAAGAGATGATCTAGAAAGAAGGATTGTTCATCCTGCCTTGGGACAGTACCTTCCCCAAAGAAGTCAGAATCGATTCTTTGGAGTATGCTTCAGTCGATGAAGCAAAGAGATTCTTGCAGCTCACCTTAGTGAAAAACATCCAGACATCACCATGCAAGTTGCAGATCCTAGAGCGATGGGAGAAAGAAGCATTCCAGAGCTTCAGTGATGCATATCCGAAGATTTCAGAATGCAGAGAATTATGGATCGGTGAGGATAAAGATGGATAAAAATATGTTGATCTGTGTGATGGCCGTCTCACCTGGACATCATACAACCTTATTCTCCAATACTACAGAGAAAGAGGCAGCATCATCATCTGCGCAGACCCTGCTGATTTAGCATACAATCAAACCTGGTTTGGGTGGACTGATGTTTTCTTGGATACCTTCTATCCAAGAAATGATTGGGAAAATCGACGAGCAAACTTCATCCTGCACATGAAAGCCGATCTTGAAGTTGCTCACCAGAATTTCCAGTGGTTTAAGTTTAAGTTGATCCACGAAGGTGGAACATACGAACCACTTGGTAATAGAATTTATGTTCAGCAAAAGTTTATCAGAAGATCCATTGCTGGAGAGCACATAGAGTCCAGGGTTACTACCAGAGAAATCCCACTGGACTATAAAGTTACTTCCCATTTCAGAGGAGAGTTCATATGCGAGCCGAATCCTTTATTTAAAGGTTCGGATATTGAATGTTGTTTCAGTCAGTTCCTATATCCACCTCCATCTCCTGTGCCTTACAGAGAATTAGACGAAGATATAATATTCAGACGTCATGAGTATGATTCTGATGACTCTGAAATAGACCTCATGTTGCAAGGAAGAGACGGCTGGGATTGAAAGCTGTGGTGGACCCTCTGAAGCCTGAGTCAGCCAGGTTTGCCTGACATTATTTCGGACGAAGGCCGAATTAATGCTTGTCTGTGTAATAGTATAGGGAATAAACTGACGTGGGCCAGTTCATGCTCCACTTTGTACTATGTCGAGAGTCTGTCGGCCATGACAGAAGATTTCGGGTCCCCGTAATGCCTCTGGCCAGTTAAGGGACGAGATAACGACAGTGGCTGTCCCCACTTGTCGCCCCAGATGATTCAGTTTTGACCTATTAGTGTAGGTTTTGGTAACCGGATCTACTTTTTGACCGGTAAGTGCCAGTTCATTGTCACCGGGTGACCGACTGAGTTTGTATAAATAAGACCTCTCAGGCTCATTTGGGATCATCGGGTCATTTGGGTCATTGAGTCGCATCGAGCTAGTAGTGAGCTCTACAAGTCTGAAGTGTCTGGAGTCTTGAGCAAGAAGTCCGCTCGGCTTCATAGTATGAGTCTGTAAGTCTGAAAGGCTTAGTATGCTCTGCGTCATGGCTTCGTGCTAAATGATCGCATCAGAATTGCTTGAAGACATCTGTGTCTTAAGATCGAGTCCAAGAGCGAGTGGAGATAACATCAGATAATGCTCCTCTTGAAATTTCTGTGATTAGTTTGCGTCTGTAAATCAAGCACGTATGCTCTGAGGCTTGCCATTCTGGTATAATATCTCATCAGAAGCTTGATCTAGGTGTGGTGTGTTTATGTAGTGCCGACCTTCGCAATCCGAAGGCTATCTACAAGTGTCTGTAACTATCAACTCCAATGTATATTCATCTTACAGTAATAATAACTATTGTCATCTCTGTGTGTATCTTGTTAATCTCTGTTATAAGCCGTCTGTTAAAACGTGAGTTATGTGCTATTATTCGCGATAATACTTCAAGTGGAGAAGCTTAGAATGCTGTTCAGATCCGTGGGCGTAGTTTTATAAGCCGTTTGTTAAAACGTGAGTTATGTGCTATTATTCGCGATAATACTTCAAGTGGAGAAGCTTAGAATGCTGTTCAGATCCGAGGGCGTAGTTGGTATCAGAGTCGAGGAACAGTAAGAGCCAAGGAACAATTAATTCTGCAATCAAACAGTAAGCTCACTGCACTATACTGCACTGTTTTCTATTGTGTTGATGCATGTCTAATTAGTAGCAGTCCCTGTAGATTGGTGGAAATGACCAATTGAGCAATTGTAGGAAGTACAAAGGGTGTCTAAGAGGTCGTGTTAGGGTAACAGCCGTGAGATTGAGGCGCCGTAAATCCCGTTTGAAGACCTAAAGTGTGACTGAGCCCTTAGAAATGGATCCTTCAATGGATGTTACTACACACGGTACATTAGACTGTCAGCAGGAAGGAAACGATGTAGTGTCTTTAGCAGAGAAACGCTCATCCTTCACAGAATGTTCTACCGCTGCACCAGATTCCTCCATAATCCACATCGATAACTCCAATCCCTCAGCCGATTGGCAGTTACCTGAGATTCTTCCACGCGAAGTGTATAAGTTAAGTGGTTGGAATTATTTTGCCTGTTCACAAATAAAAGTGTCCTCAGTAGACATTCCGTTTATTGATTCTCAAGACCCTGTACATATAAATCTGTTAGATAAGTCTCAAATAGATTGGGCTAGGACTAAAGGTTATAAATATGCTCATCTAGGAGCTACTTGTTTAGGTTTGAATCCTCTTGTTCGTCCATTTTTACCTATCTCTTCCCTACGTGTTGCTATTGATACCAGACATACAGATTTTGCACATGCCATAGTTGGTGGCTTTACAACACCCCTGCATAATGGCCCTTCTTTTGGTACAATATTTCCCAAGTACTCTGTTAGTCTTGACGACCCGCACATCTATGACCTCCTGAAATCCTACATTCTCCCTCAAGGCTTTAGCATGATGACTGGTTCCCGCATCCTCCAGCTAAAGAGTTTAGTCTGTGTACGGTTTGGTAATGATACGATGCCTCCTTTACAGAAAAAGGTCAATCAGATTTCACACCTGCACAGCGTGGTGGAACAAGACCATTCCAAACAAGCTCAGCCTGTCACTTTTGACTGGACGTCTATCAAGTATCCCCAGCAATGGGAGATAAAATATAATGAGCTTAGGAATTTTGAGGCTACATGTCAATCCCTTATTTCCAGACCTCTGAAGTTTGATAAAAGCTCTAACTCTTTTAGATCTCATGAACCAAAACTTGCTCTTGTAAATAATTTCTTTAGATCATCTTCTGTATCTAGTTCGCGTAGCATACCAGCTTCTGTACATTCTGAATCTTCACATTCTGGACTTGGCATTAATGAACACCGTGGCTAGCATTTAGACTGTCCTGCCTGTAGAAAGAATTTGGATAGACTTCAGCACTACAAGAATAAGCCTAGGCTTGGGATGTTCACTGTAAACCTGCCTAGAGAAAACAACGCAGTAGAAATTACAAACAGTCATAACCAGAAGTCCTACTACCCTGGTAGGAATCTCCCAGATCTTCCCTTTAGACAGTTTTCCACTGATGGCTTAGTTAAGAAATAATTCTTTCCTGTTAAATCCTCCGGAGCAGATGAGTCTGTTTCCGATGAAGCCAAACTTGCAAACTGGGGAAATCTGCAGAACAAGTTGACTGCAAAGAATCTAGATGAAGTTGCTCTAGATTTTCTTAAACTGCGTAGCGCCATGGCTGAAGAGAAAGACCAAATATCTGCAGTTGAAGCCAAGCTTGGTCTGATAGATCACCTCCTGTCAGACACCACAGAAATAAAAGATGCTGTTAGTAAGGCAGCAAATAGAATAGAATGAAGACTTCACAAAATAGAAGAGCTTTTGATGGCTAGTGAAAATTTGAAAAAGAAGAAAGCTCCTGAAGTCAGCAAAGAAGCTGTAGCCTTAGTACTGCAAGGCTATGACACTAAGAAGAAATCCGCCACTCCTCCACTCGAGTGGAGTTTCTCATTCGGGATGTTCCATGTCCCTTAAAGAGATCCCAATAAGCCTGACTTTGATTTTGGTCAGAGCGAAGCTGAGTTTGAAAATCTGCGTGGCTGGGTAAAAGCCATTAAAGAAATACCACCTGCCTTAGAGCCAAAATATTATGATTTGCACATGTACTCAGGACAGCCCTCTGGTCATGCTCTTATCAAAACAGAACCAGAAGACCCATTCCCTGAGATGGATACAGCAATGCCCTCAGCATCCACTGGTCTGAAGTTCCACACCAACTTTGGTGTTACTTCCATGAACAACCTAATATCTCAGATGCCAGACCATTCAGTCTTGAACATAGGTTGTCAGAGTCGTGAGGAAATTAAGGCCGCCCTTAATCTTCTTCAAAATTGGAACATTGCTCAGAGAACCAGAGATGTTTCTCTAACTAGCCTGTATCTTGCAAATCACATAGTTGCAGGATTTTCCGGTCTTGCAGCAGAATGGTGGAGACATTTGCCCCAAGAGGCGAAGAATACTATGCTTGCAGCCCGAGATGCAGATCAGCAAATATTGAAAGCCCTCATAAAGCAGTTTTATGGAGAAGATAACGGTGATATGACCGATCATTATGCTTCAATGTTCATGACAGCTAGACTGTGTAATTTATCACAAGCACATCAGTATTTTTGTTACATGCAGAACTTATTAATTTCTGCAGGAAAGGCTAATGATCCGGCTTATTTAAAGCATTATCTGCGAAGTTTCCCTGGACATGTTCCAAACGCAGTGGAAAAGTTCATGAAAGATAAGCATTTGAGTTATCAAAATCTTTCCATTGCCCAGCTTCACCAATACATCATGGAAACCTGGAAGGAACATTGCCTGTCAAAAAGAGTGGAGAAAGATTTCAAGCGGCATCAAGACATGTTTACACCGTCCTTCTGCAAGAATGTCGCCCAGATGCCTGATTGGGGTTATGGTGCTCACAACTGTGGACATTTACAGTCTGGCTGTAAATGTCATTCAAAGAAAAAGAAAAAGGGTTTCTATACAAGTGAACCGCGCTATCATTTTCTGGATAAACCCTTGCGGTTTTCGCGAAAGCAGAAATATAAAACCAGGTAGTCTAGGCTTCAGAAGTACAAGCCTAGAAAGTTTATAAAACGTCGTTCTTTCCAAGCCACTGACAAGAATTGTTTTCTCTGTGGACAACCTGGTCATTGGGAAAGCAAGTGCCCAAAGAAGAAAAGCAAGCCCAAGCTTGCAGCTTTTTGTGATAACCTTGATTCTCGCTGGTGGGATCATCCAGAAGCCGATGAACAGCCTTCTGGTGAATACATCTATCTTCCTGACGACACTGAATCTGACTCTCCTAGTGATTCAGATGTTTCAGTTCAACCCGAGCTTAATAAATTTTCTCCCTATCCTTCATCCTCTGATTCTGAATCGGAAGCAAATTTAGGGGGGTTCCAGGTCCCTGATTTCGATTTCAGCCTAAATATGTTTAATGTTTTCATGTTTTCCTCTCCAGCTAGACAACAGGAATTAGAAAAAGAGATCGCTGCTTTAGATCTCAGGCTTTCTGAGCTTGAGCCTTATCAGTTTCCTGAGCGAAGTTATCTCAGTGAAAAGAAGAAGCAGTTAATGAAACAGTTAGAAGCCTGCAAAGGGAAACAGAAAATAGAATATGAGAGCTCTGTTTCATACAGCCCTGCAGATCTATACAAGAATTATCCAGAAGGGCATAAAGAAAGACAGATTTTCAGAAGAAGCCGAGAAGCTAAGCTGAGACTAGAGATCAGAGAAAGACAAGAAAAACTGAGAGAGATTTGTAAAAAGATAGAAGATTTGAAGAGCGAAGTCAAGGTGATTCAAATAGAAATAGATCAATCATCGGACGATGATCTCAGTAAGCACTATGAAAGTGCATTAAATACTGAATGCATAGAAGAGAAGGAAGAAACACCAGAGCAGTCTCCTCCCCCTTCTCTGCCTCCTCAACAGCGTCTTATCAGTCTGTCTATGCTTTCAAGTCCGAAACTGTTTATTCCTGTTTCTTTTCTCCCATTTGAATATAACCCATACACCCTTGCTTGCATGATAGACTCTGGTTGTCAGGTCAATCTCGCTCGTGGTTCAGCCCTTCCTAGTTATTACTGGGAAAATACTATTGATGGCGGAACAGCCATTAATGGTGCACCCATTCGTCTACAGGCCAAAGCCGAAGTAACCGTAAATTTCCAGAATGTCTGTAGAATGTTGACTATTTATAGAATGGATGACATGAGTGAATATGTAGTCTTAGGATCTAACTTTCTTCATCAGGTTAACCCATATTTTGTTAACCACCATAATAAAACCTTCATCTGTACATTCGATAACAAGTTTGTTAGGTTTCCTTTGTCTTTTCAAGCTCCCTCCATTTGTCCTATTCCTGAGCCGTCGCCTGTACAGTTTCCTAAAACCGCACAGCTCATGAAGATGGAACGCAGTATGGTCTTCTCAGAATTGCATGGTGAGAAAGCTCTTAAGGAGATTTCTGAGAAGCTTCGCAAAGATTGTTGCTCAGATAGTCCAAACGCATTTTGGACCAGAGAACAATATTTCGTTTCACTGCCCTATGATCCTACTCAGAAAATCAGACCTATGAAAGCTTCAGCAGCTTTGATGTCGTCGTCAGAGGTTCAGTTTTGTGATTCTGAAATCCAGGAACTATTGCAGAAAGGTTTGATAGAGCCAGCCAAGAGTCCGTGGGCATGTAGAGCGTTTGTTGTTAACAAACATTCTGAGCAGAAGAGAGGTAATCCGCGGTTAGTGGTAAATTATAAACCGCTGAATGTTTGCATTACAGAAGGTTCGTTACCCTCTTCCAAATAAAGCTAGCCTCCTACAGAGAATATCAGGCTGCGTTATCTTCAGCAAGTTCGACATGAAGTCTGGTTTCTACCAGATCGCCATTAAAGCTGAAGATAGATTTAAGACAGCATTCGTGGTACCCAGAGGCCAGTATCAATGGAGAGTGCTGCCATTCGGGATAAACAATGCCCCGTCCGAGTTCCAGAAACGCATGGAGGACATTTTCAGAGATTATAATTGGGCATTGGTTTATATTGATGATATACTAATTTGCTCTCACACTATGCAGGAACACCTGAAGCATCTGCAGAAATTCTACGAATTAGTATACAAGCATGGATTAGTTCTGTCTGAGCCGAAGATGGAAATCGGCAAAACAAAGATTGAATTCTTGGGATTCAAGATTAAGAAAGGATATATAATCCTCCAGAATCATGTCTTGTTGTGCTTTGAGAAGTTTCCAGATGAAATCTTGGACAAGACACAGTTGCAGAGATTCCTAGGATCTCTGAATTACATTCGGCCCTTCTACAAAGGACAGGCCGAAGATATTAATGTTCTGTAGAAACGTCTAAAGAAAGACCCACCAAAATGGTCTGTAGAAATGACAGATGCAGTTCGACAGATAAAGCTGAAAGTTATGAAACTGCCTCCCCTTTCTTTTCCTACTGGTAATGGCCAGCTTATTATCGAAACAGATGCCTCTTTCACTACGTGGGGTGGTGTCCTGTTAGAGGCCATTAATGGCAGAGAAAATATATGTGGCTACGGATCTGGTGCATTCAAAGGAGCCGAACTTAAATATCCGTCAAGCCATAAAGAAATTTTGGCTGTAAAGAAAACTGTTCTGCATTTCAAGTTGTTCCTAAAACCAATCAAGTTCATCGTCAGAACAGACTTGAAGATCATGCCCGGCATATTCAAAAATGAGAGCTTAATGGCTGAAAACTCTAGTAGAATCTTGAAGTGGTTTTCTTGGTTAAGTTCTTTTGATTATGAAATTG
Source organism: Pseudotsuga menziesii (assembly GCA_001517045.1). Taxonomy (NCBI): domain Eukaryota; kingdom Viridiplantae; phylum Streptophyta; class Pinopsida; order Pinales; family Pinaceae; genus Pseudotsuga; species Pseudotsuga menziesii. Next base: position 320,454 of record LPNX010656531.1, read on the forward strand.
TTTATAAGCCAGGTTACTTAAATTGCTTGGCTGATATGTTAACCAGGGAATCAGCACAGAAGACAGAGCCGAAGGCCTTGAAGATGTTTTCTGCCGGAGATAGCAGTTCAGGAGCTGGAGATGAGAAGAATGATCCCCCAAGGGATCCTGCAAAAGGAAAAGATCCTATGACAGAGGCTCAGATGAGGAAAGAAGTATATGATCACCTCTACAGCCGAGGAAGCCCGCCAACTACATCAGAAGTAGTTGCAGCAAAAGAAAGGATCGCTCGTGCGCCGAAGACACCTGAAGAGCTGATCCAGAAAGAAGGATTGTTCATCCTGCCTTGGGACAATACCTTCCCCAAAGAATTCAGAATCGATTCTTTGGAGTATGCTTCAGTCGATGAAGCAAAGAGACTCTTGCAGCTCACCTTAGTGAAAAACATCCAGACATCGCCATGCAAGTTGCAGATCCTAGAGCGATGGGAGAAAGAAGCATTCCAGAGCTTCAGTGATGCATGTCCGAAGATTTCAGAATGCAGAGAATTATGGATCAGTGATGATAAATATGGAGAAAAATATGTTGATCTGTGTGATGGCCGTCTCACCTGGACATCATACAACCTTATTCTTCAATACTGCAGAGAAAGAGGCAGCATCATCATCTGCGCAGACCCTGCTGATTTAGCATACAATCAAACCTGGTCTGGGTGGACTGATGTTTTCTTGGATACCTTCTGTCCAAGAAATGATTGGGAAAATCGACGAGCAAACTTCATCCTGCACATGAAAGCCGATCTTGAAGTTGCTCACCAGAATTTCCAGTGGTTTAAGTTTAAGTTGATCCACGAAGGTGGAACATACGAACCACTTGGTAATAGAATTTATGTTCAGCAAAAGTTTATCAGAAGATCCATTGCTGGAGAGCACATAGAGTCCAGGGTTACTACCAGAGAAATCCCACTGGACTATAAAGTTACTTCCCATTTCAGAGGAGAGTTCATATGCGAGTTGAATCCTTTATTTAAAGGTTCGGATATTGAATGTTGTTTTAGTCAGTTCCTGTATCCACCTCCATCTCCTGTGCCTTACAGATAATTAGACGAAGATATACTATTCGGACGTCATGAGTATGATTCTGATGACTCTGAAATAGACCTCATGTTGCAAGGAAGAGACGGCTGGGATTGAAAGCTGTGGTGGACCCTCTGAAGCCTGAGTCAGCCAGGTTTGCCTGACATTGTTTTCGACGACGGCCGGATTAATGCTCGTCTGTGTAATAGTATAGGGAATAAACTGACGTGGGCCAGTTCATGCTCCACTTTGTACTATGTCGAGAGTCTGTTGGCCATGACAGACCTTGGGGGAACATTCTTCTCATCTCCAGCTCCTGAACTGCTATCTCCGGCAGAAAACTTTTTCAAGGCCTTCGGCTCTGTCTTCTGTGCTGATTCCCTGGTTAACATATCAGCCAAGCAATTTAAGTAACCTGGCTTATAAACAATTTCATAATCAAAAGAACTTAACCAAGAAAACCACTTCAAGATTCTACTAGAGTTTTCAGCCATTAAGCTCTCATTTTTGAATATGCCGGGCATGATCTTCAAGTCTGTTCTGACGATGAACTTGACTGGTTTCAGGAACAACTTGAAATGCAGAATAGTTTTCTTTACAGCCAAAATTTCTTTATGGCTTGACGGATATTTAAGTTCGGCTCCTTTGAATGCACCAGATCCGTAGCCACATATATTTTCTCTGCCATTAATGGCCTCTAACAGGACACCACCCCACGTAGTGAAAGAGGCATCTGTTTCGATAATAAGCTGGCCATTACCAGTAGGCAAAGAAAGGGGAGGCAGTTTCATAACTTTCAGCTTTATCTGTCGAACTGCATCTGTCATTTCTGCAGGCCATTTTGGTGGGTCTTTCTTTAGACGTTTCTGCAGAACATTAATATCTTTGGCCTGTCCTTTGTAGAAGGGCCGAATGTAATTCAGAGATCCTAGGAATCTCTGCAACTGTGTCTTGTCCAAGATTTCATCTGGAAACTTCTCAAAGCACGACAAGACATGATTCTGGAGGATTATCTGTCCTTTCTTAATCTTGAATCCCAAGAATTCAATCTCTGTTTTGCCGATTTCCATCTTCGGCTCAGACACAACTAATCCATGCTTGTATACTAATTCGTAGAATTTCTGCAGATGCTTCAGGTGTTCCTGCAGACTGTGAGAGCAAATTAGTATATCATCAATATAAACCAATGCCCAATTATAATCTCTGAAAATGTCCTCCATGCGTTTCTGGAACTCGGACGGGGCATTGTTTATCCCGAATGGCAGCACTCTCCATTGATACTGGCCTCTGGGTACCACGAATGCTGTCTTAAATCTATCTTCAGCTTTAATGGCGATCTGGTAGAAACCAGACTTCATGTCAAACTTGCTGAAGATAACGCAGCCTGATATTCTCTGTAGGAGGCTGGCTTTATTTGGAAGAGGGTAACGAACCTTCTGTAATGCAACATTCAGGGGTTTATAATTTACCACTAACCGCGGCTTACCTCTCTTCTGCTCAGAATGTTTGTTAACAACAAACGCTCTACATTCCCACGGACTCTTGGCTGGCTCTATCAAACCTTTCTGCAATAGTTTTTGGATTTCATAATCACAAAACTGAACCTCTGACGACGACATCAAAGTTGCTGAAGCTTTCATAGGTCTGATTTTCTGAGTAGGATCATAGGGCAGTGAAACGAAATATTGTTCTCTGGTCCAAAATGCGTTCGGACTATCTGAGCAACAATCTTTGTGAAGCTTCTCAGAAATCTCCTTAAGAGCTTTCTCACCATGCAATTCTGAGAATACCATACTGCGTTCCATCTTCATGAGCTGTGCGGTTTTAGGAAACTGTACAGGCGATGGCTCAGGAATAGGACAAATGGAGGGAGCTTGAAAAGACAAAGGAAACCTAACAAACTTGTTATCGAATGTACAGATGAAGGTTTTCTTATGGTGGTTAACAAAATATGGGCTAACCTGATGAAGAAAGTTAGATCCTAAGACTACATCTTCACTCATGTCATCCATTCTATAAATAGTCAACATTCTACAGACATTCTAGAAATTTACAGTTACTTCGGCTTTGGCCTGTAGACGAATGGGTGCACCATTAATGGCTGTTCCGCCATCAATAGTCTTTTCCTAGTAATAACTAGGAAGGGATGAACCACGAGCGAGATTGACCTGACAACCAGAGTCTATCATGCAAGCAAGGGTGTATGGGTTATATTCAAATGGGCGAAAAGAAACAGGAATAAACAGTTTCGGACTTGAAAGCATAGACAGACTGATAAGACGCTGTTGAGGAGGCGGAGAAGGGGGAGGAGACTGCTCTGGTGTTTCTTCCTTCTCTTCTATGCATTCAGTATTTAATGCACTTTCATAGTGCTTACTGAGATCATCGTCCGATGATTGATCTCTTTCTATTTGAATCACCTTGACTTCGCTCTTCAAATCTTCTATCTTTTTACAAAGCTCTCTCAGTTTTTCTTGTCTTTCTCTGATCTCTAGTCTCAGCTTGGATTCTCGGCTTCTTCTGAAACTCTGTCTTTCTTTATGCCCTTCTGGATCATTCTTGTATAGATCTGCAGGGCTGTATGAAACAGAGCTCTCATATTCTATTTTCTGTGATTTGCAAGATACAGGCTAGTTAGAGAAACATCTCTGGTTCTTTGAGCAATGTTCCAATTTTGAAGAAGATTAAGGGCGGCCTTAATTTCCTCACGACTCTGACAACCTATGTTCAAGACTGGATGGTCTGGCATCTGAGATATTAGGTTGTTCATGGAAGTAACACCAAATTTGGTGTGGAACTTCGAACCAGTGGATGCTGAGGGCATTGCTGTATGCATCTCAGGGAATGGGTCTTTTGGTTCTGTTTTGATAAGAGCATGACCAGAGGGCTGTCCTGAGTACATGTGCAAATGATAATATTTTGGCTCTAAGGCAGGTGGTAGTTCTTTAATGGCTTTTACCCAGCCACACAGATTTTCAAACTCAGCTTCACTCTGACCAAAATCAAAGTCAGGCTTATTGGGATCTCTTTTAGGGACATGGAACATCCCGAATGAGAAACTCCGCTCAAGTGGAGGAGTGGCGGATTTCTTCTTAGTGTCATAGCCTTGCAGTACTAAGGCTACGGCTTCTTTGCTGACTTCAGGAGCTTTCTTCTTTTTCAAATTTGCACTAGCCATCAAAAGCTCTTCTATTTTGTGAAGTCTTCGTTCTATTCTATTTGCTGCCTTACTAACAGCATCTTTTATTTCTGTGGTGTCTGACAGGAGGTGATCTATCAGACCAATCTTGGCTTCAACTGCAGATATTTGGTCTTTCTCTTCAGCCATGGCGCTACGCAGTTTAAGAAGATCTAGAGCAACTTCATCTAGATTCTTTGCAGTCAACTTGTTCTGCAGATTTCCCCAGTTTGCAAGTTTGGCTTCATCAGAAACAGACTCATCTGCTCCGGAGGATTTAACAGGCAAGAATTCTTTCTTAACTAAGCCATCAGTGGAAAACTGTCTAAAGGGAAGATCTGGGATATTCCTACCAGGGTAGTAGGACTTCTGGTTATGACTGTTTGTAGTTTCTACTGCGCTGTTTTCTCTAGGCAGGTTTATAGTGAACATCCCAAGCCTAGGCTTATTCTTGTAGTGCTGAAGTCTATCCAAATTCTTTCTGCAGGCGAGACAGTCTAAATGCTAGCCACGGTGTTCATTAATGCCAAGTCCAGAATGTGAAGATTCAGAATGTACAGAAGCTGGTATGCTACGCGAACTAGATACATAAGATGATCTAGAGAAATTATTTACAAGAGCAAGTTCTGGTTCATGAGATCTAAAAGAGTTAGAGCTTTTATCAAACTTCAGAGGTCTGGAAATAAGGGATTGACGTGTAGCCTCAAAATTCCTAAGCTCATTATATTTTATCTCCCATTGCTGGGGATACTTGATAGACGTCCAGTCAAAAGTGACAGGCTGAGCTTGTTTGGAATGGTCTTGTTCGACCACGCTGTGCAGGTGTGAACTCTGATTGACCTTTTTTTGTAAAGGAGGCATCGTATCATTACCAAACCGTACAGGGCAACTTTGTTATAAAGGGAAATTAAAAGTGTAATAACAGAGTGGACATAGAATCTGAGTACAATTTATTCAAGGAGGGTGAGAATCATTGATTCAAGTGTATGGTAGCTACTCTAGTGTTAGTCATTCAAGTGGTTTGCATTGGAACAATCGTTATAGAGGTAACTACCAAGGAAGTAAATTGGGAGTTTGCATATTCTTTATGATATATGTTTGTAATGTTAATTTTTCCAAAATATTTGACTTAAACTTATTTTGTATTGCACTTATTATGCATGGACTCTCTATCCGACAAGATATATAGGTTTATAAGCATTTTTTTAAAACTAATTTTCACCACATTTTTTTTGAAAAAAATGTTTCAAGCATAGTGGTGTTGGTTAGATGAGCATAGTGAGTGTTGGTTAGATGAACATGAATATTGTATAACATTTTTTTAATTTAGTCACAATATCATACTAATTAATTTATATTGATTGATAATAAAAAAAAATGAATAAACAAATAAATTAGTGGTTTCTATCGATTAATAATATAAAACTACTAAATTAATCATTTATATAATGAATATGAAACTTCTATGACTGTTACCTAATGACAAATTTGTGTCAAAAAATGACTAAAATTCACATATATAAGTATATTAGTAGCTAATTTTCAGTATCTTATAGTATCTTATAGTATGACTATCTTTTAGTCATATTTAGCTTAGTCATTAATATGTTGCCTTGATTTATCATTTAGTAGTTTATTAAGTGGTATAATTAGCCATTAATTGTGGCAATTAATGACTAAATCAATGACAAATATCCTCCTAAATAAGGATTTACCAATTAATGATACTAAGTTAGATTTACATGCCCAATAGATTTATATAATCTAAATTTCACTAACTACATTTTAATTTTACTGTACACGTGTATAGGTTTTATTGTACATGTGTATAGGTTTACTGTATAAGTGTAGTTTAAATATTTTATGGTGTTTTTTTAAATATATTTTTTTATTTGGTTGGAATTTTTTATAAATTTTTTTGAATGGCATATATTGGCTATAAAAATTGTATTATTTGAATGCCATAAAGGTATTCAAATATGCTAAATCAATTTATAGATTCGAAACATAATTTAAAGTTTAAAGACTTCTAAATTTAGATTTTACCAAAATAATTGATACTAAAATTCACCATTAAATCCAAAACCTAAAATAAATAGCCTATAGACTTTTTAAGTGAAAATTTGGGGTGCACAATGGCGTATAGTTTTCATGGATTGCATGAGGATGAGATAAGTATATTGTCAACATTGATTCTATGGCACTGTTCTGAATTCAAATAATCAATTATAAATTATATATATAAACTAACCCTAACTCATAACTTATGAATGGGTAATTGGTGGTAACTATGCATAAATAACTCAGTTGATAAATAAATAACAAAAAGTTCATAACCTATAACTCAAAAAACAATTGATAAATACATAATATAAAAAAAACCAATCATAACTCTTGTAACTAGAAGAAGAAAAGAAAAAAAAAAAATTTGAGATAACTCTTATAACTTAAAAAATAAAACGTGGAAAAAAATATTTCAAATCGTCTTCCCTTAGTTCCTTAAGTAGCAATCAACCATTTAATCCTGATCTCCTCATATGAAAATGACAAAACCATCTAAGATGATAATTGAGGTAATCTAATAAACACCCTATCCAATGATAATAAGGCTGGTCCGGTGGTTTGATAACCGGTTACCCAGTTAACCATTATTGCTCGGTAGACTTGTAGATTCCTCTCGGGTGGCGCAATCGCACACGGCCAGCGAGGTGGCAAGGTTAGATAATCTCAAACTAAAAGGTTGCTCTCTGATCCTTGTGGACGAAGAGCAAGTTGAGAGTGCACGTCACGATAAGTTAACTCATCCACTCTGTGAATGCAGTTATTTATGTATTGGTATGTGCATGTGGATGGAAGGATGGGCATCCATAGAATATTTTGGATTTTAACAACGACAACAATGGGATAGAGATCTAAAGCATCCCGTATAGTTGAATCTCGCTGTAGGAGGTGGCCAGATCGAAGGTTATAATATAACTGTGAGAAGCCAAGCATTCTTCAAAGAGTATAAACTCGCACTCGCCAGATCACTAGGGTTGTTTGTTTGTATGAGCTTTGAGAGCCCATTTCTACAGAATTGCTATTTCACTACTGATTGTGCAGCAACATGTATCGATCAGTTCGATACTCGGAAAGAGGTACCTGCTATGTTGTAATTTAGGGGGACGAGGGCGTACCAGTGGCAATGATGAATGAAACACAACCTCAGGAGGTATGGATATCATCGCGGGATTCCATCGGGGAACGTACTGGCAAGGAGGAGCCGAGGAGCCGAGCTCCAGATTGTCAGGCGGATCGAACCAAATCAGAAAGACGGGCTCCGTGTAGTACTTGCAGGAGGAAGAAGGATATAGGGAGTGGCGGCACGAGATGGTGGGGCGATCCCATTCTTATTCGCATGATGATAGGGGGAGCCACTTCATCAGGTGCTCATCGGTGGTGGTGTGCGGCGCTTTGACGAGCCCCAAATCTATAAGCAATTCGTCTGTGGATGTTTCTTGCCGGTGAGGGAATCTGAAGGTCAACGTCGGCAGCGTGAGAGAGGTTCAAGTCGTCTCCGGTCTCCCTGCGGCCACCAGTATTGAGCAACTGGACATTCTGGACGATGAGAAGCATATTCTGAGCTTCAGCATCCTGGGAGGTGATCACAGGCTCAGCACGAGAGGGCTGAGCTTATCCAGCATGTACTTTCATGCTGGATAAGCCCCCTGGTGTGGGTCCCTACGTCCTTGGTTGACGGAAAGTTTCAAAACTTGGCCCGCTCCTGGCAGCCTTGTCCGCCTCCGTCCTGCCACCGCCGTCCTGTTGCCACCGCCTGTTCGCCTCCGTCTTGCCACCGCCGTCCTGTTGCCACCGCCTGTCCGCCTTCGTCCTGCCACCGCCGCCCACCGCTGGAGAACGTACCGAAATGCATTAACGTTTTCACCTACCATCTCCAGTTCCGATCGATAAGGTTTTGAAAGCAAATACATCTCGCGCTCGACAAAGCCAAGTGTTTGTATGCCCAGAGCCTGAGAGGCAAGTATGACATCTCAAACTGCCTGCTCGGACGCAGTTCTTCTCCTCCTTAAGTGGCCAATTTCGTGGGCGCTTTGAAGATCAAGATGACGGAAGACGGGCGCGGCCGAGGACTCTACGCCATTCGAAAAATACAGGCTGGGGAGCTTTTGCTGGTAAGCAATGCTGTTGCAGTTGTTTATGATAAAGTCTTTGGAACTAACAAGGCGCCTGAAGAAGCTCTTGTCGCCGCCGTCGTCGGTGAGTCTAGGAAATCACAGAGGTTACTCCAACAGATTTACAGTTTAGACCCATACCCCGCACCCGGCAGCAGCGTGGATGTTCCAACGATTGATCTGTTTAAGGCGTACAACCAAGAAGAACAAAGTGAAAATTTGCGGATGGATGTTAAACGTATTCGGGATATTACAGATCGACACTCATTTGGTGGAGCTAGATTTCTCCAGAAAGACCATATGTTTTGCGGTCTTTGGCTACTGCCGTCCATCATTAACCATTCTTGCTTGCCGAACTCAAAACGACTGGAAGTGGGAAGTGCCATGTTTATCCATGCCACCAAACCCATCGAGAGAGGAGAGGAGATCACTATTTCGTATTTTGATACCCTCATTCCCTTGACGCCGCGCGAAGCCATGTGCGAGCGCTGGGGTTTCAAGTGCAAGTGCAAGAGGTGCATTCTGGAGTACTGTTAGCATGAGAAAATACCTGCTCGGGCCAATGAAAACCATGTTCCAAAATTGTTTGTATCCAATAACATAGACAACTACCATGGAACACTCCAAAACCATGCACTAAGTAATTAATGTGCCCTTTTTGACCCATGCTAATTAAATTCCCAACTATTTTCATAATTTCCTCTTTCACTTAATTAATTGAGAAAAGATACTTCAATTTATATGTCATTCGAATTAGGGGTGTCATGTGGCTAAATTATCCTATAATAATTATTTTTTATAACCTTAGGATAATTTTACTTATGCAATTTAATTAGCCACAATTTTAATTTTCACTAATTTTACCTAAATGACCTTGCCCAATTTTTTTGTACTCTAAAAATCACCAAAATTGTCCAAAAATATATAGAAGCCCTTAGAATTCTGATTTTGAAAAAAATCATCAAACAT
>LPNX010656531.1:330972-346729 GCA_001517045.1 Pseudotsuga menziesii
CACCACAAAAAGTAAGTTAAAAGCTTGCATATCTAAATATGGTTAATAATTTAAGAGTTGAGTTAGGTTCAAATAAATTAAGATTATAATTACAATTGATGAACATCACAAACAAAACTTAGATTTAAATATAATTATTAATTTAAGAGTTAAATTAACAAAAGCAATTAAGTTAAAAATAAAAATTGAAAAAAAAATATAATAATTCTGTAAAATAACCTTGACCTATTAAAAATCTAATGGATTTTATAAGTGAGAAATTATTATTCAAGTAAGAAATTAAAGAAAAAGATTAATAGATTGATAATACAAGAGAATTATGAAGTTTTGTTTTAAGTGAAGTGTGATTATAACACGTTCACTAGTACAAATAGAATAATAATAAAATGATAGCCTCTTAAAATAACTTGTGAAATGGATGAAAACTTTGTGACAAAGTTTTCACATTATTAAAAAATAAGTAAATTTAAAAGATTTAGATGGTAATTGTTAAAAATCTAATGAGTAAAATATAAAGTAAAATACAAATTTATATGGTTATTATTAAGAATAAATTTAAAAAAATTTGAAAAATATGCCACAATATTGAATTAAGAAGGCCTGAAAATAAGTATGATATCATATATTGAATACCTTTAGGAATTGACATATGTGCTAACTAACAAGAGGTGATATTATATATTGAATACCTTTAGGAATTTACATATGTGCTAACTAAGAGGGTTACAACATGATTAGTAAGATACTCATAGGATATTAAAATGTAGAAAGAAAGATAAACCTTGAGAAATGAGTGGTTACAACTTTTATAATAGTTGAAAATTTTAAATTTAGTAAACAGTAATCACTGAAATCATATTCAATCAGAATCATTTATCAATAATTATACATAAATCATTCATTAATACTTATACAGAAAATTTTACTAAGTTGAATCCAATTTTTGGGAACTCTAAATTTAGTGAACAATAACCACTGAAACCATATTCAATTGGCATCATTCATCAATACTTATACATAAAATTTTACTTAATACATAAATCATTCATCAATACTTATACATAAACTTTTAATAAGTTGAATCCAATTTTTAAAGTCTGTTTATGAAATTCATTTTATACACAAACCTTATTGCCTAGAATACAACTCAGTAAAGGATGTGTAAATGCTCATTTTGGAGTGGACATGTGTCCTTTTTATTGCAATGAAGAATAGCATTCTATAGCCTACTTAGCCTACTAATGATCATATTGGAGCTGAGTGTCTTTTTTTTTTAAATAATAAAATATTATAAAAAATTAAGATATTGACTATTTTAAACATTTAAAAATACATATATAAAACTACACAAATTAAATAAATTAAAAAGCTTTCTCAACATTTATATGCATTTACATTTTTATAAAATGAATATTTACATTCATTTACATTCTAACAAAAAGTTTACACCGATAGAGATTTGATTCCTTTTGATACTTGGTAAATTCATTTTGAAAAAAAAATTACATCCATAAAGACAGATAGAGATTTGATTCCTTTTGATACTTGGTAAATTCATTTTGAGATTTGATTCTTTTTTATACAAATCGATCGTAAATTCATTTTGAGATTTGATTCTTTTTTATACTTGGTAAATTCATTTTAAGATTTGATTCTTTTTTATACTTGGTAATAATAAATTCATTTTAAGATTAGATTTGATTCCTGATTTGATACTTGTTAAATTCATTTTGAGATAAATCTATAATGATGTAACTAAATCCAATTTTCTATTTACCAATTATGCAATTTTTGTTAACTTTAATATTATTTATTTAATGTTCCACATAATAAAATAACATTAAAATTTAATCTTTGATATGATTCATGGAGTCATAGATTAAACCTAACCCTTAACATTATCGAGGAATATCATTTTAATAATTACTATCCAGTTGATTAATAATTACGATCCAACCTAGCCCTTAACATTATTGAGGAATATCATTTTAATAATTACTATCCAGTTGATTAATAATTACAATCCAGTTGATTATTGACGGCCGAAAACCCCCTGCACCTCCTGCACTTGCACTTGAAACCCCAGTGCTCGCACATGGCTTCGCGCGGCGTCAAGGGAATGAGGGTATCAAAATACGAAATAGTGATCTCCTCTCCTCTCTCGATGGGTTTGGTGGCATGGATAAACATGGCACTTCCCACTTCCAGCTGTTTTGAGTTCGGCAAGCAAAATGGTTAATGATGGACGGCAGCAGCCAAAGACCACAAAACATCTGGTCTTTCTGGAGAAATCTAGCTCCACCAAATGAGTGTCGATCTGTAATATCCCGAATACGTTTAACATCCATCCGCAAATTTTCACTTTGTTCTTCTTGGCCGTACGCCTTAAACAGATCAATCGTTGGAACATCCACGCTGCTGTCGGGTGCGGGGTATGGGTCTAAACTGTAAATCTGTTGGAGTAACCTCTATGATTTCCTAGCCTCACCGACGACGGCGGCGACAAGAGCTTCTTCAGGCGCCTTGTTAGTTCCAAAGACTTTATCATAAACAACTGCAACAGCATTACTTACCAGCAAAAGCTCCCCGGTCTGTATTTTTCAGATGGCGTAGAGTCCTCGGTCGCGCCCGTCTTCCGTCATCTTGATCTTCAGAGCGCCCACGAAATCGGCCACTTCAGGAGGAGAAGAACTGCATCCGAGCAGGTAGTTTGAGATGTCATACTTGCCGCTTAGGCTCTGGGCATACAAACACTTGGCTTTGTCGAGCGCGAGATGTATTTGCGTCTGCCCTGCACTGTTAAAGAACAAAATCTAAATTTCAAAACCTTATCGATCGGAACTGGAAATGGTAGGTGAAAACGTTAATGCATTTCGTTCTCGGTACGTTCTCCAGTGGCGGGCGGCCGTGGCAGGACGGAGGCGGACAGGGCTGCCTGGAACGGGCCGAGTTTTGAAACTTTCTGTCAACCGAGAACGTAGAGACCCACGCCAGGTGGCTTATCCAGTGTGAACGTACACGCTGGATAAGCTCAGCGACACGAGAGGCTTATAAATGGGAAACCAGGAACCGTTGTGATCGAATCCTACGTGGTGGATGCGCCACATGGGAATACAAAAGAGGAAATATGTTTATTTGTGGATACCCTTGGCTCGCGTCTCCATTAGGCACCATATCAGTACACGCCGTTACTTATAGTCTCGCAGTCCGCGCTACAGCTTTCTGAATTTATTTGTTGAGATTGTGTTGTTGGATATACAGTTTGAGATTGTGTACTACAGGCGCATTTCTTTTAGAAACTAACAGAGCTCTTTGAAGACGTTGCGTATAATATTGATAACTTATCATGTGAGTCTGATGGATTTCGTTGTTCGAAAGAACAATTCAATGGTTTCATGGGTTTTTCAAACCTCAAGATCATCTAGCAGTGGTTCAAGATTGGTTCTCTACGCCAACTCTGAAGTTGCTCTCTTCATACACTGCAGGAGATCACAAAAGGAATTGCTAATAGTCATTTTTCCATAGAAGTGACATCTCTGTTTAGGCAATGAATGGTATTCTTAGATTACTAGGGGCGTGCATCTGTTGTAAAGCTGAATTTTCAAGTAGGGTTTCATTGTTCCTGCTCAGCCTGATTTGAAATTTTTTATCTGCACTTGGATCTACGCGGTCTCTCCACGAAAAGCCAAATTCTCACGTCTAAATCGAGGACTCACTTGTTGGCTTTTTTTTTCTCATTTCAATAATACACACTAAGATCTCCTACAGCAACACAAAAAAGATCTTTCCATTTGTAATATTGCAAATTGCTCTCTCCTCCACTTTAGCAGTAGAATACCTTGCTTCTCTCCCACGAAAACTCCATGTCCATTTACAAATTAAATAATAAAAAATGAAAATCTAACCCTCATCTAATTTAAAAAAAAATTAATTCTGCGTAGACTTTCTTTAGACCTTGATGGTCACTTCAAAAATATCTCTATAATGATAATAGACGGGACATCGCTATAATGTGTATGATGCATTTTTCATCACATTGATGATTATGATAATGGCGATGAATTATGATGAGGATAATAAGATATCTATGACTTTAATGTTAATGATAAGGATGATAACCTCGACGATGTTGATGTAAATGATGGTTGCAAGTATGAAACATATTATAGCATTATTTGACTATGAATGACCTTAATGGCATCTATGTGACCTTAATTGTATGCAAATGATCTCAATGAAATTCGAGCGCTCTTAACATCTTAGTGAACCTAACCACATTATAATGACGATGATGATGCATGTTGACAATGAAGATGACATTGATGATGATTTGATTATAAGAGGTTACTGATTACAATGAGGATGGTGATGATGACAATTATTATATAATACACATCTATAGCGCTTAGAACATTCTAACGGTGCTTGCATTTTTCCTTAAAGGCCAAAGCCTATGACGATTATTTCGATGTTTATGACAATGATAATGATGATGAAAACAATAATGATGATGATGATGAGTACAATTTCTAATTAAGACCCTTCCTAGTCAAAGGCCAAAGCATTTACGAAATTCATGTAAGGTAGTAGGATGATGACAATGACTTTGATGATATCTGACAATGACAATGATGATGACAATGATGATAGTGTTGATGTATATGATGTTGACGATGTTGATAAGGATGATGACGGAAATGATGATATTTATGATAATCATGATGATGAGCATGATGCATATTATAGAACTATCTGACCTTGAGTGTTCCTAAAGGCACGTAAATGACCCTAGTGGCACTTAAATGACCCTAATGAAATTTGAGTGTCCTTAACAACATCTAAGTTCATCAACCCTAAAAAGATATTACTAACCTTAAGGACATTATGATGATGACAATGGCAATGGAGTTGATGATGATTTGACTATAATATGATAACGATTAGAAGATGATAGATGATAATTAAAATCGACGATGATGATGGTTATTAACGTTCACTAAGACCAACTTTGGTCTATAAAATCCAAAATATTATTAGGGAGGAAATGGAATCCAAACGTGGCGTAGTTGGAACCTCAAAAAGCATCCCAAATCAATAACATTTTTTTATCCCAAGTTAGTGCTATTTAAGGCGATATTTCTGGCACTATTTTAAATGCTATGGATGGCACTATTTCATACGCTAATTGGGATGCAAAAATAGCCGTTATTCCATGACCATACAGCATTGAGATTAATGTTGACTATCTGGTTTAATACAAAAAAGCATGCATGAGAGGGAAGAAAGGGACATAAAACCAAAAACTCACTTCAAATACACTTATAAAACACATTTACAAGGAGTGGGCATCCTTTATGATATGGAATTACCCCTTTCTACCTCAAATCTTAATATTTTATAGGTAAAACACCCATTTTTTGTTCACTCTTTGCTAGATATTTGCTTGAAGAATTTGTTGAATTCACCCTTTGCTAAAGGTAGTTGCTTGAATAATTTTCCTTGAGGAAGATGATTTATAAAAGAAACACATAAAAGGTTGAAGAATTTTCTTTGATGTTATCGATCAAATCGACACTTCTTCGTTTGTGATGACAGTTCATAAGACGACACTCAAAACTTGTATCATTGTACGCTCACAAAAATGACATTTATAGATGGAAGAGCCTCTGCTTTGACCCCTATTGATGGCCCTGATTCTTGAAATGAAATCTAAGCATCGTTCCTCAATTCTAAGAGATGCAAACCTAAACTAAAGAAAATAAGTTCCCTGTTAGTTCATTGGGAGTGAAACATTTACACCTTGCTAGCTCATTAAGACCGAATGCATCAAAATATAACAATTGCATCTTGCACATTGATAAGAAGAGAATGATTTGCATGTTTCTTGTGAATAAAGTGCAAATTCCGCACAATTTCATGAAAAAAATATAATGAAAATAAAATATGGGAGTTAAGGAAGTTTTACAAACTGATTTTCCCACAACTCCCAAAACCACTTGGTAACCATTTACATTTATTTCCTTAACACATAAAAAGGAAATGAAATGCACCAAGAGGGGGACATTAGGACATCCAAAGTTATGCTAGAGTAATCACTCACATGTCCTTCATCCCTTCCTATCAGCAATCCATGTTGTTGATCCCTTATATCTCTGAATACCGAAGTATTGCCCTCAAGTTACTCTATCCCTCATATATAGCTAGTGGATTGGAGTGGGATCGTTGGAGTGCATGAGAAGAGATATATGAATGTTCAGTTTTTATAAGGTGTCGAGAAGTGAGAAGGTAAATTTATACTTGTTTCACTATTTAATTGAGATTTGACATCTTTCCCTCCCCCTATTCAATATTCTTGCAACTGTGGATTGACATTGAGAATGTTTTGTTAGTATTTTGAAGTTGATTGGTTGATTAATGTTCTATTCATTTTCTTTTCTTTTGCATTCTTTATTAAGTGTCAAATTGGCTTGAGAAAGGTTGGTTATTGGTTTTATAGGTCAACATCAGGTATTAAGGAGTAGATTGATAGAAAGATCAAGGGGCATCTAAGACAAAATTAAAAAAGGTACATGCCCCTTGTCTTCCTCATCTCTATTATAATTAGATTTGTTTGTTGAAATATTATATGGTCTTATGCTTGTGTAAGAGCCTAAATATGCTTGTAGACGTATTCAATTAAGACGTGTCCTTTATTTCAGTATGTTGGTGATCTTGATCTAGAGTCATAGGATTTATTTCTGAATAACATCTGAGGAAGAGAATTTATAATTAAAAAACAAAGAGGATTGAAGAATTTGGATCCAGTATTCAAATACAAATATTGAAGAGGAATGAACCCTATACATTAGAGGAAATTTCAACTCAAAATGGGCCTCCTAAGGAAAATTAATAAAATAATAGTTAAAATAATAAAATAATATTTATTAATTTTGGAGGAAGAAAAGAAAAAAAACTACTTTTTTGTTTTTATTTTTGACATATCTTCGTGCGTTTTCACTCAAATTTCGATCGGGAGAGCTCGTTGGATGCGGAATTAAATTCTGCATCCAACGAGTACCCAGTTGGCATACTTTTGACGAACCCCTCTACCCCAAAAATAATAAATACCCAAAAAAATGTGATGATGATTTCTTGTTTTTGGGGTAGCGGGGTCCATCAAAAGTATGCCAAGTGGGAACTCATTGGATGCATAGTTTAATTCCACATCCAACGAGCTCTCCCAATCGAAATTTGAGTGAAAACACAAAGAGATATGTCGAAAATACAAAAAAAAAAATAGTTTTTTTATGATACCTATACCCAAATTTATATTAAAAAATTGTTTATGACCTATATGGTATTTCAAATTTAAAGCAATTTCATTGGCTAACACATGATGACATGGAATTTGAATTAGAGTTAAAAGGCCCATTTTGAGTTGAAATTTCCTCTAATGGTTTCTACAAGTAAGGGGCACACCAATACTGTTAAGCATTTGGAAATGGAAATACCATAAGAAGGTACCAATGAAGGGGAAAATGATTTCAAAGAAAAATGCCACTCATTGCAGTGGCCAAAAAGGAATGGATGCATTGGTTTCCCACTTTGTGAGTATCTTCAATATGTGATTTTAGTTTTTTAAGATTTCATTCTAAAAAAAATCTAAGATTTATAACTTTCCCATGTGTCCTATTCTAACAGGAATTGATATACAGACGGAATCCAAACAATATTGAAAAAGTAATGATGCAACAAAATAAATGGGCATGCTTTGATATGGATGGATAATGAGGTATGCCATTTATGAATTTTCCTTTATGTATTTATTTCTTGTCTTGTCTTGATGTGGTTCCTCCAGCAACTTACAAGGTTGGTTTAGATTACCAACTACAAGATACTCCCAAAAATCATGAAATATAGAAATAAATCCATCATGCTATCCCTAAATATCATAATGAACATATTGATCATCCCAAATTAAATAGGTGCTAGTGAAGTTATGAGAAAATTATTGGGTGAAGAAGAAACCCACATCATACCATTTCCTTAATTTTTATAGTTAAGACTTAACAAAATTTATTTTATAAATCAAATTTTTAGTGCAAAGGAAAGTGGGCATCTAATCCCAAATTCAATAGTAGAATTGACAATGAATAAGGTACATACCACATAAGAATAATAGGAAAGATCATGAGCATGCTCATGATACTCAATTGCTAGATGCATAAATCTAAGTGGTACCTTTAGATGCATATGGCAATGATGAACTTCCTCACAAGAATGAGTTATGGGAGAACCCTAATCCGTTGTTTAGTAAGATACTAGGTTATTTAACCTCAACTAAAACTCGGTTTTAATGCATTATAAAACTAAGATATACTTTATCACTAGTTTATGATCATTCTTGTGTTACACTAGGGTGTTGTATTTGCATACATTGGTTCATATCCTAACTATTTGAACATACCTTATACTAATGTTGATTTCACCACTCATGAAACCTTTAGGCTTACATGCAGTTTTTATTTAACTCGACATTGGCTATATATGGGAATAATCCCCTAACACTTGACTTTATGACGTCTTTTCTTTTGACGTACTATTTGGGAGACATGAACATATTTTGGATGAGACCCCAATTTCTAGGTTGGTTATTTCCACATTATTTCATGATATATTTCACTTGGATTGCATACACACATCTAGAAATGTTGGCCCAATTCATTATCACATGAATTATTATACCCAAGTGTGGATCATAATTCATACATCATACTTGCTATATGCAATATTGGTGATGCCTTCCCTCTTTCATGGCATACTACAATAATGAAGCATGGATCCATTTCATAGGATTTGACTAATTTTATAATTACACACGTCTACTGATAATGTTGAAATTTGTGGAATTTTGAATGACATATACATTACCACATTCCTATGACGGGTCTCATTGATGGATGAATTTTGGTATATGACTTGAAGAAAAAATCTATTGAACTCTTCTAAGTGCATACAATCAAAACCTAGGTGTTCCACTAGTTGAGGCTCATGTCTATTATGTGGTATACTACAAATATGATCAGCCTAGTTAACTTGTATAACATGAGTAGAATAAGAAGGAACACAAACCCTTGGGGTAAGGTACATTATATCATATAAGAAATCTCATTTACAATTAAAGTAGCTTCAAGATACGACTATTCACTCTAAGGTAGGTAAGGTTAGCCACTATAGAATAGGGACATCTATAAAGAGGTTGATTTACTAATATAATAGTAGGTGGAATCAATAATACAAGAGGGTCATATCCCTAAGATGGTAGGGTATTTGATGAAAGAAATGGTGTTTTAATAAAAGGAGGCGATAGCTCACTAGGCTTGTAGTTCATGCGGTTGTTTCTATATTTTTTATTATGTTTACCTTAGGGTGCAAGAAATCCTTATCATACCAATAAGAAAATTATATTTATCCTTAGACAAGATATGGCTATGCCCTCGAGTTAGGATTATTTGGATTAATTAGGCCTCTTACTTGGTTTAGCATTGAACAAATAACTTATGAAAGACATAACAATCTAAGATGTCATGGCCTAAAGCATATGATGTGAGCATACATTATTCCTATCAAAATTGAAACAATGAATATAATAGGGATGTGGTAGAAATTATGATTGTGAATAAGGTTTTTAAGTAACATAATCTATATTCTTTTAGATAACCAGTGAATAAAAGAGAGGTGAAACCTAATTTCCATTTAACAAATATATATGGATAAATTAAATGTTCTTTTGATGTGATGCAAATAAGATAATAACTATATAAGGACGTTACTCAGTAACACCATCAACCAAGGCATTCCTATATATATAGTTTTCCCTTTGGTTATGCACTTAATAAAATATTTTGCTAGGCTCATTAGACTAGATAAGAGGATTCAACTTTTTATGATAGATGTTAACTTTAAATAATTGGAGGATGAAATATTTGTATATTCCACTTATTAGATCAATATATAAAACTCGCAAGAGCATCTTCTTTAGTTTCATAGCTTGGGATATATACTTTTATAAGGTATGGGGTATCCTTCCTCAAATATGGGTGTTGAACAAGGTTGAAAATCACATATTAAGTTGGGTTGGGAGATGTCCTTGATCAAGTGATATTGGAATGGGATAGTGAGAGAGAAATTATTTGGGTGGGTAGATGTGGGAATAAAAGGAGACATTGTTATGGATTATTATGGCCCCAAACTTCATAGGAGTCTCATCAGGATCTCAGGGGGCCATATTTTTACAACCCACTTTTGGGTAATTTTTTCGGCTCATTATGTAGGCGATTATTTTAACACACTATGTAGACCTTTATATAAAAACATTGTGTAGATTGTTATTTGAAAAATATTTGAATTTGAAAATCAAGGATAATGGTATACCAAAATTCAAATCACACAAATCACGAGATCACGAGAGCTATAATCTCATGGTATACACCGGATCAAAGTGACGAGAGCTAAAATTTCATGAACATTGGCATGATCAAGGAGGTAGCATATATGGAATGCCACCAAGATGGAAGGTATTTTACATGAACCGCTACGAGTACATGTCCTACTATGCAAATAGATGTATCGAGGTCGAATATAGTAGTCCATTGTCTGATTACCGGTCACTGATGTATAGCGTTAACAGACGCGAGATCACCCACTGATAATGAAAATGGGAATCAAGGTACATAGTGCAATATAACAAGTGAGAATAGATGTGTTGAGGTCAAACACTTGGAAGAATCCATCAATCAAGGGACATTGATGTATTCCCAAAACTGTCGATGGTGAGAGAACCTACCACTGATGACTGTAAGCCTCAAGGCACTCAAATGACTCTAGACTCCTATTCCAGAGTAAATGATCTGATGTTGATGGAATGGAATCCGCTGGAAGGAGGGCATTAAGGCATCCCCCATCAACCAACATGAGGTACTCAACAACGTTGTATAATGTGGAAGAATAGGATGAGCACAAACCAATAACAGTACCAGGAATGGCCAACTTAGGCTTCAACTTCCTTCAAACAAGAGCATAAAGGCGAATGGTGACTGAAGGTAGGTAGCATGAACTCAATATGCAAACTAGGACATCTCTATGACACAGGAGGAATCAACAGAGGCTCCATAGGGACTAGAAGCTTAACCGGTCGGTGGAGATAAACTCAGAGTAATGAGTACAACTCCTAAAGTCAAACTAATACCCAACCAAAGGATGTGATATATAGTGCTCTGTTCGAAGGTGACACGACTCAATTGCTATCAAAGATAACATCTTTTCTTTTCTGGATTTTTGGTTTTTCAAATTTTTTTTGGACTTTTTAAGATATTTTCAAAAGCTTGAAAAGGAATAAAAGTGCTTTATAGTACAAATCTAGGAGGAGACGAGTGTTAGGGGGAAAGCAAACTAGTTCCAAGTAGTGGAACATGCTTATGCTCAATGCAAGGATATATGTTTAGGATAACGACACTCTGGGGAAGGTCTCCTCCCGGTAAAAGGGATGATCAAGTTGAAAAAGATATTAGTAAATAGGATTTGCTTGGCTAGACATGAGACAAGCTCGAGCTATATGGCTGATAAGTCAAAGTCAGGGAGTCGAAATAAAGATCAAGAAGGAAAGCAAAACTCATGAAAATGTAATTACAACTTGACATATAAAAGGGAGTCCCAAGGGAAATGATTAGCATAAAGTTCAAGAGGAGTATGAAGCTCTTGCTCAAAGACATGGTAGGACTAAAACGACTCCCACAACCTAAAGGAGAAATTTCGGCATGGGAACTAAATGCAATATGGGATATAACTAAGGTACCCATTTATGGGAAAGCTCTACCATTCACATAGCGCCACTTCTAACAGTAGCAAGAAGCTTCTGTGACATCATGGAATGGGTTTGTACCTAAGGTTAATATGAAATGGTCATAGGGTCATGCAAAATGCAGACGGATGTGAAATCCTAACCTTTATGCCAGTTTATACATGATACCTGTCATAGACACGAACGAGTCAAAGTCTCGATCAAGCCGCACTCAAAACGAGCTCCTACAACACCATATTAGTCCAAACGGTCCAAAATGGTCAGAAACAGTAAAAAACTATAGGAAGTGGGTAAATTTTTTTTAAAAAAATCTATAAAATAGTGAAAAATTAAAAATTTTCATACCATTTTGAAAATCCACCCACCATAGTGCATTTGTACCCAGAATTTAACAGTTGATTCTGGTAGCATCGTCTGATGAAATCACTTCAAGTTTGGTCCAAGTGATTACCCAAGCCCTTCTCTTTGACTTTCATGCAATTTTTTTTAATTTTAGTGGTCAAATTTTTGTTTAGGCCACCCCAAAATGTGCGTTTCTGTCGATGCAAAAATCGAGTCTTTTTCTGCGTATAGGGCTCAGTATATGCAAAAAAGACCACGATACCCACGTACATACGCGATTGTTCTAAAAATAGTTGCGTACAGGGCTGCAAATGTGATTTTCAAAGTCAAATACTGATGAAACTCAAAAAAAAATTCTTACGATGGTGCTAGAATGGAAAGAGAGGGAACGTGGTGATGTTGAAGAGGAAGTACAAGGAGATATAATGGCTCAATAAGTGTTGAGGGCTTGTGGGTTGTATAAGTTTTGGTTCCTTGGCAGC
This sequence comes from Pseudotsuga menziesii, assembly GCA_001517045.1. Lineage (NCBI taxonomy): Eukaryota > Viridiplantae > Streptophyta > Pinopsida > Pinales > Pinaceae > Pseudotsuga > Pseudotsuga menziesii. Next base: position 343,636 of record LPNX010656531.1, read on the forward strand.
TTAAGAGCCAATCCAAGGCTACTCTAGATGCAAGTAGACTACTGGGATCCAGATTCTGAAACATTTCAGTCGAATGGGATGTCACTCAGCAATGAGGTTGAGGAGATAAATTTTATCATAGGTTTGTCCCAACAAGGGAAGATGATGAACCTTCGATCCCGTGGGCCAGGAGGTGGGATGACTATAGAGGAATACATAGCTGTGTATTGCCTTCCCAATACAAATAAGGTTGGGATTCAAATCCCAATAAATGCAGTTCAGAAACTAGGGCTGAAAGCCATATTATTGGCATTGGGCAGGATCACAGGTTTAGCGTCACTCCACCAGGAATCAAGGTCAATGCTGTTCTATGCAGTAGAGTTCACGTGACCCATGATATATGACTAGAGTACCTTGCTGCTAACCAACATGAAGAAACAACTCAGTGGCTGCAAGATGGGAAGGATACAGAACTTTGGCTTTGACATCATACTGAGTGCATTATTTTTTGAGAGGGTACCAAGGCAAAGCCCTAGAGTTGGCATTGCTCCACAGGGAGTTAGGGATCCGGCTCAGCTAGGCTGGGCCCATGTCATGTGGAGACTAGGAGGGGGAAGGGTATCCAACCCCTATCCAGTAGACTTCTTCCTGTGGTGGCGGAGATAGATCATCACCATAGAAGACTACCCCTATGCAGGGATAGACTTTCACGGAGATCCGGATATGCCCCTACCATTAGGATGAGCATATGGAGACATAGGTAACGAATCCCAACTCACTTTTTTTTTTTGAGTTATTAATGTTTTTGTATTTTTTGATAATATCAAATCAAAAGACATGTTTTTAGTGTGACAAAACATAATGAAACTCTATCATGTACATGTAGATGTGGGACCATGACGGCCAGAAGGATTTCCTCATCATCGATGGAGGGGAAGAGGTGATGAGATTATGGGTGTGGATGCGAAGCAGATGCTCCAAAGCATTCACACAAACTTCGTTCACTTGATACATAGGGTTCCCATGGTGCAAGTCGAAGACATGCCTGAGGCTATGCAGCACCAAGTGGCTGGAGTACCACGAGAATGGGTTCGATTATTCTGTCAGCTAGCTAGTGCCATGGTTTGCTACCATGATCAGCACCCTCCTGCGCCTCAGGCTTAGAGACCTAGGTGTATATTTTGTATGACTGTGTAGTATATTTTGGTGGCTCATAAGCCCCAATTTTGTATATGAAACTTATGTATTATTGTTGAAATATTGTAACTTCGAAGAATATTCTATATGTATCTTTTTGTGGTCCCCGATGGTCCTACCAGGAGAACCACTTTTATTACATTGTACCCCGATGCTCCTAATCGGAAGAACTAATAAGAGTCATGAGGTAGTCCCCTCTAATTGTAAAGGTGGGTCATCAGTACCCCAGTGTGGTTACTTGAGCCTACATGTCAAATGAGTTAACTTAAGTAAACGGATGAATATAAATAGAGGTGTAGTGCTCCTCATTTGAGACACACACACTCTCACTTGTGTAGCGCATTAGTGGAGAAGAGAAGTAGCTGGAGAAGGAGGAGGATCAGGCTTTGATCTCCTTGCTGGTTTTATCTTTTATCTTTTGGGGCATCTATATTGAGGAAGCTTTTGCTGGGTTTTTCCCTTTAGGGTTTTCCCAGGATAAATCTTTGTGTTTCCTTTTTATGGTTGTGCTTTTCTATCTTTTAGTGATCCTGTTTATATTCTTTTGTCATGAAAATGAAATGAAATACCGATGTCTTAGCTAAGCATATGAAAAATTTAACATGGTATCAGAGCCACCCTGAAAAGAAGACATTGTGTAGCTACAGAATCTAGGGCTTCTTACTTTTTGGTTCTCTCTCCACAATTGATCATCAAAAGAAGGCTAGGATGACTCTCCATTGAAGGGCACATCTTTATGTCGAAGCGGAATTTGATTCCAAGCATTTTCAGTTTTCGGTGCGGAAAATTAGGGCTTCTTGCAGAAGAAGAATTTTTGAGTGAGCCCAGCATAGGATTTATCTCCTCATCAAAATCGAAGTCTAGAGACCTGGATCAAGTTTTTTGGTTGGGTGAAACTATGGGAAAGTCAAACCCTAGTTTGACCCCGAGCTAGAAAAACCCTAAATACTAAAACTGCTAAGTTTTGGTACCTTCGCTATATCCCGAGATTGGATAAGTTTCCGGAGCTGAAAATTTTAGCGGCCAAAGATAAAATCCTAATGTACACTGTGTCAAACTTTTAGCCTCATATGCGCTATATTTTGGGAGATATGATCCCTCCAAGTCAGGGTTCTAGCCTCTTCCAGAATTCATCCCTAAACAGGACACCTGGGGAACATTGCTATAGCTTGGGCTATAGAGGTCCAAATTGAATTCTTGAAGATGTTCCAGAAATATCATGGACTATGCTTTCTTTGGTCCAAATTTCAGAACCAGAAGATGAAACAGTGACATGTGGCAGTCCGTACAACTTCGTTGTTCTGAACAGTTCTGTAACAGGTCACCATGGGAAAATGATCATAAATCCAAATTGGTGAAACCAATTCTGATGAAACCTGTGGTTTTGGATCAGGGACATGCGATGTTACCTCAGTGCGAAATTTTAGACACATAGGAGCAGTAATTTCGGAGATATCACAGAAACAGTGACAGGCATTTCTGCAGAAGAAATTGGAAAACTAGGGCTTCCTGTTCCAGGAGCTTCCCTCCATTTGAAGAGATATATCTTTCTATCCAATCAGATCTTAAAGATTCCAAGTTTTTAAAATTAGGGTTTCTCTGACAAACCCTAAATCAGCTAGCTCTGGAAGCAGGATGGACACCTCAAATCAGTAAGATCTAATCTTTTGCTATTTGCATTTGAGGTTCTCATTTCAAAGTGATCTATCACATCAGCTTGATGATAAGCTTGGTAAAGTTGACAACTTCCAAGAATGGAAGTATATGATCTCTCTAAAGAAAATGAATTGGACACCTACATAGGTAGAGAGGTTCTAGTTCCATACGGAGATGAGGCTCAAAGCCTTACACAAGAAGAACTTGATCAAGGCTAAGAAGATCATTGTTGATTCAATCACGGATCAACTTGTACCACAAG
>LPNX010656531.1:347866-381326 GCA_001517045.1 Pseudotsuga menziesii
GGGATTTGAAGTTGAAGACAAATGGAATCAAGTATGCAAGTTGAAGAAGGCCCTCTATGGCCTGAAGCAAGCTCCCAGAGATTGGTATGGAAGAATAGATAGTTTCCTGATGAGCATGGGATTTTCCAAGAGTAAAGTCGATCCTAACCTTTTCTACAAGGTTGTAGAAGATGTACCTATCATTCTATTACTATATGTGGATGACTTATTCTTGAAAGGGAATGAGAAATAGATCATGGAAAGCAAGAAGAAACTAGCAGAAGAATTTGAGATGAAAGACCTTAGGTTGATGCATTATTTCCTAGGTCTGGAAGTATGGCAAAGTTTAGAAGGATACTTTCTCAACCAAGGAAAGTATGTGGTAGAGATATTGAAGAGATTCAATATGTTGGAATGCAAAGTCATGGCCACACCCATGGACTCCGAACCTGAAGTTGTTAACTGATGACTTATTAGAGTTAGTGGATGTGACTCACTACAGACAGATAATTGGGTCATTGATGTACTTAACAAATACCAGACCAGACATTTGTTTTGCTGTGAACACCTTAAGTCAATATCTTGTTCAACCAATACGGGTTCACCTAGTAGCTGCAAAACATGTGATGAGATATCTGAAAGGGACTATAGACTTTGGTATATACTATGATGGTAGCCATGAGTATAGATTGTATGGCTACACAGATGCAGATTGGGATGGAAGTATCTTAGATAGGAAAAGCACATCAGGTATATGATTTTGTTTGAGGTTTGCTATGAGTTCATGGTTTAGCAGGAAACAGTCCAGTGTTTCTCTTAGCACGATTGAAGCAGAAGACATAGCAGATTGCTCTACTAATTTGTGAAGCCATATGGCTTCAGAAGCTGATATCAGGTCTCTTTGACCTAAATATGGACACTACAATGATTCTATGTGATAACCATAGTTGTGATGACAAAGAACCCTGAAATCCAGTACTTCTACATACAAGATAAGATGCAGATGATGATATTGTAGATGCAGATGATGGTGATTCAGTATTTCTATACTGAATATAGAGATGATGATGTTTTAGTATTCCCATACTGAAGATATAGATGATGATTTCAGTATTCCCATACTGAAGATATAGATGATGATGCTTTCAGTATTGACATACTGGAGATACAGATGGTGATAGTTCAGTATTCACATACTGAAGATGTAGATGATGATGGTTTGGATGATGATGTACTGACGAAGCCTCTACCTCGAGTAGAGTTCAAACACTTTCGAGACAAGCTTGGTGTTGTTTGGAAAGACCTTCCTCGAAAGGGGGAGTAGTTATGTTGCAGTGGGATTGTATCATCCCTGGGAATTTTCCCTAAAGTGATCCGGATACCTCGGTCCTCGAGAATGAAGAGGGATTGTATCATCCCGGGACATCTGTCCATGATAGATCCGGTGACCTTGGTCCTCGAGAACGTGATGGAATTGTATCATCCCTGGGCACTTGCCCTAAAGTGATTCGGAGACCTTAGTCTTCGAGAATGAAGAGGGATTGTATCATCCTGGGACATCTGTCCATAATAGATCCAGTGACCTCGGTCCTCGAGAATGTGGTAGGATTGCATCATCCTTGGACATCATCCTAAAGTGATAGGGACTGATTCTCCCGTAATCAATCCGGTGGCTTCAGTCCTCAAGAATGTGGTAGGATTGCATCATCTTTGGACATAGTCCTAAAGTGATAGGGACTGATTCTCCCATAATCAATCCGGTGGCTTCGGTCCTCGAGAATGTGGTATGATTGCATCATCCTTAGACATAGTCCTAAAGTGATAGGTCTTATTCTCCCGTAATCAATCCGGTGGCTTCGGTCCTCGAGAATGTGGTAGGATTGCATCATCCTTGGACATAGTCCTAAAGTGATAGGGACTGATTCTCCCGTAATCAATCCAGTGGCTTCGGTCCTCGAGAATGTGGTAGGATTGCATCGTCCTTGGACTTAGTCCTAAAGTGATAGGGACTGATTCTCCTGTAATCAATACGGTAACTTCGGTTGTCGAGAATGTGGTAGGATTGTATCATCCCTAGACTTTAAGTCCAAAAATGATCCAAAGACTTTTTGTCTTTGAGTTGTGGATTGCAGGTTGTTGTTGATGATGATGATGTTGTACTGATCGAAAGATCAAAGTATGATGATGATGACATACTAATTGAAAGATCAGAGTATGATGACGTACTGATCGAAAGATCAGAGTATGATGATGACGTACTAATTGAAAGATCAGAGTATGATGATGATGACGTACTGATCGAAAGATCAGAGTATGATGACATACTGATCGAAAGATTAGAGTATGATGATGATGTACTGATCAAAAGATCAGAGTACGATGATGATGACATACTGATCGAAAGATCAGAGTATGATGATGATGACGTACTAATCTAAAGATCAGAGTATGATGATGACGCACTATGATTATGATGTTTCTGATCGAAAGATCAGAGTATGATGATGATGTTTCTTATCGAAAGATTAGAGTATGATGATGATGTTTCTGATCGAAAGGGCAAAGTGTTGATGATGATATTGCTGATTGAGAGGTCAAAGTACTGAAGATGTTGTTACTAATCGAAAGGTCAAGGTGCTGAAGATGTTGTTGCTGATTGAAAAGTCAAAGTGTTGAAGATGTTGCTGATCGAAACGTCAAAATGTTGAAGATGTTGTTGCTGATCGAAAAGTCAAAGTGTTGAAGATGTTGTTGATCGTAAGGTCAAAATGCTGAAGATGTTGTTGCTGATCGAACAGTCATAGTGCTAAAGATGTTGCTGATCGAAAGGTCCAAGTGCTGAAGATGTCGTTGCTAATTGAAAGATCAAAATGTTGAAGATGTTGTTGATCAAAGACTGAAGATGTTGCTGATGATGAAGACTGAAGATTGAAGATGAAGCCTACATGATGTTGAAAAGCTTCCAATGATTTATATATGTGTTACCCTGCTGATGTTAATGATTTCCCCTATCTCTACTCTTGTTGTTGTTGATGTTGCTGTAGAATACCCTTCTCGTTAAGGGGGAGTGTTGAAATATTGTAACTTCGAAGAATATTCTATATGTATCTTTTTGTGGTCCCCGATGGTCCTACCGGGAGAAACACTTGTATTACATTGTACCCCGATGCTCCTAATCGAAAGAACTAATAAGAGTCATGAGGTAGTCCCCCCTAATTGTAAAGGTGGGTCATCAGCACCCCGGTGTGGTTACTTGAGCCTACATGTGTAACTCGAGCCTACATGATTTAACTCGAGCCTACATGTGTAACTCGAGCCTACATGATTTAACTCGAGCCTACATGTCAAATAAGTTAACTTAAGTGAACGGATGAATATAAATAGAGGTGCCAAGTGCTCCTCATTTGAGACACACACACTCTCACTTGTGTAGCGCATTAGTGGAGAAGAGAAGTAGCTGGAGAAGGAGGAGGATCAAGCTTTGATCTCCTTGCTAGTTTTATCTTTTATCTTTTGGGGCATCTATATTGAGGAAGCTTTTGCTGGGTTTTTCCCTTTAGGGTTTTCCCAGGATAAATCTTTGTGTTCCTTTTTTATGGTTGTGCTTGTCTATCTTTCAGTGATCCTGTTTATATGATTTTGTCATGAAAATGAAATGAAATACTGATGTCTTAGCTAAGCATATGAAAAATTTAACAATTATGATGTCACCTTTTTTGGACTTAATGAAAAACATTTATGATGATCAATTATTTATTCTATTTACATGTGTAAAATGTGTTTGTGAAATGATTATGGTATGTGAAACAAATGACAATCTAGTACATAGTTAGCATATGAATCAACAACTTGATTAAAATTTATTGGAGTGTATACCATTTTGGGGTGGCCTAAAAAAATTGACCACTAAAATTAAAAAAAATTGCATGAAAGTGAAAGAGAAGGGCTTGGGTAATCACCTAGACTAAATGTGGAGTGATTTCATCAGATGATGCTCCAGGAATCAACTCTTGAAATTCTGGGTACAAATGCACTATGGTGGGTGAATTTTCAAAATGGTATGAAATTTTTTAATTTTTCACTATTTTATAGAATATTTTTTGAAATTTTTACCCACTTCCTATAGATTTTTACCATTTTTGACCATTTTGCACCGTTTGGATTGATATGATGTTGTAGGAGCATGTTTTGAGGGTGGTTTGACCGAGACTTCGACCCGTTCATGTCTATGATAGGTATCATGTCTAAATTTTCATATAGGTTAGGATTTCACATCTTATTAAAACACCATTTCTTTCATCAACTACCCTACCATCTTAGGGATGTGACCGTCTTGTATTATTCATTCCACCTACTATTATATTAGTAGATCAACCTCTTTGTAGATGTCCCTATTCTGTAGTGGCTAACCTTACCTACATTAGAGTGAATAGTCGTATCTTGAAACTACTTTAATTGTAAATGAGATTTATTATATGATATAGTGTACCTTACCCCAAGGGTTTGTGTTCCTTCTTATTCTACTTGTGTTATACAAGTTAACTAGGTTGATCATATTTGTAGTATACCACGTAATAGACATGAGCCTCAACTAGTGGAACATCTAAGTTGTGATTGTATGCACTTAAAAGAGTGCAATATATTTTTTCTTCAAGTCATATACCAAAATTCATCCATCAATGAGGCCCATCATAGGAGTGTGGTAATGTATATGTCATTCAAAAGTCCACAAATTTCAATATTATCAGTAGACGCGTGTAATTATAAAATTAGTCAAATCCTATGAAATGCATACATGCTTCATTATTGTAGTATGTCATGAAAGAGGGAAGGCATCACCAATATTGCATATAGCAAGTATGATGTATGAATTATGATCCACACTTGGGTATAATAATTCATGTGATAATGAATTGGGCCATCATTTCTAGATGTGTGTATGCAATCCAAGTGAAATATAACATGAAATAATGTGGAAATAACCAACCTAGAAATTGGGGTCTCATCCTAGATATGTTCATGTCTCCCAAATAGTATGTCAAAAGAAAAGACGTCATAAAGTCAAGTGTTGGGGGATTATTCCCATATATAGCCAATGTCGAGTTAAATTAAAACTACATGTAAGCATAAAAGTTTCATGAGTGGTTTACATGAGTATAAGTATGTTCAAATAGTTAGGATATGAACCAAAGTATGCAAAGACAACACCCTAGTGTAACACAAGAATGATCATAAACTAGTGATAAAGTATACCTCAGTTTTATAATGCATTAAAACCAAGTTTCATTTGAGGTTAAATAACCTAATATCTTACTAAACAATGGATTAGGGTTCTCCCATAACTCATTCTTGTGAGGAAGTTCATCATTGTCATATGCATCTAAAGGTACTGCTTAGATTTCTGCATCTAGCAATTGAATATCATGAGCATGCTCATGATCTTTTCTATTATTCTTATGTGGTATGTACCTTATTCATTGTCAATTCTACTATTGAATATAATTTGGGATTAGATGCCCAATTTCCTTTGCACTAAAAATTTGATTTATAATTCTTAAGTCTTAACTATCAAAATTATGGAAATGGTCTTATGTGAGTTTCTTCTTCACCCAATAATTTTCTCATAACTTCACTAGCACCTATTTAATTTGGGATGATTAATATGCTCATTATGATATTTAAGGATAGCATGACGAATTTATTTCTATATTTCATGATTTTTGGGAGTATATTGTAGTTGGGAATCTAAACCAACCTTTATAAGTTAGTGGAGGAACCACATCAAGACAATACAAGAAATAAAATACATAAAGGAAAAATTTGGGATGATCAATATGCTCATTATGATATTTAGGGATAGCATGATGGATTTATTTCTATATTTCATGATTTTTGAGAGTATATTGTATTTGGGAATGTAAACCAACCTTGTAAGTTAGTGGAGGAACCACATCAAGACAAGACAAGAAATAAAATACATAAATGGCATACCTCATTATCCATCCATATTAAAGCATGCCCATTTATTTTGTTGGATCATTACTTTTTCATCATTGTTGTTTGGATGGAATCAATTCCTTTTAGAATATGACACATGGGAAAGTTATATATCTTATATTTTTTAGAAGGAAATCTTGAAAGACTAGAATCACATATTGAAGATACTCACAAAATGGAAAACCAGTGCATCCATTCCTTTTTGGCCACTACAATTATTGCCATTTTTCTTTGAAATCCTTTTCCCCTTTTTGGTACCTTCTTATGTTATTTCCATTGCCAAAAGCTTAACGGTATTGGCGTGCCCCTTACTTATCGAAACTATAGGGTTCGTTCCTCTTCAATATTTGTCTTTGACTACTAAATCCAAATTCTTCAATCCTATTTGTTTTTGAATTATAAATTCTCTTCCTCACAGGTTATTCAAAAACAAAACCTATGACTCTAGGTCAAGATCACCAACATACTGAAATTATAAAGGATATGCCTTAATTGAATATGTCTACAAGCATATTTAGGCTCTTACACAAGCACAAGACCATATAATATTTCAACAAGCAAATCTAATTATAATAGAGATTAGGAAGACAAGGGGTGTGAACCTTTTTAAATTTTGTCTTAGATGCTCCTTGATATTTATATCAATCTACTCCCTGATACTTAATGTTGACCTATAAAACCAACAACTAACCTTTCTCAAGCCAATTTGGCACTTAATAAAGAATGCAAATGAAAAGAAAATGAATAGAACATTAATGAATCAATCAACTTCAAAATACTAACAAAACATTCTCAATGCGGATCCACAATTGCAAGAATATTGAATTGGGGGAGGGAAAGATGTCAAATCTCAATTAAATAGTGAAACACGTATAAATTTACCTTCTCACTTCACGACACCTTATAAAAACTGAACATTCATATATCTCTTCTCATGCACTCCAACGAGCATGTGTTTCTTCTTAGGAGGTCATAGGTTCAAATCTATAGGGGGTAGTGTATGTACACCTCTGTAGACTTTATTGAGGTCCATTGTCTCACAAATAAAGAGTTTTCATATACCAAAAATTGATAAAATCCAATATTTTTAATATAAACTACCAGTATATTTATATAACTAGTAGCATAATATTTGTATAATTAATAGTGTAGCATAATATTTCTCTAATTAATATCCTAGTCATTTGAATTTACATATTTTAATTCCTATTCATAGAATTACTAAGATTGTTATTAGCTAGTTTCATGTCAATAATAACACTCAAAATGCCATCATTTTTTGAAACTGTTAATTTTTATGTTTTATAAATTACATTTTAACATTTATTTACTTAGTTATGAACCATTATTACTTTTATATTATTCATAAATTTAAGAAAAAATATTTTAATAAAAAGTTGACATATTAATATATTTAAAGTTTTAATTTTATTATTGTATAATAATAATTTTGAGAAATCAAAACTATTTTTAATTGCTTGATATCTGACATACTTTATTGTTTAATAACTAGCAACCATTATATTAATAAGATTAATATCATCATGATTTAATTTTTCTAGCTATCACAAATTGTTTTGTGAAATTGTTAATTATGAATTTTTAACTAGGCCCATAAAATCAATTGGGAAGTAGGCTTGTCTCAACTACACTATTTTTATTTTTATTTTTTTGAAATTGTTAATTATAAATTTGTAAGGATACCCATAAAATCAATATGGGAAGTACACTTGTCTCATTCCCGTCCATAGATGAAAAAACATAGAGGAGTTTATTTGGAGTTCAAACGATTTTATTTTATTAGGAGTTCGATTGTTACATGAGTGCACATTATCTAGACTCCTAGATGTGAAATGTACTTAGAAGCCATTAGAGTTGAAGTTAAGCAAATTTTTAAATGTACTTAGAAGTGACTAGAGTTGAAGTTAAGCTACTAGTTCTAGAATCATTGGAGTTAAGGTAATATTTATATCTAATAGTTATCCAAAACAACCATGATTGGAGTTGAAGTTAACTTAATTGTTGTAAAATCACTGGAATTAAGCTAATACTTGTATTAGTTAATTTAAGAATTAATATATCAACAATTGGAGTTCAAGCAATAGTCATGATTGGAGTTGAAGTTAAGCTAACAATTGTACCACAACCCCACCAGTGTTGTGTTAGTTGGACTAATCCTTAAGTGATTAGAGTTGAAGTTAACCTAATAGTTGTAAAATCATTGGAATTAAGCTAATAGTTGTATCTAATAATAGATGGAGTTAAGGTAGTGGTTGTATCTAATAATCAAGGTAATAATTATCCAATATAAGTGTGATTAGAGTTGAAGTTAAGCAAATAGTTGTATCTAATAATAGATGGAGTTAAGCTACTAGTTGTATCTATTAATCAAATAGTTTCAAAACTTAACTTTAATTTTTACAACTATCATTAATTGTACTTATCACATGTTAATTAGCTATTTTTTTTATTTTTTTGATATTATTATTTATTAATTTTGGACCAAGCCCATAGAATTAATCTTGATAGTACACTTGTGTCATTCTTGTTTAATTTTGGTTGATGTCTATAGATTCAATCTAGCCACTACACTTATCTCATTCTTGTTCTTAGTTAAAAATACATAGATGATAGTCCACCTCAAAATTCTAAGATATATACTCCTATCAGCATAACTATTCAGGTAAAAATATTGAGAAATCAATAATACTTTTAAATACTTAATAAACTGAAAAACAAATAAATACTTAGGATTTATTAAACAGTATATAGTGAAAAATAAAAAACAAATTATGCAGCAAGGATATAGATGAACAAAATATACAGTCAAGATGAATTTCTGTTCATACAAATTATTATTAATAAAGAAAAGTCATACCACTCTGCCTAAGGCGCAAGCTCTATGGAATAGAAATGCAATAGAATTCAGAATAGACAAAAGTTGTTACTATCATGTCGATAGCTACAGTTACACTTCAGCAGCAGATTTAAACGACAGACTGTCGAGTGGATAATAGTTGATCAGTTGAATGCACGTCCACTTACCATTTCTACATCTTCCAGCACCGCGAGATCTTGTGGCTTGAAAATCCCCTCAAACCATTGAATTGCACTCTCTCTAACACCCTCTGCTGCTACTTTCCATCAGAAATGCGCAGCCTGTACACATGATTCGCAATTAACTGCATACCCAACGAAAACAGAATCAACGAATCTCTGAAAACAGTTACTTCCACCTGCGAAACTATAACTAGCAGATGGAGTGCTGGGAGACGTGAGCCAAGGACTGCAGATTGCATTTGACAATGGTATCCACGAATAAGCATGTCTCCTCTTTCGTATTCCCATGTGGCACATCCACCGCGTAGGATTCAATCACAATGGTTCCGGGTTTTCCATTTATAACTCTCTCGTGCAGTTTATGTTTATGTTTTTCAGTTTATGTTTTATTTTTCAAATTGTTTTGCATTTTTATATAAGATGATTATTCTAAACATTATCTTCTCAAGCACAATACACATCAGGTTAGGTTTAACATTAATAAGCATGATTTTGAGTATCTACTTTATAAATTTCATGGGGCTATCTTGAGGTGGCCAAGTATACTGGATTTGGTTTGGTTTGTACAAATCATATAGTTAACGCTATTTTCATTGATTTGAAGTTCTGTAGGTGGTCAAAATGAGTAACTTACTAGGTTACCATTATTTACTTACTTTGTTACCTGTATCACAATCCATCCAAGTGCGAAAACTAGATGGCCACTGACACTATGGAAGGCAATGCACTGAGTTTATCCTTCCTTAGGCTTCTTTTTGAAAATCATTCTTCTTAAAGGAGTTTGATAGTTAATTACTTTGCTGAAAGACCAAGTGTGCTTTTCTATTGAAAACTAGGAGGAAACGGTTTTCACAATTACAGAGGTAAAGATGTCTTCTATCATCAATTTGCTCCAACTTCTTAAAAGTTGAAAAACACCCTTTCCAAAGTGACAATGCTTCCATTTAGCCACTTGAAATGTACATTGAAGTCATTTAAATCCATTTCACTGGAATTACACATTTGAAATGTACATTAAATCCATTTCAAAAATATTTTAAAGGTTAAGAAGTTAAAAGCAATGAAAGTTACTTGAAAGCCTTAATTTCAGAAATAATTGAAAGGTTGAGAAGTTAAAAACAATAAAAACAAAAGAATTTTTTTTTGATTTCTGGATAAAATTCTATATATTTATAAATTGAGACATAAATATCCATAATTAATAGCCTCTCTTCAAAAATCATAATTCATATATTAATTTCATGAAACACCACCCAAAACAATATGTTTAAGCTTTCCTTGTATTTTAAATTTATAAAAAAGCCCCTTCAGTTTCCCATAATGAACAACAAATTGCAATGACATTTCAAGGCTAAAATAATTTGTTTATTACAAAACTGGTCTAGGTCTTTAAATATCAGGTATAATTAGGTAATCATAAGCCAAGAAACATATTCACTTACCCATGGGCAATTAGTAAATAGCTTTGCTTTCCACTTGGAAGGATTGTGAAAAGTTATCTATTCACCGCTTCAAGTGGACCTCGGTGCAAATGGTCAAATGGACTTCTGTGCACATTGTCTGGTAGATAGCTTACTCCACTTAGTAGTGCTTATAGCTACCAAACTCATCACAGTCCAAAGCATTAAATCCAACATTATGGTACCGTATTATTTCTCCGTATTATGATACCGTATTATTGGTTATGGACAAAACCAAAAGTCAATTTAACGGTTGTCATTTTCCCATCCAATTAATCTTACATATCAAATAGATTCAAATTTGAAAAATGCTTCCTGTGAGACATCAAACCTCTAATTGGTATCCACGAATATACATTCTCCTCTTTCGTATTCCAATGTAGCACATCCACCACGTAGGATTCGATCACAGTTGTTCCTGGTTTCCATTTAATAAGCGTCTCGTGCAGAGTGGTGATAGATCGATCATTATTAAGCCTGTGATCACTCCCCACGACGCTCAAACTCAGAATATGGCGCTCCTCGTCTGGCAGAATGCCAAGCTTGAGATCTCTACGCATGAAGCAATTGCTGAGGAAGTGCTCTCGTCGAATGTCGGAAGCAGCGACAGAACGGAATGAGCTAAACTCTGACCATTTGCATTATTTTAGTTAAAATTTTGACTAAAATCGAGTAAGAAGGATTAAAATTACAGTTTCAATTTATGAAGTTAAATTCATTTTTAACTAAAGTTGTAATTTTAGAAATCAAAATTGCAATTTCAACAAAAATAGTCTTCCAAAATTTAAACAAAATTAAAGAACAAAATTGCAAATGGTGTAGAATTTAGGTCACTCCAAACCAAACAACTAACAAGACTGAAGTTAAATTCATTTTTTAACTAAAGTTGTAATTTTAGTAATCAAAATTGCAATTTCAACAAAAATAATCTTCCAAAATTTAAACAACAAAATTGCAAATGGTATAGAATTTAGGTCACTCCAAACCAAACAACGAACGAGACTGAGAATGGTATCGCCCAATCACAGCCTCCTGCAGGAATTCCTTTCACCATATCCTAACTCCCCTGCAAGCACTGCACATCCCCATCTTCATCCAATCAGTCGATGATCTCCACTCCTCGATGTTCTATCCAATCTCCGTGCTGTTCTCCCAAAATCTAAAATATTGACGAATGACAATCCTTCCATGGTTAACGTGCATGGAAAGTGGATAAATTTCATTTTCAGAGCGGGCACAGTGTCCAGTTGCTCAATTTGCTTTTGATCGAGAAGGATATTACGCAGCTCATCATGTTCCAAAATCTAAATTTTGGTTGGTATTTTTTTAGTTTTTGGGGGAGGTTGGAGGTGTTTCATGAGTATATGGATGGGAATATAACTAATTTTAGTTAGATTTTGAAAATTACAAAATATCTTTAACATTTAAAATTGAGAATTAACAGTAAATCGATGGGAGTATAACTAATTTTAGCTAGATTCTGAAAATTACAGTATTTTTAATATTTAAAATTGAAAATTAACATAATAACAAATCATATGTAATATTTTTATAAAATTGAGAATTAACATAATAACATATCATTTTTTTATAAAATCAATCGTCTTTAGTTATATTTTTAATATAATATAAATAAATATTTTTATAAAATCAGTTGTCTTTAGTTATTTTTTTAATATAATATAAATAAATGTGCACATTGAAGTTTTCTACATATTCACAATAAATGTGCACATTGCAGTTTTCTACATATTCACATTTATTATGGGATTTTTTATTTTTATAAAAAACAAGGTTTTTTTTTTTAATAAAAATATAAATAAATGTGTATATTGAAGTTTTTTATATAAAATTCTATAAGAATTAAAAAATAATCTTTTAAACTTAAATTACTCCATTAATAATAAATTGTGTAAATACAATTTTTTTTTTAAAGATGACAAACTAAGTTGTCAATCCACAAATGAGTGTAGTGTTAACTTTTTAGGTCTTACTCTCGTATCATAATTTTATTTTATTTATTTATAAACATGTTTACATTTCTAAAAGGTATATTTCAAATATTCATATTGTAATATTTTATCCCATGATGTAGGCGACACTTATGATAGTTCGATGGGCCAATCGTCACAAGAGACATGTGGTGATGGTGCTATTATTGGAACTGAGGGAAGGACACGTGGGTCTCAATTCACGAGGGAGTTAAATTCCCAAGGTGGCGAGCATCAAGCCAACCCCTAAGGTAGTTGGGATGTCTAATCAATGTCATGGTCCACAAAACCAAAGGTTAATGGCGCCCAAGATGAATTCAATGCACAACTATCACCCACGTGTCCCTGCTCAAGGTTTAATGAATCCAACCAGGAACAATATGGAGCTCATCGACCTCAAGAATATCGGCATGATTATCTTCTTGGTATTGTTGGTCTTCTCCTCTGTTAACGAGGCAGTTAAACAACGAGCATAAATGCTACAACAAAGATGCACACCGAGGAGAGGCATCACTAGGTGGGGCAGAGCTAGGTGGAAGGTTAAATTGGGGGCAACAGATGGCTATGTGTCACAAGTATCAATGCCGATAAGATGCATGATTAACGACTAGGAGTCTGTCATGTCCCAACTTTTGCATTGGGTCACAATGGCCTAATCACATTTGCCATATTCATGAGAGTTTTTCAAATTGATGCTAAGGGTCAAATAATTGCCAAGGAGGAAAATTACTAGTTTCATAGGTTGGGGGTGGAAGCTTTAAGCTTTGGAATAAGGGGGACAATAAATGATGTTTGAACATTAGAATGGCATAAATATTTATTAAAGGAGCTAAATAAATAAATACAAGGGAAAATCAAAGTGGCAATTGATCATGGAGACACATGGAGACTATGGGGCCCACACAAGCTAGATTTTTCTGTGCCACATGGCATCCTCCCCTTTCAATTTTAAATCCATAGAAGCCCAAGGGTCTTGGGATGAGTTGGAAGGTCAATATACTTGGCATGAATCAATTAAGATCGAATTGGAGTGGAAGAGTAACTCCCATGGAAGAGGAAGAGACATTTTGGAGCTAGTGAGACACTTGGGCTAGATTCCCTAGCTCTATGACAACAATGATGAAGATGCTATTACACCTATGACACAAATAAGATATGAAGGTTGACATATAACATATATAACATGTCAGTTCGAAATAGAGCATCCAAGAAGTTGTTCATGTGAGTCAGAGAAACTCAATGGGTTCCTACTCAAATTGGGGGAAGATGGAAGGCTAGGAACGGGAGGACACATGGCAAATATTGAGCACACACCCTAATTCGAATTGGATTAAGTTTGTGGATGGATTGGTAACCTTAGAAGGCTAAGGATGTTTATAAAATAGAGGAATCAACCAAGAGAAGAGCTTTTGATCATTTGAGAAATTTGAATTTGTGAATTGAGAGAGCTAGTGGATGACTAGTTCCTTGCCTTAGCCAATTTCAAGGGTGAAAGATTCCCATTTGGTGTTTGGAGAGGCCACTCAGGTATTTCATGGAGCTTTATTGGAGTTGTATTTGCAGGTGTAAGCTACAGGGAAACTCGTGGTTCCTTCTATTGCAGCATTTTCTCTCAACCATTTCTAGTTTTTATTGCATATTTTTGCTCATGGAGGGATTGCGCTTTAGGTGAGCTATTGATCTCTTTGGGGAATCTTATAATTCCACATTATTTTATATTCTGATGTAAATGCTATGTATTTCAAGTTCAGAAGACTCTCAAATCGAAATACGAAAATATTTCATGTAAAAATGTTAATCAATGAAGAAATAGTGTCATTTCGCCACTATCTTGTCGAGAACTAATGTAATGTTTATAGATTCGAATGGATAAGTAAACTACGGATGGTTTATGGATGAATGGACTGTTTTTTTTTTCAAAGTTTAGAAGACTTACAGGTCGAAATACCCAAAATATTTCATGTATAAATGTTAAACAATGAAGATACAATGCCATTTCCCCACTACCTTGTTGTGAACAAATATAATGTTGATAGATTCGAATGGATAAGTAAACTACCGATGGTTTATGGATGAATGGACTATTATTTATGGATTATATAATTTTAATGTTAAGTACATAATCATTTGGAGTTATTTTGTTGAGTTTCATAGCATTTGGAGAATTTTTCCTATCATTTCCCCAAGGTTGAAACTAGTCTTTTTGCATCTGATTTAAGAGAGTTATAACAAACATTAAAAGTTGAATGGTGATGCATATGAGTTCATATTTATGTCGTTTACATGTCCCCTTCTTCCATTCATAAATTCTATTTGGCTTGAGTGCATTTGGGAAGCCATTTTCAGTATTCACTGTGGGGGAATTAGAACACCAAATTACTAGTCAAAAATCCTACCTCGTCTAGAATATTAAACAATTTTGTAGAATACTTTAGATGTTCATTAAGCTTCCTTGAACATCATATTCAAACCTTAATATCAGTCATATAACTTCTGTGAATATTTGAGAGCATTTGGACCAATTTGGAGACCTAGACATCAAAACTAGTCAAAGTTCAAATTAGGGAAAAAAGTGAAAAGTTGGTCATTTAATAAAATTTCTTAAAAATGGACATTACAAAGTCCCATGCCGTCTCTGAGCATCTGGCTTCGGGGAGAAATGGTGGAAAAATCAACCACTATTCGATGATCAAGAACATGATGGGAATGCTAATGGAGGATTTGACAAATAAATGGAGCGGATCTAGAGATATGGGATGTGACAAACCTAAATAACGTAAACAAAAAATAAAATATCTTTAATTCATACTTATTGTCACCATAGGAAAAGCAATAATTATAGTAAAAGTATAGTATCTTTTCTAAGAGTAAAGTGACTTAAACTCTCAACTCTTCATCTTTAAGGTATGGTTCGTGGATAATATGATGTCATTGAAGGTTCTTATTTCTTTGTTTTTAATGGATATGGAAGAGGGGTTAAACTAGTGACTTACTTGGCATTATACATTTCCATGGGAAGGCGATTATAATGGAGAGGGAAGCAAGCTTGTGGCATAACATTTCCATTAATTGTTGGAAACTAAACTAGTTCCATTGTTCTAATGATATCAAGCTTTGTTTTCTATCGGTGATATAGAGGTTTACCTTTCTTACTTACTAAGTATTTACTTCATGGCAGTGTAAAAAGGAAGAGATTTCATGGGATGTAGGGTTACAGCTGGACTTCTTAAAAACCGATCTAGAATCTTCTCTGCTCAATTCGAGCAACTAGGTAAGAAACTCTTTTCCAAGGTTCTACCCTTGCCTTTTCAATTTTCCTTTCTATGCATATAAATTTTGATTCATTGTTTAACTATGTTGCTTGTATATACTAGA
Source organism: Pseudotsuga menziesii (assembly GCA_001517045.1). NCBI lineage: Eukaryota > Viridiplantae > Streptophyta > Pinopsida > Pinales > Pinaceae > Pseudotsuga > Pseudotsuga menziesii. The sequence goes on from LPNX010656531.1 coordinate 363,729, forward strand.
CTGTGGTTGTAGTGAAAGATGTGAGGTTTTGCTGGGAAGAATGCTTACTTAATACTCGGGTAAGTTTCTTGTTTAGCCTCTCTATCATTCCCACATTATTTGGATAGATGGAGGCGTGAAGCTAGAAGCTACGATTGATACTTTCTTATGGTTAAGACTAGTGATTTTGGGTTCACCCTTGAGTATGAAGAGTTGGGTTTTCAGTTAACATTTCTCTTTCTTACTACACCTTTAAGAAGAATAGCAGAGTCGTTATATTTTCTCAATCAAGGTTTTAAAAACATTACAGTTGATGTAAAGGGACGTTTAGACTCCTGTTACAGTTCAACGCTCATATAGATTCTCATGGTTATTCGGTTGTATTAGAGGTTCTTCATGAAGTTTGTATAAATGCATTCTCTGCTACAATTATTTACATCCTGTATAGTTCGTTACCTACACCCTGGATAGTTCGATACCTACGGCCTGGATAGTTTGATACTCATGGCCTGTATAGTTCGATAATTATGTGGATTTTGTTTTTATTTGGTTAAATTGATAAGCCTTCTTTTAAATGTGTGTAAATGCGTTCCTAATATAAATCATTTACGACCTATGCACTAGATGAATATAAATATTTCTTCATTTATTAATTAATTAAATCGACCCTAGTTCATTGCATAGCTCGGAGACTTCACTTTAATTCTTTTATGATACCAACAATTTTCTTCGAAGGTTTTATTTTGGTTTGTGGATTAGGTTAGGGTTTTGCGCCTTTAGCTACACCGATGGTTCAGTCTATACATTGGTTTAATATCTAATCTTTTTAGGAATAAAATCACTCATAAAGCTAACGAAAAGAAATTTTAGTACAACATAATAGATATTTCATTATAATAAAATGTATCAGTTTTGGGCTCGTTGATATTTAACCATTATCCATGATAAAATACTAGAATGTAAGCAAAAACATTTTTCCATAACTATAATCAACAAGGAAACAATTTTCTAATGAACATATCTAAACTCTATTTGAAACTCCAAAGTCGACAGTTGCGCACCACCCAACCTTAGGAACCTCGAAACTTTACAATCTACAAAAGTTCCACCCCCTTGCCCAAAATATCGAGTTTAAGATTCGCTTCCTTCAACTCCAAGTTGTCACCAGTCGGAATATATAGATTTTAATTATTTCAGAACCTAGCTCTTCAAAGAGATCACTAGCGGTTCTAATAAGATCCTCGCATCTCTCAAATGCTCATTGGAAGCTCTGCATCATTTTTGTATCTTTCTTAAATCCTACACCACATTTGGTGATCTCTAGCAGCTCTCTTTCTCTTTCTTAATTATTTCTTATGCATTCCTAGGACTTTTAATATCTAATAACTAACTCTACCCAAGACTGACCACTTGTCTTCGTAAAGATGGTTGAGGATTTATTCATTTCTTTAAACTCAGGTTTCTGTCAATTAACTGCATGGTTGCCTAACTTCCGTACTCAAATCATATTTATATTAAGAATAAGTTTGCATCATAACTATGGGTGACTATGGGTGAATAGTGCATTGTGGGTGACTATGGTTGCATCATAACTAAATATGGGTTACTTTGGTTAACCACGACTGACTATGATCAATATTAGTTAACCAAGGTTTACTTTAGTGAATAATGGTTGACTTTGGTTAATTATGAAATATGATAGTATATGATCATTGACATAATTAGAAGAACCATGGGAAACCATTGTTAGACCATGGTTTACAGTGTTTGACTATGACTAGCTTATCATTGACCATGGTTGATGAAGGGTGTCATATCATGGTTGACAAATTTTGGCCATATTAAACCATGGCTGATCATTTTTTGTCATGGTTCAACTTACTACATCATGCTTAACTATAGTTTTATTTGATTAACCATGGTTAACTATGGTTGCATCACGTTTGACCATGGATAAACAAGTTTTAGTATAGTTGATCCATGTTTGAACATAGCTGACTTTAGTTCATCATAATTGACTTTAGTCCATCATGGTTGACTATTGGAATAGTTTGCTTTAGCGATCATGCTTTACTATGATTAACCATAATTGACTTTAGTTAAACATGGTTGACTATGGTTACTTCATGGTTGAATTTGGTTGACTATGGTTGCATCATGGTTGAATTTAGTTAGCCATGGTTGACCACATCTCATCATTGATCATGTTTGACCTTGGTTAACAATCGTTGACCATGGTTGACATAACCAGGAGAACCATGGACAACCATTTTTAGTCTATGGTTTACAATGTTTGACCATGGTTAGACATTCACTAACCATGGTTGATGAATGGTTTCAAATGATGAATGACTAATTTTTACCATACTAAATGAGGGTTGAATGTAGGGAAACATAGTTAATTATGGTTGAATTTTATTGCATCATGGTAAACTATTGTGAACTCTAAATCATGGTTGCAAATTGTTTGTGCATGTTTGAATTTAAACTATGTTTGACCATATTAAACTATGGTTGACAATTATTTGGGAATGGTTGGATTTAGGGCATGATGCTTAACTATAATTAATTATGGTTGACATTAATGCATTATGGTTGATTATGATTGCATTATGGTTAAAAAATGGTTGAATTTTGTTTACTATGATTGCATCATGGTTGACTTTAGTTAACTATGGTTGATTATATTTAATAATGGTTGACCACATATCATTGCTAAGGCATTATTGAATTTCATTAACCATGGTTGAATTAGGTTAACCAAAGTTAAAATGTGATTGGCCATTGTTTAGTCATTGTTGAATTTAAGTCATGGTTGCCTTTAATCCATCATTAACCATGGTTAATGAAGGGTGCCAAATGATGGTTAACAAAGTTTGACAATATTTTACCATGTTTTGACCATTAATTAGGTATGGTTTACTTTAGGGTAGCATGGTTAACTATCGTAACTTTTGTTAACCATGGTTGACCACATCTCATTGTTGACCATGGTTAACTTAGGTTAACTATGGTTTAATATGATAACTTTGGTTAACCAAGATTAAATCTAGTTAAGTATGGTTGATTTTGGTAAACCATTGTCAACTTTTGTTCACCATGGTTAAGGTTGTCGCACGAAGTTCGCTCCACCTTTTTATGCCACAATAGATCTCATAAATGTTCCTTTGATATGGGTTTCATAAATGAAATGGTGTTATTAGGTTGAAGCTCAGTAAAACTTGAGCCTATAACCATGCTAAGGCTAAGAAACACAAGTACGTTATAGTTCATTTGTGTTATAATGCACTTGTGTTATGAAAAAGTTGAAAAACTAACACAAGTGTGATATACTAAAATGTGTTCGATAACACATATGCATTATGGAGGCCTATGCATCCATAGTGAAAATGAATACATAGATGTAAATCTTGTCTTTTATGCTATGAATGCAACAACACGTATGTGTAATAATACGCATGCGTTATAATGCATGTGCATTATGTCATTCATATCACAAATTGTAATATTTCTATGTTTGAATAGTAATTTGTGCTTTGGATACATAGACCTCCATAAACGCCTATGTTGTTAAACTTGGACTTATTCTAGTGCAAGTAACTTTGAGGGCTAGTAAAAAACAACCATTCTAAACCTTAAAATCAAGGTTTCTAAAGTGCAAAATATGGTTCCAAAAGTGTCAATTCCAGGTTCCAAAAGTGTGTTTGATTACCAAATATTTGTGGACATGCAAAAGCATGCCTCTTATATTTTATAGAGATATTAACATGCAAGAAGGCAGGTGGTATAGGCACTCTGGAAAGAATAATGATAAATTGTGTTTATGATTCAAAATTTTGGGTTGACAAAACCATAAGGAATTTGCTTTGTTGACCAATATATTATAACGTTCATTCATAAATGGGGGTTTTTAATTTTTGAAAAATAAGGTCAATATATTATAGGTATTAGGGGGGGGTACGGTATTATGGGTTTATAGGTAATAGGGGGTATAACAATTGGTATCCAGTTAAAATATTGAATATCTAGTAAACATAGGGTTTTTTGAAAATTGGAAATATGTATTGGGAGGGGGGATTAACAAAAGAATTTTGGTAGGTATTTAACAATATCTAGTGAAATTCGGGGTATTGTTTAATATACCATGAATGAGGGCGCTATGACATAGTTTCACTAAGTGAATACACCATAGACGAAACATACTCATCTGGATGTGCTTGGCCTTTGCAACACAAGCCAACACAACTGCTAGTACTTATATAACTTTTTATTACTCATCTCAAACCATACATAAAGTTTTCAAACTTTTGGTGCACACCGTAGATAATATGAATGCCATATGTGATGTAGGAAAAGTCATATTTGCAGCAGCGATTCACTCTTTTCTATCCCTTGAATGACAATTAACATCATACTAATAAAATCCCCCATGCTTGTTTATAGCAGCATGCTAATTGGAAAATGAATTGATTCGTTGATTTATGAATACATGTATTATTTGAAGAAAAGATGCATTCATTTTCTTCCCCTAAAAGTGAAATCAATATTGAGTTACTTATTAGTACAAATGACATGTATTCTAGAATACAATCAAGTGGAATTCTTCCTATGTAGTCATATGTTTCAACAACATGTATCTTGTTTGAAGTAGAACAATCACATATAATCTTTCTTACCAAGGCGATGTTTCAAAGGAACAATTGAGATTCCTTCATTTAGTTGTGAAGTTGTGAGGATCTAGATAAAGCAACTTCAGTTAGTCACTTAACAGATTATGATTATGTGTCAATAGTACTATTCCAACCATAAAACTAGTGCACTAAGAAAAGTGAGGATCAACTCTTATTGTTTGCCTGCATACAAAGGTGCATTGGATTTGTACAATTCCATCCAAACCCATGTCTAGTATTCACCTTCGAGGTTTTGATCCTCATGGATACATAAGGTGAAGTTCATAACCTTAGAGTTGGATGCCAGATCTGGGTTTCAATGAGTTTATGGAAATTTATAAGACTTTTTTGAGATGGTGAAGTTGGGGGATGAAGCATAACCCCATGCTTTCACCAAGGATTAGGAGGTTCAAACCACCTCTTAGCAACCAAATAATCAAAATCACTAATAGAATCATTTTTTATATGCAATGAAATCTTCAGAATGGAGGATAGTTGTAGTGTTACAAGATTACTATCTACACTTCAAGCCTTTGAGTCAGGCTCATCCTCAGGAGATGTCTCGATGGTTTGGTAAGAGAACAACTTAGTATAAATGCATTATTAGGTTATCAAAATTATTTATAAGGTGACATTAATACTTTTTAATTTTATTGTTAAGAGTATTTTAGTAGTAGCAAAATAATTTTTTTAAATCTTTTTATAAAAAAAAAAGATTTTTTTAAATTTCTTTAGAGGGTTAATCATAGTATTATTATATTTTAGGATTATTTTAAGAGTCACATTATTAATTATAGTATTATTTTGTTTTAGGAGTGACTATAGGATTTTTTTTTTAAATTTCTTTCATAAATTTTTTTATTAACTTATAAAAATAAAAGTAAAAAATTAATTTATTCTATTAAATGTTAAGGAGCTCTTAATCATATTATTTAATAATTCATTATGATTACTTAAACCTAAAAGTGAGATATTGGTTCTTATTGAACATATTATTTATCATAAATATGTTAACCTAAAGCTAAAGAAGCGTTTATCTAGAACTAACACCTAGAATTATACTTAAGAATTGGTCAAAACTAGGGCTCAGGGTGAGCATTATTAGGTCTATTGCTTATACATTTGTCCTGCATTAATATTATTGGTCTTGATGATGTTTTATTTATTTTTGAGGCGATGAATGATAGGCTTCCAAGATTCAACAATCCTCAATCCTTCATATTTATTTAGGTTTAGAGGAGTTTTTTCGATCTCAATGACCTCACATATCTTTCTCCTCACGTAGTTTTCCTCTCTCACCACCAACCTAACATATTTCATACAAATTAAGTGGTTCATGTTGTGAGCATGTTCAACCAAAGAAGACTTCTTATGATGCCTTATGACTCAAATATCCCTTTTCCTTAAGAATATAGCTTTGGTTGAACATGCTCACAACACGAACCACACCATTTGTATGAAAGATGCTAGGTTGGTGGTGAGAGAGTAACACTACGTGTGGAGGAATATTCATGAGACCATCGAGATCGAAAAGAATACCTTTCGTTAAACTTCCTTTTTAGTATTATATATATGTTAAAACCCAAGATACCTTCATTAAACTTCCTTAATAATTGTGTGCATTTCATCTAAATATAAGACATAAAAAAGTTAAACAATTCCCTAACCTTTAACCTTAATCCTTGGCCAATTTCCACTCAAACTTATCCATCTTTTTGCTTTAAAACTTTGCAACCTAGTTATCATACCCTTATCTTTTTATTATTTTTGTCCTTACCCGAGTGCCTTTGCAACCTTTTGTGTTACACATAAATCCCTAGCACTTAGATACTTCCTCTTAATCCCTCTATCACTACCATATCTCTTTTTAAAACTTTCTCTACATTGAAACTATAGTTAATATCATCAATTGATCTTATCTTTCACCAACATAATATTGTTAATACATCTCTTTCATTTGTAACTTTGTTATCAACAAATTTATACCTCTCAATTTTCTCAACATTTTTCATAATTTTTATGACTAAACACAACATAACCCAATTATTATGTCCCTTTACATTTCTTCTAGGTAATGTTCTCTTGACCATCATGGACAATACCTCTCTTATATTTCTATGGTTTCTCAATAAAGTGTGTTATGAAATGTACATAGAAAAAACATGACATATTATTATGTCCCTTTACTTTTATTCTATCAAATAGGTAATGTTCTCTTGGCCATCATGGACAATACATCTCTTATAAAAATAGGTAATGTTCTCTTGGCCATCATGAACAACACCTCTCTTATATTTCTATGGTTTCTCAGTAAGGTGTGTAATGAAATGTACATGGAGAAAACATGACATATGCATTATTCTTTTCAAACTATCATTGTTTTTAATTGTTGACTATGTTCAATTCTAGATAATACAAATTGCATTTTAAAACCTAACATTTTTATGGTGTTTTTTTCAACGTTTATGTATCTTATTTCACATGGACGGGAAACCAATTACTTCATGATAAAATTTGAAAATTTATTTTATTAAATTTTGAATTACATGACAAACAATAAAATCTTTTCATTTTGATTTTATATTTCATTATTTTCAAATAAAATAAAAAATTAGTATTCACATATGTTATGTTTTCTAAAATTAACAAATTTTACAATGATTATTGACCATTAATATTTATTTGTTAGATATAAATTAATATTTATTTACTAAATATGGTGTATTATATATATGTTTTTCAAAACATAAATAAAAATATGGATAAAATTCCATGACGCTTTGGGACTGTAAGAGTTGTGAGAATGCTTTATAGTTGTGTAGTATTTTACAAATGCTAGTTTTAATATTTATTATTTTTATAAAAAAAATAACAACTAATTTTGCATATAATATTTATATGGTTATGTCACAATCTATAATTTCAAAAAAAAATAAAAAAAATCAACACATATATACTTTTTTTACTCGGTGAATAATGTATCATGTAATATTGATTGCATTGTGAATGCATTGTCATGTATTTGTGTAATATTTGATATTTAAAATCTTATTGAATTGGATAGGTTATAATTTATGAGGTGTTTACATCTGGTTATTAATGACCTTAGTGCCACACCTGCAGGTGATGTTCTTATTTTTTTTATAATTATCTTACTATATGGTTTGTTAAGGGTTACTTAGCCCTAAGGCTAGGTCTCTACCCTAGCCGTCACGCCCCAACTTTACGATGCTAGCAACCTAGTTTTATGAATATGTGAGTTGGAGGACTATGTTGTTAAACACCATAGTCCTTATCCCATTTACCATGGCACGAGGAATATTGATATGGAATAGTTACATGTTTAACCATGTTGTGGAACATAGTCCTATGTATAAACTAATATAAACTATATAAACTATATGGAAAGGGTTTAACGGGTTTTATGAATGTTAAATACTTTGGGTTATATTGCTTAAACCCTATTCGGGGTTTTACGCTGTGGCATAAACCATCATTGGGGTTTTACTATCATAAGGTTTTGGAAATGTGATTTAATGGAGGTACATGAGTTATGATTTGATGGTACTATAGTTGACCTTGGTATTAAAGATTTGTCCTAGATACGAGTTGACAGCGCATCTAGGCAGGTAATGGCATGCCTGAGATTAAATCTCGTCCATCCATTTGTCTTACACGCTGGAAAGGGTTTTTGATCGGGTTTAATGTGGTTTTTCCTGTCCAAATGTTTCAATTCATTGTTTTTTTTCATTTGCAAAGTTTGGGGAAGAAGGCTTTGCCTTCCATGGCTGCGTTGTGTAGTTTCTTTTGTTGAAACTCTTACCCAGTTGTTAATGGTGTCCTTATGTTTACTTTTGCGGTGTGTTGGAGGTATTGCTCGATGTGATGGCTGCCAAAAAGTCTCGGCCTTGCTGGTTTAGTGCGAATCGAGCATGGACCAGTGTTCAATGGACTTTCAAATGCCTTTAACCAAGTATGTTCATTGAACCTAGCTTAGTTTATTTCTATAACAAATTAATACATTCTTTTTAAAACTCTTCGACAAGTAATGACTGACTTGGTTTTTGTTTTAATCTGTAGGAGGATGAGGCATAAGGGTGTCATGGAGGAGCCAAGCCCTGTCCCTCCCTACACTCAGATAAGGTAAAGTATTTTTTTTTAACTTCGGTCATTATCTTTCACAGTTTTTTTAAATATGGTTATATAGTTCTAACTACATCGTTGGTGATAGAAGGTTATAGGGAAGTCGACGAGGGTGGCGACGGGGTCACCTCCTACCAGGCATGCTTCTTTACAAATTATGGTGAGTATAAACAAATTCTACTATGTTCAACATTATGAAAACCAATTCCTTTTTAGTCAGCATCTGGCCCTACTTAGTTGTTTGGTTTTGCATGTGAATCTCGTCGTGGATGTTTCTTGGTCTGCATCAATGTCCCGTTAATAGCCATGCGGTAAGGGTTAATTGATTAAAATAGGTGGTTGGTTCGTGGGTCATGTAGGAACCAGGATTTTGCCACATTGTAAGATAAGTTGGACTATAATTTTTATTTAACGCTCACAGGTCTTCATCCCACAGGAAAGAGGGCTTCGCAGCCTCTCTGTTCCATCATTGTCGTAAATCTTTTTTTTTGTATGTGTATTTTTATGGATTAAAAAGGGTTTTGGATTCATCTTCAATGGGATTACAACCACTATGGTTTTGAACCCTGTACTTCTATTGTGACATTTATTTAATTTAATACGACCCCCTTGGGTATGTATTAGCTTATCGTTTTGAGTTTCGTTGTTAATGATAATACCTGTCGTAAATTTTTTTATACGATGGTTTCCATTGTACAATGATCTTACTGCCATGAATAGACGTTTGGATGGTTTCATTTTTTATGAAGGATGTGTGAACTTGATTTCGAATCAGTGAAGAGTTAATTTTTTTTCAATTAAAAGTTAAGCCTCGGGGTTTGATACCCGTAATAAGAGGTTGTATTCGATTTTACTTGATAAGTTTCTTGTTAGATCTGATTACACAATCTTGATATAGCTTCGTGATCTATTGTAATAGTTAATAAATGATCTAAAAGATTTAATTATAATAGATTTGACTCCAGTCGTGTAACTGATATTTAGTTGATTTAGTAATTGGATATGGATATTATGGTTTTTATTGCATTTATAACTGTTACTTTAATCCTAGCAAATCTCGATCTACATTTGAGGGATTTGGGGTTTTTGAAATGGGATGTAACTTTGATTTCACAGTTTATATGACTTATAGCTTGGATGTTAAAATCCTTTCAACTCTACTCTGTCCATAGAAGCGATAGTTTTATATAGTATTTTCCATTTATAACTTATCTGATTGGAAACCTTGATGTATTATTTGATTTTAGTTGATTAAGCATTTTTTTTCTATAATGTTGTTATGTTAACTAGTGAAATTTCCTTTCCATAAAGTTGTTTTGTAATTTAACTAAATTTTAACTTGAAAGAGTATGATTCTAGTTTTTGAAATAATAATTCTAAAATGATAGGGTTTAAAAACAGGAAAAGAACAAGTCTAGCTATGTAGGAAATGTTTTACTTTTAAGAAAATGATTAGGTGAAAAAGAGATATATTGAAAATGTTGAAATACTACATCTGCAACATGAATTAAAAAATTTATCCAGATCTATGATAACTCTTTGTTTAGAAATTTTAATCATGATAACATTAAAACCCTTACCACACAAATCTTTGATTAGGGAATGGATGCCAAAACAGAGGTTTGTTATAAAATCTTAAGGTCAAGAATCTATGCATGCTACTTAAGATCGGTTTATTTCATATGATAACATATAATAGAAAAGATAATAAGAACATAAACATAATACCATTATTTTAGAAAGAGGGCACTCGCACGAAGTTGGTTCCACTTTTTAGTTCCACTTAAGAAATCGGAAACACACTTCCGAAGTGTAAATCGAGAATGCAGATGCGTTATTGATGGTACGTTCAAAATAACCCAAGCCCAAACACAAGGCTAAGGTTAGTAAGGAAGTATCGCATATGTGATATATATCGCAAGTGTGATATATCGCATATGCAATATGGAAAAAAAAAACAGAGGCGCGAGCCTCATTTCTCATTTGCACAGTGACGTTTCGGGAGAGAGATAAACCACACAGGCGATTTGCATTACAGCATTTGGAGGTCGATTTGGAGGTGGCTGTGGAGGTGACTTAGCTCCAATGGCAGGTAACTACTCATATGTATTACAAATTGTTTTCAATTATTTATTGCTTTTGTTAATTTCATAGTTTTTATAATTGTTTAAAACAAATTTAATATAAAAAATTGAATTAAATCAAAGAATGATAAATTAAAACAATTTGTATTTTGTTGTTTAAATCTTAACAGATAACAGAAATGAGCAAGATAATGTGGAAAACAAACCCACTAATAACCAAGAACCTAACACAAACATGAACCCAAACCCAAACCTGGAGGGGGAAGAAGACCGGAACTCACATATTTTGGCGCGTTTGGCGTCATTGAGGCACCTTAGCTCATCTATTCGAGGGGGGGATCATTTGAGACAATCTTTAGCCGATGCATTGGACACAATAACAAACACAATTTCCAATGCCCAAGGAGCTCTGTACAACATTATCTCGTACAGAGAATCCAGGAGGCAATACTACTCCGATGGTTTGAGTTATAAAGACATCAAAGACCTAAAGATTACAAAAGACCAATTATTTTCATTATTCCAGGACCCTAGCACTGGATTGGTTCCACCCACCAGTCGAGCACACATTTCCATAGACTGGTGTGTGGAACCAAATATAAAGGCCAATTGGATGGATCGTTGGTGTATGGTCTTCGATGAAGACCCTCATGGGAATAGGGACATCCCATTTTATTTCCTTAGGAAGTTGTATGCAGAATTCATCCTAGGGAAACATGTTAACTANGGTGTTGGTCATAGGATGCCCTAAGATAAGAAAGGGGCCAAGACAGATCCTAACCGTGTGCCATGCCCTCCTTTTCCATGACTAGTTTCAAAGTAGTTCCATACATGTGGCACCTTGTATTTTATGTGCAACAAACAAAACCATTCAAATACACGTGCATTATTGAATTGTCCAGAACAACCATCTGACCAAATGAAATGATGATAAAATGGTATATCCATAGCTATCATATGATCATAGAATAATTTAAAGCAATGTTGCATGTAATGGATGTCATGGGCCCGGTCGTCACTTATGTAGGAGTGACTTTCTTTCAGTATCACACGTTTCTCTTCATTGCTATCTGGCCCATGTCGATACGTGATATGCACCATTATGCTCACCTACTCTGAGTGATAGTATTGACTTTCTATTTCATTTTGTGGCTGTAGGGTGTACTTTTCCGTAAAGTCAACCACTGATAGTATTGTTCCGAGAGGGAAGGTGTCCCGGCATATTCTAAATTACTCATCTTGCCATTGTGCCATATCGACATGTTGAATGTGGTATTGGATCTTTCCATGAAACTCTGAAATAAAATCACATACTTGCACCTGGTGTAAAAAAATAAACAGTGTTATAAAACCACATAAAAAAATGTGTACATGAATATTAATAGGTCAATATTCAACAATTTACCTGTGAAGTCACCAATTTAATCTTCCTGCTTTCTTTCCCATCATGTAGCTGATATGTCTCATACCTCCAAACCTATCCTTGAACCATGGTAGTGTCTATGATGATGATGATCACAAATAGAATGACTATGACGACGATGATTATGAGAATGATGGTGACTATGATGGTGATTATAATGATGATGATGATGATGATGATGATAATTATGATGATGAGGATGAGGAGGAGGAGGAGGAGGATGACTATGATGATGATGATGAGGATGAGGGTGGTGATGATGATGATGATGATGATAAGGATGATGATGATGAAGGATGATGGTGAGGATGATGATGAACAATGATGGTGGTGATGATGATGAACAACGATGGTGATGATGAGGAGGAGGATGACGATGACTATGGTGATGATGATGAGCATGAGGGCGATGATGATGATGATGATGATGAGGATGGGGGTGGTGATGGTTGATGATGATGATGATGAATAGGATGATGATGATGATGATGATGAGGACTATGATGGTGGTGATGATGACGATGATGATGAGGATGGTGATGATGATGATGATGATGATTAGGATGAGGATGATGATGGTGATGATGACGATGACGATGATGATGATGATGATGATGATGAGCAATGATGGTGATGATGAGGAGGAGGAGGAGGATGGCTATGATGATGAGGAGGGGGATGAGGGTGATGATGATGATGATGATGATGATGACCTTGATGATGATGATGAGGATGAGGGTGATGATGATGATGATGAGGATTAGGATGATGATGGTGATGATGATGATGATGATGGTGACGATGATGACGACGATGATGAAAAATGATGGTGATGGTGAGGAGGAGGAGTATCATGACCATGATGATGATGATGATGATGATGAACAATAATGGTGATGATGATGATGAGGAGGAGGATGACTATGATGATGACGATGAGGCTAAGGGTGATGATAATGATGATGACAATGATGATGAGGATGAGGATGAGGGTGGTGGTGATGATGATGATGATGATGATGATGATGATGATGATGATGATGACGATGATGATGAACAATGATGGTGATGATGGGGAGGAGGAGGATGATGACTATGATGATGGTTATGAGGATGATGATGACGATGATGATGATGATGATGACCATGATGATGATGAGCATGAGGATGATGATGGTGATGATGATGATGATGATGATGATGATGATGATGATGATGAACAATGATGGTGATGATGATGAGGAGGAGGATGATGACTATGATGATGATGATGAGGATGAGGGTGATGATAATGATGATGATGAGGAGGATGATGATGATGAGGATGAGGGTGATGATAATTATGATGATGATGATGAACAATGATGGTGATGATGATGAGGATGAAGGTGATGATGATGAGGATGAGGATGATGATGATGATGATGATGATAATGACGATGTTGACGATGATGAATAATGATGGTGATGATGATGATGACGAGGATGAGGATGAGGATGATGATGATGACGACAATGATGAGGAACAATGATGATGATGATGATAGGTTTAGTTGAAACTTTTCTTTGATTTTATTTTCAAGCATTTGCAATGGAATGGTGATGATGAACAATGATGATGATGATAAGGAGGATGATGACAATGATTATGATGAGGATGATGACTATGATGATGATGATGATGATGATGATGATGATGAGGATGATCGTGATGATGATGATGATGAACAATGATGGTGATGATGATGATGATGACGACGACGACGATGATGATCACGATGATGATGATGATGATGATGATCACGATGACTATGGCTATGATGATGATGATGAAGATAGTAATTTCATTTATCCCGCTTACTATAAATACTAATTACTAAATCTTGAAAACCATCGAAATCTTTAATACACATATAAACACTCATTGTGACTGATGGCCACACACTTTTTTGAAGATTCCTGGTACTAGATGATCTGTTCTATTCTATGGATTGTACATTTGCAGACATCGATGAACAACCATCCACCCCTCATATATCTCCATAAACATCCCTCCCTTCCCCTTATATTTCTCCTCCCTTCACCCCCCCCATATATGTCCCCTACCCATCCCTCCCTCCCATGATTCCCTCTATACCTCCCTCTCCCTCCTTTGACTCCCCCCCTCTTAACCAATGTAATGTTGGGCCATGAGCCACCCCATAGACCGTCTAGATGGAATATTGGGAGTCAAAATGGTATTATAATGGGATAAGGATTTCATTGCTCTTTTTTACTCTCGTACCAAATTAGTTAAGCAAAAATGCATATGTGTTATAATGCATATGCATTATAGATTATTCATATCGCATATGCTATATGAATAAGCTATAACGCATATACGTTATAACGCATATGCGTTTTTTTTAAATTAAAAAAATCGGTGGGAATAAGGCTTGGCATTATGTTGGGAAAAATCTTCGGAGTACCGAACCTATTGGCTAGGACAAATAAACTAGGACTATTGCTTGTCTTTTAGAACTCTATCAATATGCTCAGTTTCGATGGTGCGTTTTTCTATGACAGACACAATATTTTTTTATGAAAATTTAGAATATTGTAGAGTACGATATTACGATTCTGAATATGTAATTTTTTCCTTCAAAACTATGTTTTATTTATATATTATTATTTTTCTAAATGACACACGTGAGTTTTCGAAAATCGATACATTGATTGTTTTTTATATAATTTTTAATTTCCATCACCATTTCCCAAGAAAACTATATGGTGCACTAGATGAGAGCAAGCTCTACGATCTTATATATAGAAATCAAGGATTTCATTAATTTTTTCCCCTAAAGTGTTGCACCCACACATAATGTTTTCATTTCAAGATTTTATGACTTCAATAATTAATAATAATAATAATAAATCATGAAAAATTATGAATAAATAGTGTTGCAATAGGCCCATATGTCCTTTATATGTCTGCAATATTTAATCCCAAATTGACATCATTTACCTCATATATTGTTGCACTCGCACAAACATATATGTTAAGATGTGTTGAAAATTTGAAAACCCAATTTCACGGAAACTAATTTTATAATCATTTACACACATTTTGTCTGCATAAATGCTATATATTATGAAAGTTGATTCAATTACCTATGTTTTGTCTTTTTACTTCATCTTCAAATAAGTTAAGGAAGTACCCCTAATTGTCACCTAAAGTTAGAGTTTCCAGGTTTTTCCAGTATTATGTGGCATCTAAAGTGTCTTTAAAGGAGTTGATGATTGAATAAATATGATTCCTAATTAAATTTAAACAAGTCTAGCATAGATAAAAAGTAGAATAAGGCACCTCACACGACTATGGGGAAAACATATTTGAAATAGTTGTTCCTCCCAACCAACTCCTAGAGCACCCAAGTCTCACTTGCTTTAGAACCCTTGAAGCTTGTTCACTAAATCAAAAGAAAAAAATCCACTCAATGCACCATCTCTTGCATTAATAGATCGTTCGAAGTTCCTCGTCCACTTTTCTTGCTAATGGACATAGTATTATATAGTATTTTGCCTAAGACTTGGTCATTTATGAGCCTCTTACTCTTTAGCACTCCACAAAGAGTTGTGACCTGATTTTGGAGAGGATGTCTCTCTGGAATTCACACTCAACAACTTTTGCCACTTTCATTTTCCAAGTGTAATCCAACAAACACTCTTTCAACGGTTATTTATTAATAATAAGAATAATTTATTGCATTTATTTTTTACTTTCTTGTAAAAAAAATATTAAAAAAAATTAAAATATCCAAATTTTTTTATTTCAATTGGCTGTAGCATATTATTTGTATAATTAATTGTTATCTTTAATATTCTTAAATTTTATAAAAAATAAAAGTTAAATTTTACATATAATATTTATATCCCTATTAGCATAATATTTATATCAGGGTGTGTGCAAGAAGTTGAGGGTCTCTTTTGGCACGTTAGATGCAATACAAAACTGAAAAAACAGGCATCCATCAACTTGCATGGATATTTTGAGACACTTACACAATGAATCTTGTGATCAGTAAAAAACAAGAAATGTAGGAAATTGAATGACCTTTCCAAATATATATATATTTTTTTCTATTGAAAATGCTGTTAACTATCTAAAGTTAGATAAATTTTAACGGGAACTTTTTATTTTTTGGACAAATTATAAGGTATATGTTTTTGTGGGTGCAGCGTCTAAGTGTCTAAATGATGGAATAAACTTACGAAAATCGGTATACGTATAGAGAACATATAGGACTAGTGCACGACTATTTTTCCAATAATAAAAATAATATTTTTAATTGTTTTTTTAATTATCTAAGAGATCAAACCTCGAAAATGGTACGTCAATTGTGGGTGCAGCATTTGAATGTCTTAATGCAATTATTTGGAAATGGGTTTTTTATAGCATGTAGAGGTTGGTGTTCTTTAGTGCACCATACAATTTTTTTAAAATGGTTGAGAAACGAAAGAGATATGGACGAAACACTACCCGTGTGTTTTTTGAGTTGAGGAGTGATGACGGAAGATAAATAAGAAAAACATAGAAAAAAATATGTATTCTTGTTAAAATTTACATATTTAGAATCTGCAAAAAAAACCATATCTGTTTCTAAAATCTCATAAAAAATGGAGGTGTGCAGCATAATCAGACGAACCGCTAAACACGAGCATATTGAAAATATGGATATAATGCTGAATTTGCCATGGTTTATCATACTCCAAGGCACAGGCATGTTGAATCCGAAGCAAAGTACAAAGCAGACACATAGGCATAGGAATTCCATGAAAGCATGGGTGGAGGCTCGGCCTTATCATTTGGAGGGAAGGAATTTTTGAATTTAAACAAAACAAAACACGTGCGCGATTTAACAAACCAAAATGCGTGCGCGTTATATAGAACCAAAACGCGAACGCGTTATGTGCATATAAATCGCGTGCGCGTTATGTAAGACCAAAAATAGCGTTCATCATCATTTTCATCTTCTTCATCATCTTCAACTTCATCATCATCATCATCATTAACATGATCATCATCTTCAACTTCATGATCATCATCTTCAACTTCATGATCATCAACATCATGAACAGCATCATCACCATCAACATCATGAACATGATCATCACCATCATCGTCATCAACATCATCATCATCATCACCTTCCTCATCATTTTCATCATCATCATCAACATGATCATCATCTTCATTACCTTCATATTCATCTTCATCATCATCATCATCATCACCTTCCTCATCATCATCATCATCATC
>LPNX010656531.1:407214-460117 GCA_001517045.1 Pseudotsuga menziesii
CGAACACCTGCATGACCCCCCCCAACACTACCAAAAAAACCCTATGATTAACGTCTCTTTTAGCATCCACTGTCACTTTTAGTGTATTTTTCATCAAGTTTTGGACAAAGTGGATGCTTTTCCATGGGATGGCACTTTTAATGGCATTATTAGCATCCCTTTCTAAAAGTTGACTCTATTTTGGACGCTAATTATCATCCCAATTATCGTCCCAATTAACGTCCAAAATAACATCCCATATAACGTGTAGAATAGCCTCCAAAAAAATGTCTAGAATAGAACCAAGCATAGCACCATATATTGAGCCAAGGTTAGTGCCAGGAATTGCACCATTAATGTTGCCAGGAAAAACTTCTGACATAGCGCCAAGTATAGAGCCAGGAATTACGCCTAGAAAGCATCCAACATAGAACTAGGTATAGATCTAGGTATAGAATCTGGAATAATGCCATATATTTAGCATCCGAACTAACGTCCAAACTTGGCATCTCATCTAATGCCCATAATAGCCTCCAAAAAAATGTCCAAATTAGCACCAAGCATAACACCATATATTGATCCAGGGTTAGCACCAAGAATTGCTCCATCAATTTCACCAGGAAAAACATATGACATAGAGGCAAGTATAGAGCCAGGAATTGCGCCTAGAAAACATCCAACATAGACCCAGGTATAACGCATGAAATAACACTAGAAATTTCAAAAGGAACCGCACTAATAATTGCACTAGGTTTAGAGCTAGGAATTGTGTTCGGGAAACATCTGACATAACATCAGATATAGTGCTAACATTAGCACCAAAATTTGTGCTAAGAAAATAACAAGAAATTTCATAAGGAATTGTGATAGGAATTGCACCAGGCATAGTGCTACGTATAGAGATAGACATAGCACGAGGAATTGCGATAGGAATTTCGAAAGGTATTGTGCTACGAATTTCCCTGGGAAAAGGGACAAGCATAGCACCAGGTATAGATCTAGGAATAAAGTTAAGAATTGTTCCTGGAAAACATCCAACATAGCGCCAAGTATAGAGCCGGGTATAAGGCCTGGAATAGTGGCAAATTTTTTGAAAGGAATTGCACCATGTTTAGATCCAATAATTTTATTCAAAAAAACGTTTGACATAGCGTTAGGATTACCGCCAAAATTTGCAGTAGGAAAATAGCTAGGAATTACATAAGGAATTGTGCTAGTAATTGCACCAGGCATAGTGTCAAGTATAGAGCCATACATAGCACTAGGAATTGTGAGAGGAATTTTGAAAGGTATTGCGCCAATCATTTCCACAGGAAAAGGGCCAAGCATAGCACCAGGTATAGAGCTAGACATAGGACCAAGAATTGCACTAGAAAGTTTAAAAGGAATTGTGTTAGAAAAAGTGTCAGGAAAACTCCAATGTTGTGTCAGGGATAGTTCTAGGCATGTTGGCATAAGTAACACCTAATTAGCCAATTTGGCAACTACGAGACCCTAATTAATCGTAAATAACCCTAATGGAATCCTACGGTCCCTAATGACATTAAAGTGCGCTTAATGACATGTTGTTAATGATGATGATACATATTGACAATGATAAATATGGCAATGATGATTTCTACAATATTTAGTAGGATGTTGATGACAACAATGATATCAATTCCAATAATGATGACGTAGGTGATTATAGCACTATTTGATATTGATTGGTCCTAATGGAAACATAATTCACCATAATGCATTAAATTGACCATAATAGAGACATGGACATCGAGTGAGGTCTAAAATATTCATAGAGGTAACTAGCCTAGAGACTTGACTTAACAAGGGACTTGACGCCCACTCTAGAGTACAAGTTCCATGCTCTAATGATGATGCTATGCATAATAAGAAATCTAAGGTGTTGTAGCTAAACAAGGAAAGTCCATAGCACTCCATGCTTAGACTCCATGGACTCTATATATCCTACAAAGTAAAGTACCCTACTGGGTGAACCATCCTTGAAGGAACACTATGAATCCCCAGGTGTCCTCAATCCATTTACAATCCTTTGAATAGGACTCCAAGCCGCTAGCACATCCCAACTAGGGTTTGAATCTCTTCCCTAAGGCATACAATTGTCTACATCCCTTGTAGGGTGTTCTCCCACCAAGTGAAGCCTTCACATACCCATCATGAAGTTCACCCACTGTCAAAGAAAGAGATCTCTAATTCCCAAGGGAATAACGTCAAGCTAGCAATCAACTAAGGTCAAACATCCACCAAGAAATCTATCTCAAATGTGCATATCCATAATGGACCATTTCCAATGCTACAATCCATCTTGGACCACCCTAGGGTATAATATACACCATTTGCACCAAATCTTATGAAGCACCCCCAAACATGGTGTCAATACTTTCAGGGAAACCCAAAAATCTAGCAATTATTGTATCTTTACGAGAATAATATATTGGTTGGAAATTGAATTTGTAGTGTTGTTATCATTAAGGAGGAGTACTATTTTTCATGCATATTCATTAATTGAATACTTTACCTTTGTTTAGTTCTCCAAATTCTTAAAGTGTATTGAATTTATTACATAAGGCTACGACACTATTCTACTTGAATCCACCATCCAATCTCTGTATTGCATATCATAATTTTTTAATTGCTAAATCTAATTTTATATCAAGGGTTAATAGACAATGATTTACCAGTCTCCTACATGGAAAACAACCTTGCGTCATAGGAGAGCAGGCATAAAGTGACAGAAGTGGCTCACTGAGGTGATAGTGTGTGGCACTTCTAAGTTTCCCTAGGGCTTGTACTTAAAAAAGTTGACTTAACTTGTGTGCAAATCCAAGAGGTAACTCTCCCAAACCGAAATAGAAAATATTTTGGTGTGAGAAATACCTTATAAACCATCTTTGTCTCAATTTTAACAACACAACCAAACCCAACCACAATGTTAACGTACACACACAAGTATAAGCCAAGTATTTCTATAGAAAGGAAACCCGATACAAGGATACATTGTTGTACTAAGATAAGATGAAAAAATATATAGATAACAACCATAAGCCAAAGATGATGCACAAGATATGACATCGAAACCATTGATGGTGTTAAATAAGAGTGAGGGAGGAAGCTCTTCCATCAACCTAGAGACTGGTTACATTGGAAATGGGATTACAATTTGATTCAGTAAATGGAAGGTTCCTCAAAGAAAGAGATTTGATTTTCATTGTATATATCAGTGTGTGAAGGATTGAATAAAGACTCGATAGCCCAATGGATGTTTTGCAGAAAAGCAGGAAGTTTTGGTTACAGAAGGCACTAGTCTACATGTTCTTGAAGCCTCACAGGGAGGACTTCATCTTGCAGCAAGAGCCAGATGTTATAGCCTGATTTTGTTTTCTATTTTTGAAACATTCGCTTATCTTAAAAATATGATTTTTCTTATTGTTTTTAAGTTTTGACCTTGGTTTCTTTTAAAATATTTTGATTTTAGCCTTAGGTTTATAGTTGATTTTACAGGTTTTCTTTTTAATTTTCGCTTGATTTAATTAATTTCATGGTTTTTATGGGCTTATCGGATGCATATATTTCTAAAAGGTTCTAAAGAAATATCATAAGACCTTACTTAAAGTTATTTACCAAAAAAAAATAACACTTTGTTTGGAGTTTTGGTTAAAAAATCATAAAACAGGGATTCCTGTAGCACACAGGGATTCTTGTAGCGCTGGCCAGAAAAAGTTACACTAGCGCGCTACAAGAAAATCGTTTTTGCCAAAATAGTCATTTTTCAGTCCGATTTTTTTGGGGGTTTCATCCCTAAAGTGTTAACTACATCAGTTATCACATTTGATACGTGTTTCATCAAGATAATCATGTAAACAGGTGTTGGCTATGACATGAGGGAGATCGTGGCAGCCAGAAGTAAAGGCATGGCAAAATCATGACAAACAGTGGAATGAGGCGAGATTGACAGGAAAGAGGTTCTAAATTAAACATTACGAAGCTGGTGGAGACGTTGGAATGAAGACACATTGCTAAAGAATCGGAATTGGCAGTTGAAGAAGGAAATCAGGGCTTTGCAGCATGACGGTTGGTGGTGAGCTGATGACTCAAAGACACCTGGAGTTTTAAATTCGACATTCAGCTAGTCCAAGAATCAATTTTTAACACTTGCAGCAAGCTTGGAGTGAGGTTAACCCTTGAAGTGTTGGTGAGAAGACTGGAATAGTGTCAGCCTAGGATATACATCAAACGTTGGACTCTGGGTTATTGTTGGAAAATTGTAGATATGAAACTAGTAAGTGTGTGGCTACTTTAACAGAAGAAAATTGCAAAACAAGATCCAAATCATCCAGATTTCTTCCATCAAAGCAAGTAAGTCCGATGAAAAGAGGTTTTACATCTTTACAAGAATAAAAACACTGCATCTTCGTGCAGAGACAAGAGAAGACAGAAAAGCATGGATAGATGTATTGCATGCTGCAAAAGAGTCTTTCCTGCTAGTTGGGTTGGCTCAGTTGTGGAACCACAATCTCCAGAATTTACTATTTCAACAGAAATGCTAAGAAATAGGTTACAGGAGGAGAGCCTCTCTGATGAGGCAATTAGGGATTGTGAGGCCATTATGAAATCTGAATTGTCAGTCTTGCAACAACAATTGAGATTGCTCCAGCAAAAGAATATTGCCTTCACTGAGGCTGTAAGAAGGTCAAAGGAAGAAAAGATGGAATTGGAGACTAAAGTGGTCGATGAAACAGAAAATCATATGGAAGGTGGTCATTTTTCAAGTGAAAGTGTGCATAAAGATTGACCAAGGAGGCCCCAAAGAAAACATAGCAAATTTTAAGAATAATAGTCTGTTGAAGAAGTATCATCCAAATGAACTGCAATCTGATGACAAAAGGTTGCCAAATAATGGTTCAGTAAAGACAGTCACCAAGAGCATATCGATTTGAAAGACTATGGCTGCATATGAAACTGGTGAGAAATAGTGTGGCAGGGGCATTGAAGCTTTGGAAAAACATTGCCACGATATGATTTTGCCTATATCTGACTCGAGGAAAAAACTAGAAGGCATGGCATCCACTCCATCATCTAACCTTGCATGTGAGAATGATCTCTCTGATGTTTTTAGTTTGAAAACTGAGATTGATGGGTTCAATGAGAACTTCTGGAAATGGTTTCCATCTTCAATCTGCACAACAGAGTCTTATTTGTGAAGGAAATGATTTGATCTTGTCTATGCCATCATGTAAACCTTCATTTCAGAATGAAGACATAGAAAGATTGCCTAATTTGATCAACACAGAAAGCTCAAATGACAATCTCAGAGAAAATTATTGCTACCTTCAATATGTGAAGCAAATTTCTAGTAGTGAAGGAGATGTTGCACATTTCCTTTTCCTAGGCAACCCTACATTTGATAGCCATTTGGAAAATAACCAAAGCATGACAGATTTTGCTAGTAT
Organism: Pseudotsuga menziesii; assembly: GCA_001517045.1. Taxonomy (NCBI): domain Eukaryota; kingdom Viridiplantae; phylum Streptophyta; class Pinopsida; order Pinales; family Pinaceae; genus Pseudotsuga; species Pseudotsuga menziesii. The sequence goes on from LPNX010656531.1 coordinate 412,662, forward strand.
AGATGAGTTCAATCAGAGACTCAAGGTAAAAGTATCCCTTCAATGTGCCCAAAAAGGTTTCTGTCAATGCCATTTGGGATACAAAACAATGTGTAAAACCATCTCTATTGCAAAACAAAGTACAAGAGTCTGAGAGTATGCTTCCAAAAGATGATCGTGATTATCTCTCTGTTCAATTAAAATACGAAGAGAAGCAGGTAATACCCTCGATTAGTGTGAAAAGTCAGATTGACAGGTGCAATGACAACCTCAGCGAAAAAGATTTCAGCCTCCAATCCCCAAAACAAACAGATATTGGTAAAGGAAATAATAAAGTCTTCTCCATGGTTTCATGTACATCTCCATTTGAGAACACAGACATTGAAATATTGTTTGCTTCAATGACTGTTGCAAGTTTCAAGGAGAATCTCACAGAAAAGGAGTGTCATCTTCCATCTACACTACAGTTTTGTAGTTATGAAGTAGATGATGAAGACTTGTCTTCCTCTCCAGGCAGTTCTGCTCTTAAGAATGATTTGGATCCTAATGTTGCTAGTGTGGATAAGCTCAATGAGGAACTCAAGGTAAGATATTTCTTGCAGGCTTTGTAGAAGACTTATAATGCTTCAGATCAGGACAGACATGATAAAGATTACTGGCATGTAATTCAAAGGCAGTTATCATAACACAAACAACAACAAGCCAGTTTGATGGAAATGCTGCAGGAATTGACAAGGAGACTCAGCCTGTTCAGAATGATACACCAGTAGAGACATTTGTTGCTAAAAATATTGTACCTGCAGAAGAAATTTCAGATGAAAAAGGGGATATTGAGATGCAAAGATGATTGAGAATTCTGCTCTGTTTTTCCTGTTTTGGGTTATTGAAATTGAATGCAGACCATGAGCTGATGGAGATGAATTTTAGAAAAAAAAAGAGATTTTTGTTCATAAGATACCCATTCTCAAAAATCTCTCTCAGTTTTGCAACAATTGTCAAGGTTTGAAAGATTCAGTTTAATCTTTACAGCCTATTTTTCAGGGTTGTAAAAATATTTAATATTTTCCTGTTTTAGTGTTCATCTTGCGGGGAATATTCTAATTGGTTGGAGATGAATTTTTAAAAACCAAGAGAGGTTTTTGTCCATCATAGACCCATTCACAACAACCTGTATCTTTTTTTACAACGGTGTCACGAATTGAGAGATATGGAAGCTTCTTTGACACCTATTTTTCAGAAATTCGCCATATTTGTCAAGAATCCGATTTTGCTATTTTTAGTCAATTAGTTGAAAGTTAGTTAATGTAACTGCTGGGTAGTTTGAATTTCGACCTAATGAAGGGAATATAGGACCAATTCTTTGTAATTATAAAAGAGGGACAAGGGTACAGAGGAGGGGTTCAATTTTTGGCTGGCTTAAGGAGGTCTCTTGACTTGTTTATGAGCTAAGTACTTAACTCTGATGTGTATTTGATGAACAGAATTATGAAATATATGATCCATTTTACCCTTTAGTCTGTGTTTTGGCTTCATTTCTAGCTTGTTTAGCTACACAATTGATAATTTCATTGCTGGTTTATAGTCTTTATGCTTGTAGTGCTTGTCAGTTGTGGATGAACTTCAATGTTATGTTCTGTTGGATACATGGTTATTATATTATGCATCTCTGTTCTTCTTTACTTGTGATTTAGTTCCTATTTGGCATATGAATGTATTCCCTTTTTGTCACCAAACTTCACAACCAGAAAAACCTTTCAAAAACCCTAAAACCTAGTTTTGTTTCATTGAATATTTGAGATTGTGTTGGCTTGTTTCTTTGTAGTCTGGAAACAATTTTTGGCACAAACACCATTGTTATAATATTGACTACACTTAAGGTGAGACCTTTGTTGAGTACATAGTTGTCATTGATGTCAAAGGTGTTCACGAATGACAAAGGAATAACCAGTGGAGACTGAAGGTTGCAGGTATCCAGAATAACAAAGGAATAACCCTATTACATGTTGCAGGTTGCAAAGTGAATGGTAGATGAATAACCCTATAGCAAGTTGAAGGACTAAAGATCGATCATTGAATGTTGTTTCTGAAAGAACTGTCGCAGAGGATTTCCGCAAAGAAATCGTGCAGAACCACAAAGTCATGGTGATATACGAATTCAATCTTAAATCAACAGTTAGGAATCATCCCGCAGGAGATCCAATGACTGAGGACCAGTTCCGCAAAAGATAGGCGGGAGGATGAAGTTCCAAAAAAGATCAAGTTCGGATAGTTTATATTAGTCCCGCACTAGATCTTATGGTTAAGGATTAATTAGGCATAAAATCCAAAGTTTTGCAAAAGACCAAGATCGAAATGTTGATATTAGTTCCTCCAAAAGAGATCGACGGTGTGGAAGGAAAAATGCAGAAAGGGAATTGAATTTAAAGAGTCTATGAACTTGCAATCCACATCCTGCAATATGGAAATCTACAGTCAAGAAAACACCCGCAACAGATCAATGGTGTGGAATTGTTGTTGCGGTAAGACGTTTGCAGGAAGTCGAGATACGATTTTGGGAAATGTTATATCCTGCATCCCCGCAATATGGAGATCGACGCTCAAGGAAAATCCTAATGAAAATCAACGGTGGGAAATTGCTTAAACAGAGAATTGATGTGGAAACACAATTTAGAAAGAAATCAGTAGAGAAGATGACCTGTCTGGATTGTATCTAGTGAAGAATATTACGGATGCACCATAAAATGATAAACAGGGTTGCAGAAATGAATTATGAGCTATGGGAGGAACGAAACGTTGCCTTTGCTGAAATGATGTGACGGTTTAATGGGTAGATGATGATTGGTTGTGTCTGAAAATAAACAGTCACGATCCAAAAGGAAAGAACACAGCTATGGAGAGATACGTTGATACGAATAGGTATAGGGTATTTAAATAAATGAATGTGTAAAGAATTAAGTGTCTCTGTTAGTAAGTCTGATAGATTCCAAGGTGAATAGTTTTTCAACTATTCTAAAATAATGAGACAATCAGTCTAGGGTGGCAGGGTAGTGCTAGGGCAGGCCACGGGTCTGCCACAGGGGCATCACCTAGGGACCAATATGATATCATGTCCGTTCATATTGGGGGGGTTAAAAATAAAAAAATTACAAGCCAATATATTGGTGGTATATTAGGGGTAAAAAGGGTTTTTTTAACTATATAAATATGCAATATGTTGGGGGATATTTTATTCCACAATCCTGCCCGCGCCTTTACCATAACCCTGCGTGCACCCTGCGTATGCTGCATAGGGTTTTCCTGTGGTTTTCTCCATCATTTTTTCTTGGGTTTTCTCCATCCTGTTTTTTGGATAATGAGGGCGTTTTTTCAAATCATAGCAGTGTTGGTCCTTGGCTTTTCTACATTGTGTTTTATGGCTGGATAACAAGGGCGTTTTTTCAAATTAGAGCAGTGTTGGTCCTTGGGTTTTCTCCATCGTGTTTTCTGGAAAACGACGACATTTTTTCTGGTGCGTAGCAGTGTTGGTCCTTGGGTTTTCACCGTCGTGTTTTCTGGATAACAAGGGTGTTTTTTCTGGTGCGTAGTAGTGTTGATCCTCTGGTGCATAGCATTTTTCACCCTTTTTTTCCACCATGGTGCATAGCATTGTTGGTCCTCTGGTGCATAGCATTTTTTCACCATTTTCTGGTCGTGGGTTTGTGGTGGGTTCCTCTGGCGCATAGCAGTGTTGGAGGAGGCACGTTGGAGAGCCACTGCATAGCATTCTTGGAGGTACGTATACTATGTTTAATCCTCTGATGGATTGAAAGAAATTTTGATCCTAAACATTTGTATTAGTCCCATGGCCCTGTTTTGGTATTTTGACATCAATGTAATGATAATAGGAGTTTCACAACAAGGTTAATAATTTTAGAAAAATTACATTGTTAACAGATTGTCTAATTGATGAAATTGCTGAAACAGTGTTCAGACAAACAATGAAACCTACCAGTTCTTGCATCACGGCCTGAGAAAACAATAGGCTCCAAACCACCATCAAGTTCAGGAAGTGCAACCTGCAATGCAACCTGAATTGGGTGCAATCCCAAAGTGCTAATAAGCCATTCCTCTGTAGTCTGGAACACTAGCGGCAAGGCCACAATGTAGGGAACATCAAGTTTGGATAGAGCTTGTATAGCACAAGGATGGTCTTGTCTAGCAGGTCCACCCATGAGTGCAAACCTAGTAAAGGAAACCACAACATCTACAAGATACTTTTTTGTAAGTGGGTCATACAAGAAACGCTCCACAGGGGTAGAAAAATATAATCCACTTGAAAATATTGGCACAACTTTTGCACCTCTGGCTTCCAATTCCATCACAACACCCACATAATTACCATCATCACCAGTGATAATGAGGCTTCTTTGTAAGGCAATACCAATGACTGGTGCATTTTGGTTTTTAAGTTTCTCATTTGCATCCTTTCTTGTGTCATACCAATTCAAATACTCTTTAACATCGTCATACATGCAAGGAGCCAGAGGGTGCCATATTCCTATGTCCAAATAGACGTTGAATCAACAAACTCCAATTTTGTCTTCTTAAGAGCAGGCACAGAGGATCCAACAATCATTTTAAAGAAGTTCTCAAGATTCTCTGGCGATCCACCCAACCAAAACTACAAACTCATGATATAGGCTCTAGCATCCTGAGCCTTGTCACTTGGAAAATACTTGAGGACTTTGGGTAGGGTTCTAACAAGTTTAAGCATGCTTTCCTCAAAGCCTGCTGACTTCTTCTATCTTTTAAACATTTGAAACAAAGGGCTTTTGGACTGGACCAACTGAGACATACTAAAAGAGCCCAGTTTCTTTAGTCTCATTTCCTCTGGCATTGAAGGGAAAACCAAGACATCATCCAATCTTTCCCTCTCGGTCTCCATTGCAACCTTTACCTTTTGAATGAGTTCCTCAAAAAATATGAGAGATCCAATGAAATATTGGCATCAGACAGATCTTTACAGAACATGTTGTAGGTTCTTTGGTCCCTTAGCTCCTCTAGAAGGTACCCAACAATCTCAAACGAAACATCTTTTCTTTTCTGGTTAAGATTCTGGACTGCTGCACTTATAGAAGCCTGGTATTGAGCTTCAAGAACTACATAACCTATTTTCACATTGGGAAGACCCTGATTTCTTTCTGGATTGATTCGTCTGACCTTTGGGGTCCCTTGTGTGAATAAACCAATTCCAACAACTGCAGAGGTCACCTGATATGCATTTCAACCCAATTGACAACTATTGAGAATTCTGATATAAAAGGGGAAATATGAGAAATCAGTTTGGAGCTTATTTTAGTTTAAGAGCTAGTTGGTCATTGAAGTATTCAATTATTAGTTTTTGGGGATTTGCGTAATCCCTTTGGCCTTGTTATACCTCCCATTTACTCCAAATAAACTTGCCTATCTATATTGTAAGTAGCTATAAAACTAGTTTAGAATTCTATTTTACAGAAAATTTGTACCCACAAACTTGCATCAAACAGTAACATTTTACAGTGCCTATAACTATAAAAGGACAAAAGCAAACTGTAGATTTTGAGCACCCTAAATTCCCAATGAAAATACAATTCAAAGGTCAGACTACCCCAAGGAAAACTGCCCAGGGACAATTTGCATAACTCAAGCCATAGAGGATGGAAAACATTTCATCCTATATAGCCCTGAACCCACCATAAAGAAATACAAAATCATTTGTGTTTAAAATTCTCTAGGATATCCCATGAAAACTGAAATGAATTGTAAATTTTATAGCTGAGTTATTCAACCATAGAAACGAGATCCTAAAAACCCAACATCTTTGATCAAATTCCCGATTATATTTGTTTTCAATTTTCATTCTAAGAAGAGGTCCTATAGTACAGGTAGGCCTCAAGGAGGACTAAAGGTGAACACAAACATAAAACATCACAAAAATGAGCTGCTCACATAATGATCTCAACAAACCCAGATGCAAATAAGGCCATTATCAAGTTGTCTTAGCACAAAGCCTCAATGTTTCCGATTTGTATCTTGCATTTTCTATTAGGGTAGATGATTACTCTTAAAGATCGTTCAGAATTAAATCACCAAAAACCAAGGAATTTGAGGCTAAATAAGATGTCAAATATGGCAGCACTCACTGACCTTTGTTCTTTTTTTCAAATTGCCATATTATATCCTGACATATGGATCACTAGTTCCTTGCTAGTCTGTTGAAATAAGGTCCCTTGCTTCTACAAGAACAAGCACAATCCAGCCACTCCCTGTTTCTGTAAGATAATTTCGCATGGCATCACAACAGAATCAGATAAATAAAATAATTCTGCCAAGGCATTGCAGGAAGAATCAGGTCAAATAAAACAATTATGCATGGAAATCAAATATAAAACAAACTAAACAAAATCTTATATTGCTTGCTTGGTAATTCATAAATCAAATGACAACTAAAAATACATATCAAATAGTGTACCTAATGAGAAAACATATGATAATTATGTTTCAAACTTTCAAGATCATCAGACAAGAAACAGAAGCACGGAAGGATAGATGTTAGGTCACTTGAATGATAAGCTTTAAGTATACAAAGAGTGATCAAGGGAACAAATGAAAAAAATATAACAAAGTTTGATTATAACATTACATATAAACCAAAATGAACTCACCTCAGTGTCTTGCTCTTGCTTTTTCTTCTCAATTTTGAGTCTTACTTCCCCTGTTGTAACTTTTTCAAGGGGGATCCAAACATCCTTGGTTTCTCCTTATTCCAGTCCTTCCAAATTCACACGGGTGCTTCTCATACTCTCATCCCCAAGAAAGTCTACATTGTAGCATTTTAATTTCAAATACTGATCACCTTCAATCTCGTTAAACTCAAATTCTTCATCCCATATGGGGATGATACCTCGTGAAATTGATCTTGTTCTACGAATGTTCTGTGATTAGATTAAAAAAAAATTAATGCTAACCAACTGCAAAGTATAGCTACAAGAAACATTGTAGCTATTCACCAATATGTAGATCAGTCTAATTCTAGAAAACGAAAAAATATCTAACTCAGAAATTGGGGAACCCGACCTTCCCATACTGAAGCTTAACGTAAGGATCACTCTTTCGAGATCTGTCTTTTCCAGCAAGGTTGCTGCCTTCCACTACGGTTATTTTAAGCTTTCTATTTCATTGAATACACTTGCAATATGTCATAAAGTGTAAACCCGATCATATCACACCATTTCAAAGTCTACTGATATTCCTCTTCCTCACCTTCTTTTAGATCAATGATTAATTGGTCCCCAAAATCCATGCCCAATATCCAAATCAATTGATCATATTTACAGATCAATTGTAATCTCAATTGACTTGGTCCTTTTACTTGGCAAGCTCAAAACCAATCTCATTATGTCGGCTTCCATTACATCAATCTTCTTCTTATTTTGACAATGGGCTTTCAATGTTGTTTCGGTTCAAAATTTTATCATCCTATCTCAAATGGATATACATACTCATACATCGTTCTTATAATCCAAATAACCAATGCTTTGATCATTGAAAAAGAATATCATGTGGACTGACCATGGTGATACCACTTGAACCTTTTCACATGATGAGTAGGGGCATCTTTACTTGAGGTGGAACAATCAAAACTTGTCAATGCCAATATCTCATATCCAATGCTTCTGATAGTTCAAACATACCTCTGCAATTCTGGTAGTTGGAGCATGCATATTTAACATTGGCAAGTTACTAGAGTAGCATATTTTGGTATTTAGAGTGAGTCTTGTCCACACTATGCGATTAGAAAAACTTTGAGTTCCTGTAGTTATGTCTCTTTGATTTCAGTAGTACCAAATCTTGTTTCCCGTAGTCATTTCATTCTCTTCCAGTAGTGAATCAATATTCTAATGTTGAAATTATTTAGACAATCATTGCTTATTGACAATAATACCTAAATATTCTAGTTATTGAACTCCTTATTTCCATATAGAATACAGTTGATTGCAAGGTTTGATCTTGTCACAGTTGATTGTAAAAACCAAATTTTGACAGTGGTCATATTATCTTCATTAGCATTGCTAATCTTGTACACTTCTTTTTCAACATCCACATCTTTGTCATCAAATGATTCTTCTACCACATCATCAGTTTACTTATAAACACTGTAATGCTACTTTGCTTGATATTATTGACATAGATCTCTCTTGTTGACATCAATGACAACTCACCTTCAACACTATAATCATATTTTAATCTTCTAATCATAATTTTTCTTTAAGTTTCTTTGTCCAAATTATTATGTCTAGATCTTTGCAAATTATATTGAAATATTTCTACACAATCTTCTAGATATTCATTTTTTCATTGTTACATCTTGAATTATTCTCCCAAAGGTATTTGGAGTTTCAATAGTCCTAGTACTTTTGGTGGAAATCTTGTTTAATTTCTTTCCATGTATGAATGGTTTGACCTCCAAGTCCCATGAGCCATCTCAGTGTTGTTTCTTGCATTCTTCAATGTGGCAAGAAGCAAATTCAACTTCTGTGCATTAGAAAAAAAATCATAACTACGACATAAGACATCAAATTCAAACAAAAATGTGTCAAGGTCCTAAGAAGCCAAACCATGGAGAGTGGACATAGATTGAAAGAGGTATATTCTTCACCGGTTCTTCACCTCTGATATTTCTAATGGAGAACTCAAATTTTAAATTGGACCCTATATCTTTCTCATTATATTCCATAGTTTCTTCTGAGTTTTTTGAAATTTTCCAAACATGAGGGTCTTTAGTAGCTCTTGATCCTTGTGTGGGAGAAGAGTCTTATGTCCCTTGGACATGATTATGTATAGTTTCATATTCTAAATCATTGTGGTCAAGATGACCAATAATCAGCTCGTTTGTCACTATCTCTGTGATGGGAGGATCTTCTTGTCTAGGTGATGGAGATGATGATGATGATGCAAAATCACTCAGAGCCTCAAATGGATGAATTTCTTGTTAATGAGTATTTAAATTTCCCCTTCCTAGTATTCCTATAGAATTATTAGTAGTGGGGGAACCTCTTCCTTGTTGTCTTGCAAAATTATTATTAGTGGGGGCGAGTCTTCTTGCACCATAAATTTCTTCTATGATTCATGCATTATAGATGCCTTGGATACAATGACATGAGGAAAGTGAGGTCTGAAGGTAGCCATCATTATGCTACACTTGATAAGACACAGAGAAAAGAGAGGTCTGAAGGTAGCCATCATTATAGAAAGTGATGAATTAATATAAGATTTACACTTGTATTATCTTGTTTTCTTTTTCTAAATGCAACTTTGTAGATAGTGACACACCATCCAATTTCATTGCTACAGTATCGTTTATCTTCACCTTAAATTTTGATGAACCTGTCACCTTTTAGGATGAAGGTTCAGTGCCATATTTTATAGGGGAAACTTGCTCATGCTTGTGAACAGACAACTGCTTAGTTAATTGCCCTTGGATAAACTTCTCTAAGCCAGACTGCCCATGATCTTTCTTAAGGCCTCTGCTATTTTTCTTTGTTGGGGTGGCACAAGATTTATTCACCCTGATTCCCTTTGACTTGTATTCATATTTCTCAGCCTCACCCTTTTGTGCATCATAAGCCTTGATAGGAGGTATGCTGATTGAATTGACTTTCCTTGAAGCTAAATTTGAAACATATTGCTTCTTTGGAGAAGGAAACATTGGTGTAGTGACGCTCTGTAGCTTTTGTTCTTCCATTTTTGGATCAGCCAATGATTCAGTAGAAATTTTAGCATGTGCACTCCAGAAAGCCAAATGAATGCATTAATAGATCTGATAAATGATGTTCTTGCAGCACGCTCACCTTCAGGCTCAAATATCTCAACAAAAGTGTCAAAAACACTAAAAGATGTTGGAATGATTCAGGCCTTGTCCTGTACACTTGAGAATCTAGATCTAGATCATCCTGAGTGTGTACACATGTATTCGATGTTGGAATGATTCAGGCGTTGTCTTCTACACTTGTATTCGATGAGTGTCTCAGATTTGAATGTTGGACACATTAGGCTGACTTTTGTATTTGTAACAATTTGGAGAATGGTGTAATAGTTTCTATAATATGCACGGATTCAGATACAGTGTCCAAGTTGACATGCATATACTGAATTAGATAGGCCTATTGTTTGAAATTGTTACATGAAAATAAAGAGTGGGTCAACAGGGAAGAATACAAATTGTTCACTGGGCAAAATTTGCAGTAAGATATTACAAATAGAGAAGTTGTGACCTTTGGCATATTTTTGTCATTGTGAACATCAATATTATTTCTTCGACCTTTGACCGTAGCTGTTATAGCTTCTGTACGTTGTTTTAGAGGTATATAAAGAAAAGTTTGGGTGATGCTTTTTACTTGACTGACAAATGCCAATTCTTAGATGTTTTTCAATTTCTTTTCTCTATTTGTTGTTTAAGCTTATACATGGACCATGGTTTAGCCCCAAACAGTTATCTTATGACTAGTTAAACTATAATTGTAGGAGCAGTCTTTGTTTTATCAAGATGTTTATTGCTTATTCAATACAATACTGTTCAAGCATCATACGGCCAGTCAAAGAGCGTGGTTGGCGCAATTTGTCTTCTGAGAAAATGTCTTCTCAAGAAAATTCTCACGGGGGAATTCAATCACATAACATTTCAAAAGGGGCTTCATCAAATCTTCAAGAGGGGCCCTCCTTGGTATGTTTGTGTTTTCTTTAATCTAAACTACATGTTTGCAGTTTACAATTTTTCTCTAGACTTTGTCATTAAAAGACATCCGTCTAAAATAATGCAACCAGTTGACTGAGGTGCATGAGGTTGGAAGATGTCTAAGATGTTTCTATATTGAATAAGTTGCTTATGTGACCAACAGATTTTGGATTGTTTGTATTTCTAATTTTATTACCATTAGGAATTGTACATTTCAGTAGTTTTATCAATATTATATTTTGCAAAAAAATTTATGCCCATGTTTAATGTTACTGTTGAATCTAGAGTAAGTCCAAAAAATGTAAGAAGATAGCCTTTAGTTGTAATTGAAAATCATGCAGGTTTTTTCTCACCATGATCAACTTGAGCTTCGTAGTGGAGATTTAATGGTTCATTACAGTGGCTTCATTTTGAAATTATTTCAGTCTTCTTTCGTAATGTTTCTTTTCTGATCAGTCTTAGCCAAGGTCAAGGATATTATAGACTTTATCATAGTAGGTAAAGATTTTTGTGTTTGAGGCATACATGAACACCTGCAAATACTTGTAAGATGACATAAAATATAATTAAATTAACAGAGTAATAGAAATAGTGAAATATAGTGATAAGGAATGAAGGTGATAATTATTGTAGTAATTAGCTATACAGTTCTTTGTGGCAAGAAAATTTGTAATGAATAGGATGTTTTGCTTCTAAATTTTTGAAAGTGATTATGAATTTCAGAACATGCAAACACCCATGTCTACAAGAAAGTCCAGAATGATAAGAAAAGACACAATTGGAGAAGTGGTAGATAGGGGCAAGTCGGAAGTTCGCGATCATCAAGGTTTTCTATAATGAAACATGGTTTTATTAAAATTTCCTTGTTTTCCTGCCCACTTGTTAACATTTGGATCATGGGTTGCAATGTTATATTTGTAGATGGCACTGTTGCATGCTTCTGTGAAATGCTGGATGATTATCTTGAGAGAGCAGAAATTCCTGGAGAAGATGAAGGTGAAGAGGAAGGTGCATGGCTTCCTCTTTCTGAAATAAAACTTCTTGCAAATGAAATCATGTCTGCACATTCAAGGAATACTTTACATCTGGCCCCAATGGACACTATTGTAAGATTTTTAAGTTTACTTGATCGTTATATACGACATGGGCATGACATGAAAATGGATGAAGAAGATGATGTGAGTCTAGATAATAATATGTTCAGTTGAATTTTATTTTCAAATTAATAGCATGGCTCATAGTGTGTGTGTGTGGCGAGGGGTTCCTGTTAAAAACTTTATTTAAGTTCTTTAAGAAAGTCTTTATGTCCTGCAAATGTTATGTTCTTCATTTTAGGCATTGTTAGCTAAACACATTGTTTGACATCTGTTACACAAACTAGATTACCAAGGAGCTCAGACATGGTAGTACTGGGTGATAGAAATCATCCTTCTAGGTAATCATTAGGCTTTAGGGTGACTGGAAGCAAAACTATAAGGTTTCAGGTGACAGGGTAGGCTGTTCTTTAGGCTGTTCCACAATGTCCGAGGTATGTGATCTCCATACTCTATTGAATAAAGACGCGAATTAAAGTGTAGGCTTGGATTGTTGAGAATCCATTTTTTTAAGAATGTCACTGTAATACTATTTCATGTGGATGGTCACACAACTAATATAAGACTTACACTTTTCTAAGCTTGTTTGATTTTTCTAAATGCAACTCTGTAGATAGTGACACACCATTCAATTTCATTGCTGCAGTACCATTTATCATCACCTTAAATTTTAATGAACCTGTCACCTTTTTTGGACCTTGCACCTGATATTGCAATGCTGCTAACTTTAGATGATGATGGAAATGTGACCTCAGAGATGGAGATAAGCAATCAACTTATCCAATGTAATGATATCATTAGGGTTGTTCTAGGTACTAAGGTTCTGACAGATGGGATTGTGATAAAAGGTCACAGCCATGTTAATGAGAGCATGATCATAGGTGAGGCCAGGCCTGTTGCAAAGAGGTCCGGGGATAAGGTCATAAGTGGAACCATGAATGAGAATGGGTTTTTTCTTGTTAAAGTCACGCATGTAGGTTCAGAAATTGCATTGTCTCAAATTGTATAGCTTGTAGAGGACGCCCAGATGGCGCGCACTTGTACATAAACTTGCTGACCGAATTTCCAGGTTCTTTGTTCCCTTGGTAAGTATATTATCGTGACAAGAAATTTAAATTATGCCAAGAAACATTAACGTTTGATAAGGGAAAATTAGATTTCTGATGATAACAATGGTGTTCAAGTTGTTGCATCTGGTAGTATAACGTGGCTTGGTTGGTTCATTTCTGGGGAAGTTGGGATCTTTCCTGAAACATGGATCCCAACATCAATGGATGGATTTGAGTTGGCGATGCAGTTTGGAATATCAGTGCTTGTCATTTCGTGTCCTTGTGCTTTGGGACTTGCAACTTCAACTGCAGTAATGATTGCCACAGGGAAAGGTGCTTCCCAGGGTGTGTTGATCAAGGGTGGTAATGCTTTAGAAAATGCTCATAAGGTATTTGATCTCAGCTTATTAGAGAACATTATATTACTAGTTCATTTGGATCATTAAGGTAGTTGTCCATCACAAAGGATGGCAAAGTCCACCTTTTGTTCTCCTTCAAAGGCCATTTTGCTTATCATAAAAGGTTGTGAATATTTTTACCTTGAATAGAAATGTTGTAGCAAAATTTTACTTGGAAATAGAGGAAACAATATTTGATATGCTTTTGTTTGATTGATTGATTAACATCCATTATTTTTGGAAGAAAAGTATTGTTACTGATCTTGCAGTCAACATGTACCTTCCAAATGGTCCATTAGTAATTTTCAAGGATGTTCTTGTCCTTCAAAAGTGCTACCTTAGAAAGGGGGCACTTCTTATTGATGTTCATTGATATTTTTTTCCATGGAAAACCCTTGGATGCTTCCCCACATTCTTGGATGGTATACTTAATAAATATGTTGGTGTATACTAGTGTAGCAAAATCTTACTTGGCACTAGAAGGAAATAATATGTGAAATGCTTTCGTTTGACTGATTGATTAACATCCATTGTTTTTGGAAGAAAAGTATTGTTGTTGATATTGCAGTCAACATTTAGCTTCCAAATGGTGCATTAGTAATTTTCAGGGATGATCTTGTCCTTCAAAAGTGCTATCTTAGAAAGGGGTACTTCTTATTGACATTCAAGAGCATATATTTTTTTTCAAGGGAATACCCTCATGGGGAATCCCAAAGGATGCTTCCCCGCATTCTTGGACAGTATCCCTAGTAAATCCATTGCTGTAGACTAGTGTTCCTAACCCAAGGGGATTCATACCAGGCCCTTGCAACAACAGAACTAGCCAAATGGCCAACAAGTTTGGTGAGAATTGGTTGAGCTAACCCCTTAGGCTTTTAGGAGCAAAGATATACGGAAGAATTGTAAACCTTTCTTGTTTATTATGCTTCTATGTACTTTGTAAATTTTGGGCTCTAATGTTAAACATGCAAGGAACTCTAGAATAATACCAGAAGAAACTTTTTCACTTCAAATCCAAAGTGGAATGAAGACACCCTACTTTAGCTGCATTCTTAAATTCTTTTCTGATGGCTCCAATTTTTGTGGAGAAATCTTCAGGAGCTTGTTCATTCTGTTTTTCCCCTCGCCCTTAAAATTTGAAGCTTAGTGTTCTCCAAAACTGCTGATTTTGTGGCCACTACATATTTTGGAGCAAGCTATTCACAATAGGGGCTACCTACAGTTTTGTGTCAGCATACATCCACTTCCTTTAAGAAGAATGGCCTCCATGTAAATGTCATTACATGATATTTCTGACATCATAACTAACCTACTAGGACATCCAAAGGTGGACAATACTACTTCATGCTACATATTGTGACCTTGAATTCGACAATCTGAGAGATTCTAAGAGTTAACAAAACCCTACAGAAGTTTAACTTTAACATGAAATAGTGTATAAACTTATCCAATACTACGTATAACGTTGTTATTTGGAATGTATGTTAATGCAGGTTAAGTGCGTTGTTTTTGACAAAACTAGTACCCTTACCATTGGAAGACCTGTGGTAGTAGGGACCAAGCTCTTTACAAGAATATCTCTGCAAAAGCTATGTGATGTGGCAACTACTGTTGAGGTAATGCTTGACTATTCCCAGACTCCAACTGTCTGTGTTCTATGATTTGAGCTTGCATTCAAAAGATTTTTCTTTTGTCCAGAGGCTTACATATAACATCCAAGTATTTGTATCACTAGACGGCAAAATTCCTTGGAAAGCCTGGCAATAATACCTAAAATGTTTTAAGCTGTTAGATATGGCACTCTATTTCAATTTTCAAGCAATCCATTAATCTTATGGTCAAATAAAAATACTAAATAGTAAGGTTTTGTTGTAGAAGAAGTAAGGAACTCAAAATTTCTACTGCATACTATCATGCAGGCTAATAGCGAACACCCTATGGCAAAGGCCGTAGTGGATTATACCCGAAAACTGAGAGGAAAATATGGGTCATTTACTCATAGTCTTCATGGTCCATGCATGTCCACCCGAAGTGCATCATCATAAATGAGGAGGATTATTATTTTCTTCTCTTGTTCTCCTTGTTTCCATCAGTATCATGTGCTAGGTATTTCAACAAGGGGTGGCTAGTCTCTTGAGAAGGTCTCATATCCCATAGATCAAGGAGAGGAGTGCATATCTTTGTGTGGGGGGGGTCATAAAGTTCATTTTATTGAACAAAGAGGAGAAAGCCCATAGAGGGAGTATCCTTAGTTCATTGTTAAGGAACCCTACACACTTATGAATAATTACTTTGCATGGTGAGGGAAAAGAATGAATGTCAAGTATCATGTCAATATACTAGGTAGAAATCTAAAGGGGTATAAAAAATGTAAATCAAAAAATTGATAGATGCAATATACAGTGAAAATAGGGGTTTTTTAAATTGGGAAGGCATATTGGGAGGGGGTTAAAAAAATTGATTTTGGGTTGTATTTTCCAATATTTTTTGAAAATAGGGGTATTGTTTCATATGCCACGAACGAACGTGCTATGGCATGGTTTCACTAAGTGAAGAACCCATGGGGTCTACAGGGGGTTGAAGCCTCCTTCAAGTCGTAGCTGAAGAACAAGATGTCGTAGCATCCTTGTCTATTGGAGCAAGCAGAACACCATAGGGGTGTTGTATCATCCTTGTATGTAGTTGCAGGAAAAATATAGGGTGCATCTACATCCTTTCTGTTGCAGTAGATAAACAATTTTGTAAATTCATTTTATTAATGAGTTTGTGTTGGTGGTTTTCTCTTTTGAGGTTTCCACGATAAAATTTATGTTTTGATTGTTTATTTTTGTGTATTTAAAATAAAAAATGGCAATACTGATTCACCCCCCCCCCCCCCCCCCCCCCCCCACTCTCAGTATTGTGGGATAAACCAACAACCTTACCTTCAACGAAATTGAAAATTCCTACCTACATAGGCTACAATAGAGCCCATCTGTTGGTCTACTATTCATAAGGGTAGGTCTATGTGGGTATCTTTTGTCACTGATTAGGTAATAATTTTCTCTACTACTAATGGGTCGTTATAGTCTCTAATATTAAATTTATTGTGTTTAATTATTGACATATCCTTGACATATGTTTGGTTGTTGGGAATTTATTTATGTATAATTAGATTTCTATTATAGTGTATATATTTTTCAATTAATATGCATCTGAATAATAAATTCTAGCATATATCCTTTTAGATTTAGTTCTACCAAGCACCCATAGAGTGTTGACTATGAGTAAAGCTTTTCACCTTAAAGCATGTGATCCCTCTCGGTGCTTGGTAGAGCCAGAGTTAAAATGGAATTTGCACAATTGCACTCTATTAAGTGTCGAGAAGGTCTGATGAATCCATTCTGAAATAGATTCATACAAGGCAAGTAGGAGGATGTGTTGGAAAACAGTCCCTGCAAAACATGGCCATAAATGACAGTAATAGTTTAAGGAGTGAGTAGTATTCATATCCTCCTATAGGAAAAGTTGATTCTCTTTGAAAGTTTGAAGTAGTCCTTCTAGGATCACACTTGGATTTTTAAAGTAGTGTTGCATAGGTTCTTCCATTCCTCCATTAACTGCATGTGCCCTGGCTACACCTACATTGTGATAATAACATCCTTAAAGAGTCACACCACTATAATTTTACTTATTCTCCCTTGTTGAATCAACTCCCATATCTGCATCCACACACAACATCATCTATCAACATTGGGTGAAAGGAAATACCATTAATAACTAATAAAAAAACCAATTGTGTCACATTAATAGTAAATACTAAATGCCCACCGCAATTGAAGTATGGTTTGTTAAAACTCAAAAAATATTTGATTGCTTCACATTCATTTCTCTTTATTCGTTTGTCTACTTCATATTTCAAACATCATAATAATCTATTTATTTATTGTTAGTCTAATTAGTTTCTTGATGAGTTTTTCAACATATGCTTACAATTTCTTAAGAGTAGACAGGGTTTTAAAATTTTATTGAGGTGGTTGTATTTTTTTGCATATTTATATTCACAGGGATGGGGATTCTTTGAGAAAGTTAAAAAAAGTTGATAAATAGTACATATCAAGAGTTTTTAAAATGTATCCATTTACACACCCAATCCATAATGACTTGAGAAAAAATTGGTATGTTTTTTTGTAAGCTAGTCTGTATTCGAGTACTTTTCCATCTTTAAGCACAATATTAGTGTAGAGTCTAGATTATAAGAATGTAATTTCATGTGGCATTTACTAATTAAAAAAAAACTAAATGAAAAACTTGCATGCCAATTTATTTTTAGGGCCAATTTATTTTTAGGTGATTGACATTCTTGAAAAGTATCCAAATCTTATGGATGAATTCAATGAAATTGTTTCTCGGATTCTGAAAAATGGTAATAATATCAACCATTCGAGTTAATATTAGTGTTTCATATACTACATTACTATTCATTGTTTATACTATACTTTTCTTATTGAAGTATCCTTCTTACATCATTTTTTTTCAACTGGGAATTCATCATAGCTTTGTTACACAATTGTTTAAACTTTGAATATATTCTCACATTCGTTTGAGTGTTATTACCATCTAGTCACCCGATCAAGTCCATTAAGAAAATATTATAGAAGAGGCATGACTTACTAACATTTATCATCATCCCTGTAGCCTTACAAACAGGGTGTAGAATGCATTCCAGGGATTGAACTTTTGAGAAAGAACCTTCACCTAGAAGAGAAATATGTTTGATCTTCTGGATTTCACTATGTCAAAGTTTAATTAGGATTAGAAGATCAAACACAATGTTGATACATTGTGAAAATATGCATACTAAAAGGAGCATGTCCTCAATAAAGTGTAGATACGTTAGGACTATAGATGTTGAAACTTTGAATCCTTTAAGCTCACTTGAAGACTTAGCATGAATAACATGCTTACCAAGACCTTTAACAATCCCAAAAAAAATAAAGGGAGAAAGATAAAATCCTTAGCGGATCCCCTTGGAGGCCCAAAAAAAATGATACAGAGATCCATTAATAAAGATAACAAAAGAGGTATACTAGACACAAGCCATGATCCACTTATGAAGAATTAACATCCCTATCTGAGAGAGGAGGAGGGAAATAAACTAGCTAGAGTGCTGGTAGCTTATCTCTGAGAAGAGATGTGGCAGCTACATGCCTCTGGACTCTATGTTACAATGAGGCTCGAAGGCCTATATATTATTGAGAAACAATGGAAACCCTACACATCCAAAAACCTCACCCTAGGACGTGAAACGCCAGAATGTGGGCCCCATTGGGTAACTTGGTACATCAATTTCTCGGGGTCGTAACTTTGGCCTACTACCTCTGTTTGACGCGCATGATACATTGTTAGAAAGATCTATTCGAGGACTACATCCATAAACAACAAATATTGAATCCAAAATGGACTTATATTTTCCTCACCATTCGATGCTGAAAAAATGTCGTTTAGGGCCTCAAAACGGCTCCGGAAGTTTAGGACCCAAAAACTGCCAAAAATAGTAAATTTTGCTACACTTAAGGAAACTGGAAAACTAAAAGAAACAATGGTGGGGGTCCAAGTGGAATAGGTGGGTGGCCACCAATATCTTCCTGGATTATCATTAACCATAGTTGACTTTGGTTAACCACGATTAACTATGGTCAATATTACTTAACTAAGGTTTACTTTAGTGAAAAATGGTTGACTTTGGTTAGTTATGGAATATGATATTAAATGATCATTGACATAACTAGGAGAACCACAGAAAACCATTGTTAGACCCTGGTTTATAGTGTTTGACCATGACTAGACTGTCATTGACCATGGTTGATGAAGGGCATCATATGATGGTTGATAAAGTTTGGCCATATTAAACCATGGTTGATCATTTTTTGTCATTGTTCAACTTACTACATCATGGTTAACTATAGTTGACTTTTATTAACCATGGTTAACTATGGTTGCATCATGTTTGACCATGGCTAAATATTTTTTAGTATAGTTGATCCATGTTTGAACATAGTTAACTTTAGTACATCACACTTGACTTTAGTCCATTATGGTTGACTATTGGAATGGTTTACTTTAGTGATCATGATTTACTATGATTGACTTTAGTTAACCATGGTTGACTATGGTTGCATCATGGTTGACTTTAGTTAACCATGGTAAACTATGTTTAACCATGGTTGACCACATATCACCATTGACCATGTTTGAGTTTAGTTAACAATTGTTGACCATGGTTGACATAACAAGGAGAACCATGGACAACCATCTTTAGTTTATGGTTTACAATGTTTGACCATGGTTAGACATTCACTAACCATGGTTGATGAAGGGTTTCAAATGATGAATGACTAATTTTTACAATACAAAACCAGGGTCGACTTTAGGGAAACATGGTTAATTATGGTTGACTTTTATTGCATCATGGTAGACTATCGTTGACTTTAAATCAGGGTTGACAATTGTTTATGCATGTTTGACTTTAAACTATGTTTGACCATATTAAACAATGGTTAACCATTATTTGGGAATGGTTGGATTTAGGCCATGATGCCTAACTATAGTTAATTATGGTTAACATCAATGCATTATGGTTTATTACGATTACATCATGGTAGAACATTGTTGAATTTGGTTTACTATGATGGTTGATTATGTTTAATAATGGTTGACCACATCTCATTGTTAAGGAATTATTGAATTTCATTAACCATGGTTGACTTAGGTTAACCAAGCTTAAAATGTGCTTGACCATTGTCTAGTCATCATTGACTTTAATCCATGCTTTCCTTCAATCCATCATTGACCATGGTCAATGAATGGTGTCAAATGATGGTTAACAAAGTTTGACCATGTTTTACCATGGTTTGACCATTATTTGGGCATGCTTTACTTTAGGGAAGCATGGTTAACTATCGTAACTTTTGTTAACCATGCTTGACCACATATCATTGTTGACCATGGTTTATATAGGTTAAATATGGTTTAATATGAGAACTTTGGTTAACCATGATTAACTCTGGTTAACTATGCTTGATGTTGGTAAACCATTGTTAACTTTTGTTGACCATGGTTAAGGTGGTCACATGAAGTTGGGTCCACCTTTTTATGCCACCATATATTTCATAATTGTTCCTTTGCTATTGGTTCCATAAATGAAACTGCATTATTAGGTTCAAGCTCAGTAAAACCAGAACATGTAACCATGCTAATACTAAGAAACACAAGTGTGTTATAATGCATATGTTTTATAATGCACTTGCGTTATGAAAAAATTTGAAAACATAACACAAGTGTGATATAACACAAATGTGTTCAATAACACATATGCAGTATGGAGGCCTATGCATCCATAGCGCAAATGATTGCTTAGATGAAAAACTTTCCATTTATGCTATGAATGTAATAACGCATATGTGTAATAATACACGTGTTATAATGCATGTGCATCATGTCATTCATATCACAAATTGTAATATTTATATATATGAGTATTCATTTGCGCTTTGGATACATAGACCTCCATAAATTCCTATTTTGTTAAACTTGGACATATTCTAATCCAAGTAACTTCGAGGACTAGTAAAACACAACCTTTCTAAACCTTAAAATCAAGGTTTCTAAAGTGAAAATATGGTTCCAAAAGTGCCAATTCCAGGTTCCAAAAGTGTTCTTGATTACAAAATATCTGTGGACATGCAAAAACATGTTTTTTATATTTTCTAGAGATATAAACATGCAAGAAGGAAGGCAGTGCAAGCACTCTGGCAAGAATAACGATAAATTAGTTTTATGATTCAAAATTTGGGTGGACAAAACCACAAGTAATTCACTTTGTTGACCAATATATTATAATGTTCATTCATAAACGGGGATTTTTAATTTTTTTTAAATAAGATCAATATATTATAGGTATTAGCACGAGGGTTTCACTCAATGAACTTGCTATATAGCACGACCATTCATAGGATATTAAAGAATATCCCTAATTTCACTAAATATTGGAAAAATTCTCCGAAGATTGTATTGTTGAACCCCCCTTCCAATATATATTTTGAATTAAGAAAACCCCTAGTTTCACCAGAACATTGTAGGTGTCAATTTTTATCAACCCATTTTTCATACCCCCTTTATATCATATTATAATGTTGTAACAAACAAGAGACCTAATGCATCTTAGTATAAGAAAATAGGATGTTAAATAAAATAATAGTATAATGTTAATAATGATCCCGCTAGGATTGCAGGGTTGACTAATCAATTTGTAGTGTTGGATGGTGAAAGATCCAACGAAATAGTAATGAGGAAGGAAAAATGTGTAAAAGGAAACTTATTCAAGAGATCAATGTAACAAATAATGTAAAAGACTGATAATCCAATAGTTAGTTCAATGCTTAGAAAACATGAGAATTGTATATGTTTCACAACACAACATGTCAATCATTTAATTATATCATGTAAATACAAGTATAGCCATGGAAATATCATGTTTGCTATAATAATAATAATAATAAATCCATCATAAATTGCAAAATTGAAACCCTTTCGTGGATATTCTTGGATAGAATTCCCAACATTTCATTGTATTTTATTTATTGAGACAATATGTTAACAAACACTTGATTTTTTCTAACAACAAATAAACAATTTTGATTCATAGGAAAAATGTTTTATGAAAAAATTAAACATGTTTGAAAAACTTGAAACAATCCATTGACAAAAAATTAAGTCCTAATGAAATATTTCTTATATAAAATCACTTTCTACATTTAACTTTACTTAACATTACATAGAACTCTATTTAACATAGTTATTAAATATTTTAAAACCAATATCATAAAAAAATTATTAAAAACATTCTCTCTCTCTCTCTCTCTCTCTCTCTCTCTCTCTCTCTCTCTCACACACACACACACACACACATTATATAATAGCAAGCTATATTTAAAAAAATCAGTGATTGAGGCTCCAATATGACAGAGAAATTAAGGCTCTAGTTGATGCATGTAATATGCACTAGGGGAGCATGGCTATTAGCATTTCAAGCCAAAATATGTCATCAAGACGATTCGTTGAGGAATTCGATAAGGCACAACCTTGTGTTCTATATAGGAATAATTTATGGGAAGATAGGTATCTGTGGGAAACCTGCAAATATATGAAGAAGAAGTTATATATATGAATCCATCACACGATTTGAATTCTATTCCTCATCCCACCCAAATAAATAACCCCTTAATACGAGGAAATATAATTTTACGTTTTTAGGAATATTCAAATCCCTAATATGAATGGGCGTGATATTATATTTCCTCTCTAATGAACGCCCTGTTAGTATTAGGGAGAGGGGATTATGGTATTAGGGGTTTATAGGTAATAGGGGTATACAAAATGGTATCAAGTAAAAATCTTGAATATCTAGTAAACATAGGGTTTTTTAAAATTGGAAATATGTATTGGGAGGGGGGATTAACAAAAGAATTTTGGTAGGTATTTACCAATATCTAGTGAAACTAGGGGTATCATTTAATATCACATGAATGAGGGAGCTATGACATAGTTTCACTAAGTGAAGACCTTGTAAAAGAAACATACTCACCCGGATATGCATGGCCTTTGCAGCAAAAGCCAATGCAACTACTAGTACTTATATAACTTTGTATTGCTCATCTCGAACCAAACACAATGTTTTCAAGCTTCTGGTTCACACCGTAGATAATATGAATCCCATATGTGAAGCAGGAAAAGTCATATTTGTATCATAGATCTACTCTTTTCTATCCCTTGAAAGACAATTAACATCATACTAAAGAAATCCCCCATGCATGTTTATGTCAACGTGTTAATTAGCAAATGAATTGATTCATTGATTTATGAATACATGTATTATTTTTAGGAAAGATGCATTCATTTTCTTCACCTGAAAATGCAATCAATATTGGGTAACTTATTAGTACAAATAACATGTCTTTTAGAATCCAGTCAAATGGACTTCTTCCTATAGTCGGGTGAGTGCAAGCTAATGAGGGTCACTTTTGGCACGTTAGATGCAATAGAAAACTGAAAAATCAGGCATCCCTCAACTTAATTATATTTTTTGAGATACTTACAAAAAATATCTTGCTTTGAGTAAAAAATATTAAATGTAGGAAATTGAATCACGTTTCCGAATATATAAAGTTTATGTATTGAAATTTTTTATAACTATGTCAAGTTTCATTTTTTCTAACAATCACTTTTTATTTTTTAGGCAAATGATAAGGTATATGTTTTTGCGGGTGCAGCCTTTGAGTGCCTAAATGATCCTTTCGGGATACAAAAATTTGCAGGCATGTAGAGAACATATAGCACTAGTGCAGCGCTATTTTTTGAAAATAAAATCAGTAATTTTTAATTTTTTTTTATAATTATCTAAGTGATCATTCCTCAAAAATGGTACGTCTTTTGTGGGTGTAGCCTTTGAAGGTCTTAATGAAATAATCATGAAATGGGTTTTTTATAGAATGTAGAGGTTAGTGTCTCCAAAACGATTAAGAATTGAAAAAGTTATGGAAAAAACACTAACAACATGTTTTTTGAATTAAGGAGTTAGGACACAATAGAAATTGAAAAAAAATAGGAAAATATAATACTTTTTAATAAAAATTACATATTTAGAATCTTCATAAAAAATGCTATTAATGTTTAAGATTTCGTCAAAAATGATTGTGTGTAGCATACTGTAACAAGTGCATAAACAATGACTTCTTTAGAAACTAGAAGAAATGCCCAATTAGCTATGGTTTATCATATACCATAGCATAGGTTTGGTATTACCGAAGCGAATTCCAAACCATACACTTAGGATTATTGGTAACATGCGAGCAAGTGAATTGGCATGTTTAAATTCAAATTACATTTCCCGCCCTTATAGAATTGGAAAACGCATGCGCGTTATAGAACTACAAAATGCGCACACGTTTTGTAGAGCTAAAAATCTAGCACTATATGCAATATATCAAATGTATGGATAATAGTTTAGAGGGGGTGTTGAAGGGTTAAAAGCCTAGGAGGATGTTGGAAGCTCAGGTGGGGATGGTTAATAGTTGAGAGGGGGTGGGGAAGGGTTAAGGGCCTAGGAAGATGTTGGAAATTCAAGTGGGGATGGTTAATAGTTGAGAGGGGGTGGGGAAGGGTTAAGGGCCTAGGAAGATGTTGGAAATTCAAGTGGGGATGGTTAATAGTTGAGAGGGGGCGGAGAAGGGTCAAGGGCCTAGTAGGATGGTGTAAGTTTGAGTGAGTATGGTTAATAGTTGAGAGGGGGTGGGGAAGGGTCAAGGTCCTAAGAGGATGTTGTAAATTCAAGTGGAGAAAGATGAATGGAATGAGAACATTATGGGTTACAAGGGTGAAGGGGAGTGGGGATTGAGAGGATTATTAGGAGGAGGAGAGGTGTTGAAGAAATATAGGGTTAGAAGTAGTATGCCAAACTTGAGTGGCGAAGGGGGATAAGGTGGAGGGGAGGAAGTGGGTGATGTTTTGATGAGAGAGAGGATTGGTGAATGGAAAGGTGGATATGGAGTATTAGAGAAGGAATAGGATGTGTTGGAGGAAAGAGGCGAAGGAGGGGAGAATTGAAGAGATGGGAATGAGATGCGATAAATCAGATAATAGGGGTCATAATGAGGTAGGGGGTTGAGGAGAAGGAATAAGTTGAAAAAATAGAGGAAGGAAGTATAAAAGAGAGAGAGAGAGAGCGAGAATGATGTCGAGAGAGTGTGAGAGAGAATAATATAGAGAGGGAGGAGGGGGCGTGAGGGAGAGATGGAGATAAATTGAAAGAAAGATATAGTGAGGGAGCAATAGAAGTTGTGTGTGTGTGAGGCGGGGTCGGGGGATCGACACAAGGACAAAAAGGGGGCAGGTTCACACACACACACACACACAGAGAGAGAGAGAGAGAGAGAGAGAGAGAGAGAGAGATGGTGTCCAAGACAGAGGGTGGAGGGTTGGGGGATGGAGAGAGAGGGAGGCTGTGAAAGAGAGAAACATGGAGAGGGAGGGTGAAAAGAGATAGGGAGGGAGGGATACAAGTTGAGAGTGAGAGAGAGGGAGACGATAGGTAGATGAATAATTCAATGGAGGCCTAGTAATTAAGGGAGAAGGGAGGGAGATTTTGATAGAGGGTGGTAAATAGAAGGTGGAGAGAGAGGGAGAGACAAAGGTAGTTTGTGAGAGAAGGGGACACACACACACACAGATTATATGGGAGAGAGGGGGATGGGTGAGTGACAAAGGGAGAGGGGAAGGGGTGAGAAATAGAGAGAGAGAGTGATGGAGGAAAGGATAGTGAGGGAGGTATATAGAAGGTGGAGAGAAACTATGAGAGAGCGGGGGTGATGGAGTGACACATACACAAATATATAGAGAGAGAAAAGGGGGAGGGAGACATAGATACACACACACACACAAAGAGAGAGAGAGAGAGGGGTTAGTGATAGAGAGAGAGAGAGTGGTGGAGGAAGGGATAGTGAGGGAGTTATAGTGAATATGGAGAGAGGTGAATGAGGGAGGGACACACACACACACACATAGAGAAAGAGATAGATTGTGTGGGAGAGAGAGGGGGAAGGGGGAACAATAAAGAGAGAGTGATGTAGGGAGGGATAGCGAGGGAGGTATAAATAAGGTGGAGAGAGGTTTTGAGATATAGGGAGTGAGAGAGGGACACACACATACGCATAGAGATAGAGAGAGAGAGGGAGGTTTTTAGAGAGAGAAGGGGAAAGATGCACACACATACACATAGAGATAGAGAGAGATGGAAATACAAAGTTAGGGAGGGCAAGTGAGTAAGGCATATAGGGATAGTGAGTATGGCACATGTGTAGCCATAGATGCTAGAAATATTATTTAGGGATCGAGTCTTGTATTTCCTCCCTTGACCATGTTGAGGACTTAATACCCATATCTAATGCTCAAAACCTCTTAAAGGCATGTGCATATTTTCTTGGAGACCGAGCATACCTTGAGTAGGTCATATGTGGTGCTTCAAGTAATTTTTCATTAACATGGGTGCCTCAAAAATTCCATTATGGCCTAAGGAATGAACATATTCCCTCAAACATGTCTTAGACTTCCCATACCTACTGCTCAAAACCACCTAATTCTACTAACATCCATATTCATAGTCCAAATATACCTATGAGATGGCATTTGTGATTTTTTAAGGCATCCTTCATATCCATGGATACACGGAAGATTTAGTTAGGGTCTAAGGCCATAGTTTCCTCCCCTGACTATGTCCATGGACTTCAGATGCATACCTAGTGCTCAACAAATGATGATGGCATGCATATCTTGATTAAGATTCAAATGATTCACTTGCAACATCATGTGTGGCAGTTGGAAGAATCAATTTTGGCCCTAAATTGTTAACAATGTCGTTTAAGGCCTAAGGACAAAGTGTTCCCCCCACTCATGTGAAGGGGCCTAATATCTATACTTATTGCTAAAAATTTTGTAATGGCACTAATATCCCCATTTCAAGGTAAATGAAACCATGGAAGGATCTATTGAGGTTGTTCAACACATCATTCTTGGCTCTAGATGGATAGAAGCATCTTTTAGGGGCTAAGTCCTAGGTTTCCTCCCTTATTATGTCTAAGGTCCTAAGACACATACATAGTATTAGAAACCCATAATGGTTCCCATATCCCCATTCAAAACAAAACTACCAACATGAGAGGTCATCTATGGTGATTCAAGGTGTCATTCATGGACGTTGAGCCCTAAAATCTGGTTTACAACCTAAAATTAAAGCTCTATGTACCAACCATGATTAACACCTTATCCTCCATATCTAATGCTAAAAAAATCCTAATAATGGCCATATCCCAACTTAAAGGTTGAGGATACCCTCAAGAGATCATGTGTGTCTGTTTGGGGTGTTTTTCTTGGCCCTATATCTATATAGGATTCCTTTGGGGCCTAAGGACAAGGTTTCCTCCATCAACTATGTCTATGTATATGTTTCTAGTGCTAAGAGAACTCTAATGTACTGCATATTCTCTCTTAGATGCAAAATATCACATGCGAAGGTCCTATGTGCAGGTTCGATGCCTTGTTCATGGACCTAAAGCCTTAAAAGCTACCTTTAGGACATAATTCTTGAGTTTCCTCCCTCAAGCATGGTCAAGGGACTATGACCGATACTTAGTTCTTAAAACCTCCTAATGGTGTCCACATTACAACACAAAGAAAAATTATACTATTGGGAGGTTAGGCATGGTTGTTTAAAATGTTGTTTTTGATAATG
This sequence comes from Pseudotsuga menziesii, assembly GCA_001517045.1. NCBI lineage: Eukaryota > Viridiplantae > Streptophyta > Pinopsida > Pinales > Pinaceae > Pseudotsuga > Pseudotsuga menziesii. The sequence continues at coordinate 440,258 of LPNX010656531.1, forward strand.
CTAAAATATTACTATATGTCCTAATTCTTGATGATGAAAACTATTGTTTTTAGTCATTTCCCTAGCCATGCAGTAAAACCATTTTTTGTGGTTCTCCAAAACGCGTGCTCGGTTTGCTTCTCCATAACACGTTCACATTTTGCTTCTCCATAATGCGTACGCATTTTGCTTCTCCATAACACATACGTGTTTTGTAACTATAAAACGTGTGCGCGTTTTTCTCAACCTAACCTACGTGTCATATGACATGTCAGGCTCGAGCTTAACCAAACCAAGAATTACATAACGCGAGCACGTTGTGTTTTTTTGTATCATGAGCATGTTTCCTAAAAGTAGTATTGCATCTAAAAGGTCCCTCAACTTCTTGCACACACCCAGTCATATGTTTCAACAATAGGTATTTTGTTTGAGTAGAACAACCATCAATAATTTTTCTTACCAAGGCAATATTTCCAAGGAACGATTGAGAATCCTTCATTTATCTCTGAAGTTGTGAGCATCCAAATAAAGCAACTTCAGTCAATCACTTAACATATTATGATTATGTGTCAATAGTACTATCCCAACCATAAAACTAGTGCACTGAGAAAATTGAGGATTAACTCTTCTTGTTTTTCTGCATACAAAGGTGCATCGAGTGCATTGGATTTGTACAATTCCATCCAAACCCATGTCTAATATTCACCTTTGAGGTTTGGAGCCTCATGGATACATAAGTTTAAGTTCACAACCTTAGAGTTGGATGTCATATTTGGATTTCAATGAGTCTGTAGAAATTTATAAAACTTTTTTGAGATGGAAAAGTTGCACAATGAAGCATAAGCCCATGCTTTCACCAAGGCTTAGGAGGTTCAAATCACCTCTCAAAAACAAAAGAATCAAAATTGCTTACATAAAGATAGTCAAAAATTCATAATTGACTCAACTTACTATTCTAGTGAGAGATCATGTGTTGCCTCGGGTTGATCGCGATTGATCACGGCTGCTAGTATGATCACGATTGATCCCTGTGGCTCCGTATTCCTCCAACACCATGGCCCCAGGAGTGGGCCCCTAGGCTTCCACTACTCTTCCCCCATAGTTGGTGTCCTTCAAAAAATTGATCAAGATTTGTGGAAAACGCAAGATGAATGATACTAGGCATAAATTTGTTAAAGAGATGGATAGTATCCCCATTGTTTCCCTTCTAGCTGAAGAAACTTCTTGATCGGCTCGGGATTTAGCAGCTCGATGGCTCATTAGTTAGTTCTCAATCCTTTGTCCATACACAAGGGCCGTAGAGGCATGGGTGCAGAGGAACTCGAGACCTTTAGTTAACAAAGGCATCAAAAGTCATTTTGTAGGAAAGGGATTTTTCGTGTTCATGTTCGATGAAGGGGAAGACATAAGTCTCATATTTAGGAACATACCTTATTTATGGGCCCTTAGGGATTATATTTGAATAAATGGACACCAAACGTTGACCCTACGCAAGATGTGTTGTCAGCGGTCCCGGTGTGGGCGTGTCTTCCGTATTTACCCTTACACTGCTAGAACCTGAAGTCATTAGAATCCATTGGTAACACCCTGGGAAAATACGTCGATCGAGCAGAGAGAAAGGATCAGTAATCCTACGCAAGAATCTGTGTTGAGGTGGACCTAGAAATAGGGTTATCAGAAGCAATTAAACTAATGATCATAGATTGGTTACACATCCAGGAACTAGATTATGAACAACTTCTCTTTAAATGCAGGTTTTTCCATAGAACCAGCCACTTTGAGTGATACTGCGAGAAAAAGGCTAAGGAAGACATGGATAATTCCAAAGGAGAACAATGGACTGAGGCCCCCAAAAAAAACTTTGGCAAAGACAAATAGTAGGAAAAAAGGAAAAGAGGCACCGATGGGGTCTTGCGCTACCACAGCATGGAAGGAACAAGATAAAGGAAATAAAGATCAGCCAAGGGAAGAAGCTTCAAAAAACACTTTTTAAATACTTAGTGCACCAGAAGAAAATCAGAGCAGCAAACTCTCCCTCCACCAGTAAAGAAGGAAACAATAGAGACACCCCACCTCGAATCCCTATCAGGGACCTTCTCCCCACCCTCCTATGCCGAGATAACAAGAAAAAAAACTATGGAATCCTCAGGGTCATCGGAGAGTCTTTTGAGAGGCACTTAGAAAACACAGGGAGGAAATCTCGTAGGGAATTTTCAGAGGAATAAGAAGAGAGGAAAAAATTGCAGGGCAGTCAATCCACCATCAAAATGTCGATTGAGAGAAATACCAAAACAAGGACCCCTAAGGGAGGTTCATCCCACCCCAATATTAGTAAATAATTCCGCTAGTCTCCTCGAATTGCAGAGGATTGGGGAAACCTTTGAAAGTCAAAGCAGTCAAAGACCTCCTGAAAATAGAAACTCTCGAGATCCTCATGCTCCAAGAGACTAAGGTTGAAGGGGAAACCCTTCTACAGATCAACAATTCAAAGTGGAAGAAATATGCAGGTAAGGCCATAAGCGCCAGAGGTAGCTCTTGGGGCCATGCAAATCTGTGGTCGAAAGAGGAATTTCAGTTAGAAGTCTCTTTTGAAACCCAACACTGGATATTCACTAAACTCTGCCACACTTCAAGTAATCTCACCTTCTCTCTCTTCAACCTTTATGTCCTTGTACTTCATTCAGGAAAAGAAAGATTGTTGGATAACTCTTTTAGATTTCATAGAAATATATTCCCCCCGGAATATAATAGTTGTTGGAGATCTAAATCTTGTCTTTGAACCAAAAGAAAAGAGGGGAGGAAACACTGGAAAGGATCAAATGCTACCCCTTGCAAGATAAGCTGGACTATAATTTTTGTTTAATGCTCATGAGTCTTCATCCTACAGGAAAGAGGGCTTCGCAGCCTCTCGGTTCTATCGGTGTTGTAAATATTTTTTTGTATGTGTATTTTAATGGATTAAAAAGGGTTGTGGATTCCATCTTCAATGGTATTACAACCACGCTGGTTTCGAACCCTATACTTCTATTGTGACATTTAATGAATTTAATAGGACCCCCCTTGGGTCTATCGCACGTCTATCGCGGCTTATCGTTTTGAGTTTCAATGTTAATGATAATACCTATCATAAACTTGTTCATATAATGGTTTCCATTGTACGCTGGTCTTAATGCCATGAATAGATTTTTGGATGGTTTCAATGTTTATGAAGGATCCGTGAACTTGATTTCGAATCAATAAAGAGTTAATTCATTTTTCAATAAAAAATTAAGCCTTGGAGTTTGATACCCGTAATAAGAGGTTGTATTCTATTTTACTTGATTGGTTTTATGCTATATCTAATTGTGCAATCCTGAGCTAGATTCATGAGCTATTGAAATAGCTAATAACATATCTAAAACATTTAATTATAATAGACTCGACTTCATTCATGTAACTGATACTTAGTTGATTAGTAATTGGATATGGATATTATGGTTTTATTGTATTTATAAAATTGTTATTTTGATCCTAGCAAATCTCGATATGCATTTGAAGGATTTGGGGTTTTTGAAATGGTATAACTTCCAGTTCACCATTTATTATATGAATTATAGATTGGATGTTAAAAGTGAATCCACTCTACTCTGTCCATATAAGGGATAGTTTTATAGTATTTTTCATTTATAGTTTATGCGATTGGAAACCTTGATGTATTATTTGATTTGACTTAATTAAGCATTTTTGTATAATGTTGTTATGTTAACTAGTGAAATTTCCTTTCTGTAAAGTTGTTTGTAATTTAACTAAATTTTAACTTGAAACAGTATGATTCTAGGTTTTGAAATAATCATTCTAAAATGATAGGGTTTAAAAAAAGGAAAAGATAGAGTCTATGTATGTAAGAAACCTTTAGCTTTTAAGAAAATGGTTAGCTTAAAAAAAGATACATTGAAAATGTTGAAATAGTACATGTGCAATATGAATTAAAACATTTATCAAGATCTATGATTTAACTCTTTATTTAAAAATCCTAATCACGCAGCACATTACAACAACAGAGGTTTGCTATAAAATCTTAAGGTCAAGAATCTATGCATGCTACTTAAGATTATTTTATTTTATATGATAACATATAATAGAAAAGACAATAAGAACATATACACAATTAAAGATCTAGTATTTTTAATTAATAATAAAAATATATAAGACATTAAAAAAATTAATTTATTTGAATTAGATGTATTAGAAACTACCAGCATATTTATATAGCTACTAGCATAATATTTGTATAATTAACATTGTAGCATAATATTTCTATAACTAATAGCGTAGACATTTGAATTTACATATTTTAATTACTATTCATTAAATTACTAAGATTATTATTAGCTGGTTTCATCTCAATAATAAGACTCAAAATGCCATCATTTTTTTCAAATTATTAATTTTTATGTTTTATAAATTGCATTTTAATATTTATTTTCTTAAGCATGAACTATTATTACTTTTATATTATTCATAAATTTCAAAAAAAAAATAATAAAAATTTAATATATTAATATATTTAAAGTTTTAATTCTATTATTATTTTATAAAAAATTACATGATAATAATAATTTTGAGAAATCAAAACTTTTTTTAATTGCTGGGCATCTAAAGCTCATATTTTATTTTTTAATAACTAGCAGCAACCATATTAATAAGATTAATATGTTTAGAATACCCCAATAAGTATATATTTGAATTATTAATAGTTATCTAATAGTTAATCATCATGATTGGAGTTTTAACTACTAAATTAAAGTTGAATTTTAATTCTTCCAACTATACTTATCACATGTTATCTAAGCTATTTTTTATTTTTTTGAAATTGTTAATTATGAATTTTTAAGGACGCCCATAAAATCAACATGGGAACTTGTCTCATTCACGTCCATAGATGAAAAAACATAACATAGAGGAGTTTATTAGGAGATCAAAAGATTTTATTAGGAGTTTGAGTGTTACATGAGTGCACATTAGCTAGACTCCTAGATGTGAAATGTACTTAGAAGCTATTAGAGTTGAAGTTAAGCTAATCGTTGTAGAATAATTGGAGTTAAGCTAATATTTATAATCATTGGAGTTAAGCTAATCTTTGTAGAATCATTGGAGTTAAGCTAATATTTATATCTAATAGATCCAAAATAAGCGTGATTGGAGTTGAAGTTAAGTTAATAGTTGTAAAATCACTCGAATTAAGCTAATAGTTGTATTAGTTAATTTAAGAATTAATATATCAACAATTGGAGTTCAAGCAAAAGTCATGATTGGAGTTGAAGTTAAGCCAACAATTGTACCACAACCCCACTAGTGTTTTGTTACACTTGAGCTAGATGTCCAACTATTAGAGTTCCAACTATTTTATTAGGAGTTATACTCTTACATGACTGCACATTAGCTAGACTCGTAGATGCCAAATTTAGTTGGACTAAGCCTTAAGTGATTAGAGTTGAAATTAACCTAATAGTTGTAGAATCATTGGCCTTAAACTAATAGTTAAGGTAATAATTATTACATGTTAATTAACTATTGTTTAGTTTTTTGAAATTATTATTTATTAATTTTGGACCAATCTTAAGAGTACACTTGTGTCATTCTTGTTTAATTTTGGACGACGTCCATAGAATCAGTCTCCATAGTACACTTGTCTCATTCTTATTTTTAGTTAAAAAAACATAAATGATAGTTCATCCTATAAGATATATATCCTTGTCTACATACCTATTCAATTCACTTAAAAATATTGAGAAATCAATAATAATTTTAAATACTAATTAATATCCAGGTTTAAATACAGAATCGAATAAGTAAATTTTATTTGGCTACATTTAGAGCCAAAATTCAAAGTCATTGGGAAAGCCAAGCCTGTCAAAGGATTTATTAAACAGCATATCAGTGAGAAAAATAAAAAAAACAAATTATCCAGCGAGGATATAGATGAACAAATTATACAGTCCAGATGAATTTATGTTCATACAAATTATTATTAATAAAGAAAAGTCATACAACTCTGCCCAAGGCTCAAGCTCTATGGAATAGAAATGCAATACAATTCAGAATAGACAAAAGTTGTTACTGTCATGTCGATAGCTACAGTTACACCTCAGCAGCATTTAAACGACAAACTGTCTAATGGATAATAGCTGAGTTGAATGCACGTCCACTTAACATTTCTACTTCTTCCAGCGCCGCGAAAATCCCCTGAAACCATTGAATTGCACTGAATTGCACTCTCTCTTGCACCCTCTGCTAGTTTCCATCAGAAATGCGCCGCCTGTACACATGATTCGCAATTAACTGCATACCCAACAAAAACAGAATGAACGAATCTTTAAAAACAGTTGCTTCCACCTGCGAAACTATAGGTAGCTGTGTGTAATGATGGAGTGCTGGGAGACGTGAGCCAAGGACTGCAGATTGCATTTGACAATGGTATCCACGAATAAGCATGTTTCCTCTTTCGTATTCCCATGTGGCACATCCACCAGGTAGGATTCAATCACAATGGTTCCGGGTTTCCCATTTATAACTCTCTCGTGCAGACTGGTGATGGATCGATAATTGGTGAGCCTGTGATCGCCTCCCACGATACTGAAGCTCAGAATATGCAGCTCCTCGTCCAGAATGTCCAGTCGCTCTGTGCTGGTTGTTGCGGGGAGACCGGAGACGACTCGAACCTCTCTCAGGCAACCGACGTTCACCTTGAGATCCCCCTGACCAGACCGTATGAAACAGCTGCGGACGAATTGCTTGTAGATTTGGGGCTCGTCGAAGCGCCGCACCAGCGACCATACGACGCTTAGCGGCGCCTCCATTCTCTGGACCACCACCGATGAACACCTGCACTCGTTTTCCCCATCACGTGTATGAGAATGGTATCGCCCCACAACCTCCTGCAGCCATTCCCCATATCCTTCTTCCCCCTGCAAGTACTGGACAGAGCTCGTCTTGCTAATTTGTTTTAACCCACCTGATGATCTGGAGCTCGGCTCCTGCTTCTGAATACAACCCGAAATCATATCCCGAGATGATCTCCACACCAGCTGAGGCTGCGATTCATACATCATTGCTGCAGAGCAGCTCGTGACAGCAAATAATTAATATCAACACAATCAGATACCTCTTCCTGAGTATCGAAGAACCGGTAGTTAAACAGCTAAGGTTCTCACGGCTCACATAAACAAATTACAACGCTGATTATTCAGCTAGCGTGGATTAATGCCCTCCAAGAATGGAGTACTTTTATGGGATTGGGGATTCTCACGCTTTTGTAAGTTTCGATCAACGAAATGGAAGGCTCTGGAGTGTGGATCTCTATCAACGTTTGTGATGTTGAATCGAAAATACTTAGTGGATTCTTGTCCTCGCATCCATATGTTCTAATTCCACTCGCCCATATATTATTATTCAGCCCACAGAAAGTAGACGAGGAAGCTTTTCGTTACGCGCACCTGATCAACTTGCATATCAACTTGCTCTTGTCCGGAAGGATAGAGAGCTCTGAATGCTTTAATTTATTCGTAAAACCCAAGGAGCTCCTTCATCCAACAAAATCTTTACATTTTGTGTGGTAGTAAAGTTTTTGGTTTCATGTTAATGAGTGGTGGTTTATATAAACGAGTAGGTCGATGAAATCATTTCCTAATTGTGGAAAACGCATTTATCATTTTTAAATTATGTGGAATGAAATTCAGTAATTCGCAGCGTACATATTTTCTATTTCTATTTATATTTAGTTAATCTATAACTAAAATATTTTAATTTAGTCTTCAAATGGAAAGAGGGCGATTGAGCGGGCCTCCATAAGACTGGAAAAAACTTAGTGCCCAATGCCCATGGACGCCGGCGTACGGTGACAGCTGATCATTATTTAACTATAAGTTACAGACTGCATGCAAACAATATCTTGCAACTTGGAAATTGGAATGCGTCTCTCCCAAGAAAAACAGAAAGAATCGGCACAAGAATCCGCTCTTTCCCGAAAATCCAGCTCTTTTGGTTGCATGGAATATCCCAGTTGTTTATTTAAATTTTCTGTATTTAGTGAAATCCTTCATCCAACTGACAATTCGCTAAACAATTCAATCAACCAGACAACTGGCTGAACCACCAAATATTTCAGAATATGAAATTAATCCGGACAACGTCCGTGGCTATTTGCATGGTTCTGCAGCGGAATAACAGAGGTACTAACCTATGGTGCAACTTGCGTTACTCAGTATTCTTTTCGAATTTTGACAATTTGAGCTTCAACTTGATTTCCATAACTTTCTATCTGTAATGCAGTGCAAGTTGTGCCGAGTGCCCGACATTCACTTGGATAGTTCATTTGTTTTATTCAATTTGCCAAGTTGTATGGTTTTCTGTATTCTACTTAATTATTAGTTGTAGACATAATTAGGCGAGTCCACGATTGTAGAATGTTGGAAGGACTAATTCTTGAGACATCGTTGTAAGAAATGAACGGCTGTTCTACCATACGAGATTGAGTTGGCGAGCATAGACAACCATGGCCTTTTGGCCCTCATCGATGTCGGTTATCAAAAAATCATTAGAGATTAATATCTAATTATTTTTAGCGTTGGTGGAGCCAAGTAGATTCAACATAGGAAACACCTACAGTACGGTGGGAGTAGTGACGAGCATGGTAACAGGATTGATCTTTAAAATACAAGGTTTAATAAACACCTACACGGTGGGAGCAGTGACGAGCATGGTAGCAGGATTGATCTGTAAAATAGAAGGTTTAATAAAGAGGATAGTTAATTGACCTAAAAACTACAACCCCACTTGTAGAACTTTTCTACAGAATTGTATTGTCCTGCACGTATTGCGATACTATAAGCAGCAGCATGTGCCAATGAGGTGCTTGGAGACGCGAGCCTGCAAGGACTGTAGATTGTATTTAACTGTGGTATGACGCCTGGAATTCCAAAAAATGGACGAGGGTTTTGTATTTTTGATGTTTTTTAGTTTAAGTTTAATGCAAATTCATGAATGTCAAATTGCAAAGATGATTATTCTAAACACCATTTTTTCAAGGACAGTACATCCCTAAGCTTATCTAGATTGTAGATTCTTTTTATCCAAAGGCCAAGGAGCAGAGTCAATATGACTTTGCTCCTTACCCATCAGATGGAAAGAATCTGCAAAGGGATAAAGATGGTCACAGTATACTACACATCAGGTTAGGTTTTCTGAGCACTAACATTAATAAGCATGATTTTGAGTATCTACCTTGTAAATTTCATGGCACTATCGTGAGGTGGCAGAGCATACTGGATTAGTTTGGTTTGTACAAATCATTTAGTTAAGCTATTTTCATTGATTTGAGGTTCTGCAAGTGGTCAAAATGAGTTACACTTTTCTGAGTTGAGTTTTAAACTGGCAGCCTACTTAGTAGTGCTTATAGCTACCAAACTCAAGGACCACAGTCCAAAGCATTAAATCCAACATTATGGTACCATATTATTTTGGAGTAAGCTATGTACCAGAAGATTTGCACAGGGCCCCACCTGATGCCTTTTAGTGATAGCTTACTCTGTTACCCTTCAATTACACCTTCATGGGATGTTGTCAACAATTCACAAACTAGAAACAGATTAACTGTTCATATATTTTTATTGCTATGAAACAGTCTGGAATATAAAAAAATATTAACAGATTTCTCCAGTAAATTTATTGCAATGAAAAAGTCTGACATATAAAAAAAATATATGAACAGTTATTTAATCTGTTTCTAGTCCTTAAATTGTTTAAAACATGCCATGAAAGTGTAATTGAAGGATAACAGAATAAGCTATCACTAAACTGCATCAAGTGGACCCTTGTACAAATCATCGAGTATATAGCTTACTCCCTTATACCAGCATTACCTTACCTGCAGGACAATACAATTCTTTAGAAACGTTTTACAAGTGTAGAAACGTTTGACAAGTGGGGTTGTGGTTTTTTGGTGAATTAACTATCCCTTTATTAAACCTTGTATTTTAAAGATCAATCCTGCTACCATGGTCGTCACTACTCCCACCGTGTAGCTGTTTCCTATGTTGAATCTTCTTGGCTCCACCAATGTTAAAAATAATTAGATATTCTCTAATGATTTTTTCATCATGGACATCGATGAGGGCCAAAAGGCTATGGTTGTCTATGCTCGCCAGCTCAATCTCGTATTGTAGAAAAGCCATTATTACAGCTATGTCTCAAGAATTAGTCCTTGCAACATTCTAGAGTCGTGGGCGCACCTAATTATGTCTAGAACTAATAACTAAGTAGAATACAGATCAAAACCATACAACTTGCCAAGTTTGAATCAAAGGAATAAACTATCAAGTGGTTGTCGGCCACTCGGCACAACTTGCAGTGCATTACAGAGAGAAAGTTATGGAAATTAAGTTGAAGCTCAATTTGCCAAAATTCAAACAGAATACGGAGTGAGGCAAGTTGCAGCATAGGTTGGTAGCTTTGTTATTGCCGCTGCAGAACCATGCAAATAGCCACGGACGTTGTCCGTATTAATTTCATATAATTTTTGTTCAGCCAGTGGTATGGTCGAATGAATTGTTTAGCAAATTGCCAGTTGGATGAAGGATTTCTCTAAATACTGAAAATTTAAAGAAACAACTGGTAAATACAGAAATTTAGAGAAACAATTTGGACATTCTAGGTAAGCTAAAATAGTTGAATTTTCAGAAACCAGCAATAAAGTTGAGGCAATCATTGCTTTGCGACAAGATAATTAATGGTAGCCGAATTTTTTATGCTGACTTTTTTCTGTTTGTGTGAAACAATTGGGACATTCTAGGTAAGCTAAAATAGTTGAATTTTAAAAAAGATTCTCATTTTGCGTTTATCCTCTCCCTTATGGTCGAGCGCTCCGCACCTTTGTAACAACCTATTTTTGAAGGGTCCGATGAAAGGTCCTACGGTGCTTGTCTGCATCGGGCAAGGGCAAGGGCAAGGGCTAGGGCTATCGGGGATAAAAAATAAAGATTCTCTGTAATTAATTATACCTTTCATTTGGGCTTCTAGATTTGGATACTGGGCTTGCCTGCTCGCTTCGGCTGGGCTGGATACAATCATTTACAACCGGTCCATTGCTGCAGATCAGTCCAAGAGTCATAGACAGTTGTCTTTGCAAAAGGTTCATTGTAAGCCAGTTATTGTAAGCTAAAATAATTGAATTTTCAGAAACCAGCAATAAAGTTGAGGCAATCATTGCTTTGCAACAAGTTAATTAATAGTAGCCAAATTCTTTATGCTGATTCTTTCTGTTTGTGTGGGAGAGACCCATTCCAATTTCCAAGTTGCAACTTGCAAGATGTTTGTATGCATGCCATCTGTAATTTAGAGTTAAATGCAGGGGTAACAAGTATTTTCAAGTCTTATGGAGGTTAGCTCAATGGCCCGCATCCATTATAACACTAAATTTTGATGGTAAATATAAATAATTGTAGTTTAATTGACAAGTATAAATTAATTAAACCTTTTAAAACAAATACAAGAAATATTTTTTTTTTTTTTTTTTTTACAATTTTTAAGAATTGAACGCTTCTTTTTAATATTTATATGAAAAAAATGGTATATTTTTAATAAAACTTATTTTGAATACATTGAGTTGTCATATGTGTATCATTAATTTTACAGTTGAGTAACATAACAACTATTCTATTGTATTTTTTTCCACTTGAGCACACTTCATTATACAAAAAAAAACTACTTAGACTATGTCATATTAACCATATTGGGGCATCCACCTTGAGAGATGTAAGAATGATAAGGATTGGGCACCTAAGGAAAAATAATACACAACTCAGAAAACACTTTTTAAAAATTACCTAAGTTATCAACGCTAGCATAACCGGGGTTGGGGCATCAATTTTTTTTGTTCAACACTTGTTGTGAAAGCATACATGTATGGGGTGGAGCGGCAATGGAATCAAGCCAAATTCAATTGAATCCTTGCAACTCATTGCATGTGTGAGTCTCAACAATCCGCTTTTTAAATTGAACCGAAATACCAAAAGAAGGTGAGGATGTGCATGCATAATAATCCTTAGTTATGACTATGAGATGAGGATTTAAAGGGAAGAGGATGTAAAGACAAGTCATTTTTATATGTATTTTGGTGGCGCTGAGGACAAATGTTGTGACAAACGACAAATGTTTGGAAGGAAAGAGGGAGATTACATCACGATCATGCTACCCATCAGATTGAAGACTATTCTTGAGCCAACAATTGTTCTTTTAATTTTATTAATAACCGTTGTTTCTCCATATCGTGTGCCCAATGACACCTCTCTATAGCAATGCATAAAACGACCTCTGCATAGTTTGTGATCCTAGCTACATGCCATTATTTGTATTTCCATGACATGTTGTTTATAGCTGTTGTGAGTCCGTGATATTCATGCAAGAAATGAAGTCTTGTAGAGGAGGACTCATCAAACAGACCTTTTGAATTTCATTTTTACGAAAAAAGAGTGAACATTTGTAAGAGGTTCACATATAAGTAGTAGGAACAAAGTTTTGAGCTCATTTTGGGCCTAGTAGTAGAATATTAGTTGTTCTTTTTTGTTATAGTGGTAGTTGTTAACACATTGTCACACTTTAGATTGCAGCCCCAAGTGACTCGAGAGCCAAAGTCACATCTCGATAGCTAATGCCTCGTAGTCATACTAGTCATCTTGTACAACTAAGCAATGAGTGATTATAATTTATCATATTTCCAATATTTTGAATGATGTGTTGAACTTTATAGCATAGTAATTTCAACATCTTGATAAATTTATATGGATGAGTAATTTCAAATGTTGCCCTTCTTTTGAAATGTTGGTATAAATTATGCCCCTTCTTAATTGGAAGAGTAAAATTCAAATTTTAATTTTTTTTTGAAAAGAAATTTTAACTTTACATTTTTGGGAAGGGCTAGAACCCTTTAGAAGAGCTCCAAAGGGTTCAATTTTGAATGCTGATTTCCAAATATTAAGTAGTGAAATTCAATCTCTCCTTCCCACTCACAAAAAAAACAATTTATAAATTGATTTATGATGTATTTTATTTTTCCAACTTCATAAATTTTTTAAAATATTAACCTTTTTTTTATCAAAATTAATCCAAGAAAATTATAACTTCCAAATTTCAAAATTTTAAAAATAATTTGTAAAAAGTTGCGAATTCTACACTATAATGAGTATATACCTCTCCATAACAGTTAGAAGGTTTAACCTATCATTGCTGTAACTTCCAAATTTCAATTTTAAGAAGTAATTTGTGAAATGCGAATTCTATGATATACCTCTCCATAACAGTTAGAAGGTTTAACCTATCATTGCTGTAACTAGTTGGTTCACGGGAAAAGAGGCGATTATATTAGGATAAAACGATAAAATTGTTTCTCGAAAGTTTTATGGACAATAAGATAACATTACTGGAAACTTAATTTTTTTTTAAACTATGGAAATAACTAGATAGCTTGTAACATATACCAATAGTTTGTGATTTAACATAAGCTGAGACATCCTGAAATTTATTGAAACAAGTTTTTATCTTAAGACTCATTTATCATTTTAGTTTTGTCACAACAAACCAATAAACAACTTTACCCAACTTATCTTGAACTTATAACCTCCACTAAAAATGAAAACCTAATCTTTAATAAAAACCACTTACAAATATAAAATAAAAAACTGTATATGACTTATTAGTTTAAGGCCACTTGCCAAAGTAAGGGAGTAAGTGTTGATGTGGCGTGTATGACCAATTAGTTTATGAGGGATTAAGCGTGTATCACCAATTAATTTATGAGTACACAGATAATGGAATAAGTGTGTACATGACTAATTAGTTTAATGCCACTTGCAAAACTAAGGGAGTAAGCGTGTATGTGGCGTGTATGACCAATTAGTTTATCAGTGCAAGAGAGGACGTGGAATCAAATTTAATGATTAATAGTTTATCAACTCATTCAAGTGTTAAATGGATTAAAAACCATAAATTATTAGTTATGTTAAATTAAAAATTAAAAATTATTAAGTTAATTAGTAACAAAGCTCTTTATAGTTATTTTTATAAATGGTTTAAATATATTAATTATGCATATTTTAAAGTTCAAAGTTAAAGTAGTTATAAAACTTTTAATAATGTATTACTTATGCATAGCTTAAAAGAACTCAAATTGACAAGTGAAATAAGCAATATAAGGAGAACATGTGCCCTATGTTAAAGATGATCATCCTACAAGTTAGAAACTCATTATAAAAATTAGTAAAAGGCATTAAGACAACTATTCAACTTGCTATATATGTGCATCATTGTATGAGTGAAGCATGTGTTGCTACATGAGAATGAGTCTTGTATCAAAATATAAGCTGTGAAAAGCCCAAATTTTTCTTATATAGGAGAATTAGGCAATTGATAAGCATAATCTTGAGCATAATGTTAGCATTGAGAATAAAAGGTCCTTGGTAAGGCCTTAATTACTACCTCATGATGGAAATTATGAGTGAAATTTTTTCCAATGATTACCATGTCTATGAGATGTTTTCATGGAGATGATATCTCCAGATTCTCTAGATTTTATTATTAAAATAAGTGCAAAAGGGAAAGTAAAAACTTAATGTATTTTTTGGGCTATATTGAATGCTTGTTATGTGCTTGTGACACTCATGTATGGAGTGATGTTGATGATGTACAATGATACATATATGTAATCCTTGTAAGTCAAAAGTCATGGAAATGCATAAATCTATTGCCAAAATTAGGTGAGATTAGTGCAATTAGTTGCTTAGTATACTACTACTAAAAAAATTATTAAAAAATAGTTGAATATTAAATAATAGATTATTAAGAAAATTGCATAATCATTATGAAGTATTAAATATATAGTAAGTACTTAATAATGCAGGTGTTAAAGTAAAACACCTAGTAAATATTTTGAGAAAAATGAATTATAGTGTTATGTTTAGCCTTCTCCTCTAAACCAATCTTCCTTGCATATCTTATTTTAATAATTTTGTTGTATGCTTGTTAAAACAACAAATACATAAAGTAAACTTATTATCAACATAGTGCCCCACTCAAAAAAGAAATCCCATGTATCTTGTTGTACTTTAAGGGTGCCTGCAAGAAGCTGCTACCCAAATATGATGCAATGGGAGCACGCGAGTGGAAAAAAAATAAGAACGCGCACACGCTCCTACTTCGGTAGTGGCGAACCTCCACGCCGAATTTCCAATGTGGACAATAGGAGCGCGCACACATGCTACTAATGACACGCGCACACCAGATTACCAATGTGGACAATAGGAGCGCATGCGCGCTCCTAATGACACGTGCGCGTTGGATTGCCAATGTGGAAAATAGGAGCGTGTGTGCGCTCCTAATGACACGCGCGCACACGTATGTGGACATGCGCATGTGTTTTGTGCGATCACATATAGGGACACGTGCGCATCCTGGTGTTTAAAAAAAAATAGTGAACAGTTTTGTTTTGTTCATTATCATCATTCCATTGAAAATAATTGAAAATAAAATCAAAGAAAATTTTCAACTAAACCTATCAACATCACCATCATCATCATTGTTCCTCATCATCATCCTCATCCTCATCATCCTCATCATCATCATCACCATCATAGTCATTGTCATCATCATCCTCATCCTCATCCTCATCCTCATCATCATAGTCATCATCCTCATCATCATCATCATCACCATCATTGTTCATCATCATCGTCATCGTCATTGTCATCATCATCATCATCATCATCATTATCATCCTCATCATCATCCTCATCCTCATCATCATCATCATCATCATCACCACCATCATTGTTCATCATCATAGACATCATCATCCTCATCATAATCATCATTGTCATCATCAACATCACCATCATCAGATCATCGTAATCATCATAATCATCATAATCATTTTCATCATAGTCATAGTCATCATGATCATCATCATCATCATCATCATAATCATCATCATTGTTCCTCATCATCGTCGTTATCATCATCATCCTCATCATCATCATCACCATCATTGTTCATCATCATAGTCATCATCATCCTCATCATCATCATCATCGCCGCCATCAATGTCATCATCATAATCATCGTCATCATAGTCATAGTCATCGTGATCATCATCATCATCCTCATCCTCATCCTCATCATCACCATCATTGTTCAGCATCATCATTTTCACCATCATCATCATCATCATCATCATCATTGTCATCCTCCTCCTCCTCGTCATCATCATTCCATTGCAAATGCTTGAAAATAAAATCAAAGCAAATTTTCAACTAAACCTATCATCATCATCATTATTCCTCATCATCGTCATCATCATCATCATCCTCATCATCATCATCATCATCATCATCATCGCCACCATCATTTTTCATCATCATTGTCATTGTCATCGTCATCGTCATCACCATCATCCTCCTCATCGTCATCGTCATCATCATAGTCATCATCATTATCAACATGCCTATCATCATCATCATCATCATCATTGTTCCTCATCATCGTCGTCATCGTCGTCATCCTCCTCCTCCTCCTCATCATCATCAACATCATTGTTCATCATCATAGTCATCCTCATCCTCATCATCATCATCATTGTCGTCATCAACATCACCATCCTCATCATCGTAATCATCATAATCATCATCATCATAGTCATAGTCATCATCATCATCATCATCATCATCGTCGTCATTATCATCCTCATCATCATCATCGTCGTCGCCATCAACATCATCGTCGTCGTCGTCATCATAGTCTTAGTCATCGTGATCATCATCATCATCATCGTCGTCATTGTCATCATAGTCTTAGTCATCGTGATCATCATCATCATCATCATCATAATCATCATCATCACCATCATTGTTCATCATCATTGTCATCGCCATCATCATCATCATCATCATCCTCATCATCATCATCATAGTCATCATCCTCATCATCATCGTTGTCATCATCCTCCTCCTCCTCATCATCATTCCATTGCAAATGCTTGAAAATAAAATCAAAGGATATTTTCAACTAAACCTATCATCGTCATCATCATCATCATCATTGTTCCTCATCGTCGTCGTCATCATCATCACCACCATTGTTCATCATCATTGTCATCGTCATCATCATCATCATCATCATCCTCATCATCGTCATCATCATCATAGTTCTCATCCTCCTCATCATCATTTTCATCATCCTTATCATCATCGCCATCATCATCGTCATCGTCGTCGTCGTCGTCATCGTCATCATCCTCATCCTCATCATCATCATCATCACCATCATTGTTCATCATCATAGTCATCATCATCCTCATCCTCATCATCATTGTCGTCATTAACATCATCATCATAATCATCGTAATCATCATAATCATCGTCATCATGATCACCATCATCATCTTCGTCGTCATCATCATCCTCATCCTCCTCCTCCTCATCATCACCATCATTGTTCATCATCATAGTCATCATCATCCTCATCATCATCATCGTTGTCGTCATCAACATCATCATCGTAATCATCGTAATCATCATAATCATCGTCATCGTCATCATAGTCATCGTGATCACCATCATCATCATCGTCGTCGTCATCATCCTCATCCTCCTCCTCCTCATCATCACCATCATTGTTCATCATCATAGTCATCATCATCCTCATCATCATCATCGTCGTCGTCATCAACATCATCATCCTCATCATCGTAATCATCATAATCATCGTCATCATAGTCATAGTCACCGTGATCATCATCATTATCATCATCACCATTCTCATTATCATCATCATCATTGTCATTGTTCATCATCATCATCGTCGCCATCATCATCATCATAATAGTCACCATCTTCATCATCATCATTGTCATCATCTTCATCATCGTAATCATCATAATCATCGTCATCATAGTCATCGTGATCACCATCATCATCATCGTCATCGTCGCCGTCGTCATCGTCATCATCCTCATCGTCATCATCATCATCATCACCATCATTGTTCATCATCATAGTCATCATCATCCTCATCCTCATCATCATTGTCATCATCAACATCATCATCTTCATCATCGTAATCATCATAATCATCGTCATCGTCATCATAGTCATCGTTATCACCATCATCATCGTCGTCGTCATCGTTGTTGTCATCATCATCCTCATCCTCCTCCTCCTCATCATCACCATCATTGTTCATCATCATAGTCATCATCATCCTCATCATCATCATCGTCGTCGCCATCAACATCATCATCCTCATCATCGTAATCATCATAATCATCGTCATCATAGTCATAGTCATCGTGATCATCATCATTATCATCATCATCATCCTCATCATCATCATCATCACTGTCATTGTTCATCATCATCGTCATCGCCATCATCATCATCATAATAGTCACCATCTTCATCATCATCATTGTCATCATCCTCCTCCTCATCATCATCATTCCATTGCAAATGCTTGAAAATAAAATCAAAGCAAAGTTTCAACTAAACCTATCATCATCATCATCATCATCATTGTTCCTCATCATCATTGTCATCATCATCATTATCATCACCATCATTGTTCATCATCATTGTCATCGTCATCATCATCATCATCATCATCTTCATCCTCGTCATCATCATCATAGTCGTCATCCTCGTCATCATCATGGGCATAATCCTTATCATCATCATCACCATCATTGTTCATCATCATCGTCATTGTCATCATCATCATCCTCATCATCATCCTCATCATCATCATAATCATCATAGTCATCATCCTCATCATCATCATTGTCATCCTCCTCCTCCTCCTCATCATCATTCCATTGCAAATGCTTGAAAATAAAATCAAAATAAATTTTTAACTTAACAGATGCACGCACGCATGTTCAAAACAAAATTTTAACTTAACAGATGCACGTACACGTGTTCAAAACAAAGTTTTAAATTAACAGGTGCATGCACGTGTGTTTAACGCGCACGCACTTAGAAGCGCGAGCGCGCTTCTAGTGCATGCACGTTACATTTTAAACTACGCGCACGCGTGATTTAAATTTAGAATTTTGGCGGGCACCTTTTTTCCAACCTACGTGGTGGATGGCTTGGCTGCTTTGGTTTTAGGTTTCGGTTGCCAAACCAAGTGGTTTGGACTGTCTTATGACATATGTTAGGTATAACTCCCGATTCAATATTATTCCCTTGCTAATGCATATATTTATACAATTCATAGGACGGTTGTGTTTCACCTTCCACCCAGCCTTTTTGGCTTCCTCCATCAGTTTTATTTATTTATTTACAAAATATATAATCCCTACGGATTATATTCTAACAATCCCCCTCTTAATCCGAAGGGGTGTTCATAAGTCCAAGCATGTTTCTGAATCTTTCAAACTTTTCTCGTCCAAGCGCTTTGGTGAAGATGTCTGCAATTTGATCATTTGTGGAACAATGTCGAAGATGGACTGTCTTGGCCTCTACAAGATGTCGAATCAAATGATACTTTGTGTTGATGTGTTTGGTTCGATCATGGAATCTAGCATTCTTAGCCAGCTTGATTGCAGAAGTATTGTCGACCAATAATGGAGTGGAGTTCTCTTGTTTTTCTTACAAATATTCAAGTATCTTCCTGAGCCATACTATTTCTTTCGTTGCTTCAGTTGCAGCCACATATTCTGCTTCTGTTGTTGAATCTGCTGGAACTGATTGTTTGCGTGATCTCCATGAGACAGCTATTGATCCAAGACTCATAGTGTATCCAGAAGTTGATACTCCTGTCTCCTTATCGCCATCAAAATATGAGTCTGAGTACCCAATA
>LPNX010656531.1:460190-497341 GCA_001517045.1 Pseudotsuga menziesii
CGCATGTTTTAGGCCATACAAGGATTTGACAAGCTTGCATACCTTTTGTTCTTTTCCTTTCACAACAAAGCCTTCTGGCTGAGACATGAAGACATTCTCTTTCAAGTCTTCATTCAAGAAAGCAGTCTTCACATCCATCTGATGAAATTTCCACCCTTTCTGAGCAGTTAAAGAGAGTAAGGTACGGATGGTAGCCCATTTTGCTGTAGGAGAGAACGTTTCTTCATAGTCAATTCCTTCCTTCTGTGCATAGCCTTTTGTTACAAGCCTCGCTTTGTGCTTGTCAAGTGAGCCATCTGATTTGTATTTGTTCTTGTACACCCACTTGCAGCCAATTGGTTTGGTTCCAACTGGAGGGTCAACCAGCTTCCAAGTTCCATTCTTCATGAGTGCATCATACTCATTCTGCATAGCTTATTTCCACTCAGCTCGAGTAGAATATTCTTCAAAGAAAGTTGGTTCAAAGCTAGCAGATAAATTAAATTCACAATCAAATGATACATCCATGTCATCACCTGAATTATCTGCTTCTCCTCCATCTTCATGTCTTTTCGAACTTCTCGTTCCCGTCTTTCCAACTTCATCCAGATGGACACTTTCAAGTGTCTTTGTGGCCCATTTAGGAATCTTCCGTGATGGTCCTGGTTGATCAGCTGGTGGTGCTTCATCATTGATTGAGAGTCTTTCAATTCTCTCAATCACATCATCCAGTTGAATCTCTTGATCAGGTGAAGTAGCAGGAACTTCTTCATGCAGGGGAGTTGGTGCTTCATATGGAAATTCCAAAGGTTGATCCAGAATAGGAATCCCCCCTTCAAGGTTTGGAATTTCATATTCATTTTCAGAATATGTCATTGGATGAGGATAACTTTCCAAATGATCAAGCTGTCTCTCAATGGACTGGTCATTTTTATTAGTCTCAAGAAAAATGACATCTCTGGAAATAACAAATTTCTTGTTTACCTCATCATACAAACGGTATGCTTTGGAGTATTCTTCGTACCCCAGGAAAATACATTTTCTGCTTCAAGCACCAAGCTTGTTTCTTTGCTCCTTTGGAATCAAGGCATAACAGGTGGAACCAAAAACTCTGAGATGCCTGACTGAAGGGAGATGGCCAAACAACATTTCATGTGGAGTCTTGTTATCAAGAGCATTTGAGGGACTTCTATTTCTCAAATAGGCTGCACATTTTACTGCATCACCCCAAAACATTAGTTTTACATTCTTGAAAAACATCATTGAGCGAACCATATTCATTATGGTTCTATTCATTCTTTCTGCTACACCATTTTGTTGAGGATTGTAGGGAATGGTAGTCTGATGTGCAATTCCATGTTGGCGAAGATAGTTTTCAAAAGCGTTTGAAGTGTATTCTTTCCCATTATCAGTACGAAGTGTACCAATTTTTTATTGTGCTTGTTTTTCTATCAATGCATGAAAGTCTTTGAATGTTTGAAATGCTTCTGATTTTGTCTTTAAATAGTAAATCCAGCACATTCTTGAGTAGTCATCAACAAATGTCATAAAATACTTATTCCCATTTGCTGAAGGTGTTGGCATTGGGCCACATAAATCAGAATGTACTAATTCTAACTTCCTACTTGCTCTAAAATTAGATTCATGGAATGGCAGCTTACTATGTTTCCCTAATATACATGCATCACATTTGTTCTTCTCTTTGGGAATGGTGGGCAAACCAAATACACCATTCTTTCTCAAGAAACGAAGACTGTTATAATTCAAATGACCAAATCTTACATGCCACAATGAACTAGATGACAAATTACCTTCTCCATGCTGAGAGAGGTAGGCATAGTTCTGAACTCTTGCAGATGAACCCTTCAGCTTCAACAGCTTCCCATCTTCGTATCCAGTCATGATGACTTGGTTGTCAAAGGAATTTCTTATTTCTATGATTCCATCAAACATGTGGATGGAATGGCCTTGCTGTCGTATCTCCACCAAGGACAGCAAGATTCTCTGCAACTGTGGAAGATAAAGAACATTTTTCAACAAGAAATCAGGGAATCCAGGCATCTTTAGCCGAATGGTGCCCATTCCCTTTGGTTTAATACTTGACTTATCTGCAAAGTAAACTATGCCATCTATTGTTTCATTAAGTTCTTCAAAATAGTCTTTTCTAAATTTCATGTGTGATGTTGCACTAGTATCAAGCAGCCAACAATCTTTGTAAGATGAAAGTGAAGTCATTTCATTAAATCCAAGATTACAATGTGCAACAATACAATGAGCAGAATCAGAAGATTTACTAGCATCTTGGTTTTTACTTTCATCTTTCTTCTGGTTATGCTTGTCTTTGATGGAGTCCCATGAAGCCCAACGTTGATCTGATGTGTGCCCAGTCTTTCCACAACGCTTGCACTACAAATCTGATCTTTTGTTTCTTCCCCCTCTGCCTTTGAAATTTATTCTTCCTCTGCCTCTCTCTTTGCCAGAGAGAGTGGCACCAACTATTGATGACAAAGATTGCATCTTTTACAGCTGTTAGTGTAATTTACAAGAATGAACTTAATATGACAAAGAGAAATAGAAAACAATAACATTGCAGGTCTACAGTCTCTGCCAAGGTGAATACAATGCAAGCTTCAGGTGAGCATACACAAGCTTCTTCAATATACAAAATATATCAATCACGAGCTTCAAATACACAGCAGCATTCCTTTTTATACAATATATACTCTACAGAATATGTTATGCGTGGAGGCACCAGAAGCTAATATATTAGTGTGCAAAGGATATAAGTGCACAAAAAAAATCAAGCACCAAACTATATACTTCTGCAAAATCAAGTGATTAGCAGCAGCAATTATCTGCAGCAACACCACACTTTGAGTGGACACAGCAACATTCTCGGGCTCATACAGTAGCCATATCATACATATGAGCAATATTTGCAAAATTTAGGTTTTATGCACTTCACAGGAAGAACTAGGGTTTTTGCATTATCACCAAAGTAGATTATCTCTATGCACTGAGTCCTTCACACCGCCTTCAGACTTCAAGGAAATCTCCAACGCATTCTTTCACAGTCATGCTCCACGCAGGCAACAGTATTTCACAGTCATGCTCCACGCATATACTTATCACGTCTTGCTCCACGCATATACTTATCACAGTCGTGCTCCAAAACTCAATGATATTGCCTCACGCAGTATATATTATTGGAATATAAATCCAAAACTCACGCAGCATATATTATTTCAATATATACTCAGCTCCAAAACTCAATGATATTGCCTCACGCAGCATATATTATTGGAAAAACTCACGCAGTCATAGAATGCAGTCCACTCTCAGTCTTTAGCAGTCTTTAATACATAGTCCAAGCTCTGAGGCAGTCCTTTGTAGCCATGGGTATAACTCCCAAGCAGTATTCAACGTTATTTTAGCATTCAGTGAAGTAGGGTTTCCTTCCTCCACGCTATTTCAGCGTTCAACTCTTCAACAGTCTTCAAGTCGCAGCAAAGATCACAGATACTCAATGCATACTCCAAAAAAAATTAAGTTTTATGCACCGGCAACAATAGTCACGTTCCACAACCTTCTCTAGGCAGAGTTGGGCGCTAGTCACAATGTCGATGTCGAAGAGTTCAAATATGTTCCAATACATAAACTACAGAATGCGGGTGACGATCTAGGACGGGCGTCATCTGATTGGAAAATTCATGGCTTTCGATCGCTACATGAATTTCATGTTGGGAGACTGTGAAGAGTTCAGAAGACTTCCACCCACGAAGGGGTCGCAGAAGACAAGAAAGAAGAGCGAGAGGAGTGAAGATTGAGACTGTGGATTTGCAAGAAGATGGAGTACAATGGGAGATCAAGCTATACGTTATTGAGAGAATTAGGGTTAGGTATAAGCTAATTCAAACGTTCAGGGAACTAACAGTAAACATCCCGCAACACAAAACCTCTTCAGCATGAAAGGATTAGGGTTTATGATATTGTTCTATACCAATAATGCATGCACGCAGAGACTGGAGGAGAAACGCACACAATGAATGCGACTGGTAGCGATTGGCAGACAAAATGACAATGGACTAGCAAGCAGAATGCCAGGACTGAAATGCAGCAGGCAAGAGTTATGGCAAATAGCCAGGCTCTGATACCACTTGTTAGGTATAACTCCCAATTCAATATTATTCCCTTGCTAATGCATATATTTATACAATTCATAGGACGGTTGTGTTTCACCTTCCGCCCATCCTTTTCGGCTTCCTACATCAGTTTTATTTATTTATTTACAAAATATATAATCCCTACGGATTATATTCTAACAACATAAAACATGTTTTGTACCACTTCTCCTATTTCGTGCATGATTTTGCATATGCCATGCTTGTCCACTACTATTGAAAATTCACACACATGTGTAACTTTGTCCGTAGATTCTGAATATGTAATTTTTATTTAAATCTATTATTTTTCTATGTTTTATTTAATTTTAAATGGACTAATGCCAATCTAACACAAAAGATAGGTTGTTTGCTTCGGCTATAACTTTTGATTGGCTCTCCTATTTAGAAAACGGAAAAGAACTCGCACAAGAAGACACAAAGACCTACATCCTAAAAAAAAATATCGTTCATTAACTATGTTAAGACCAAGATGTCGTGGACCAACGCTCGACCTTGTCATTTTAGGGCGTCGCTCACTTGCTTAATTAAAAAAAATATATAACACAAATAAATATGGACAAATAACGCCGCACTAGACACACCTGTTATCTACAAATCTTTATAATTTTTTTCACAAAATTCCACCATTTACATACCAAACGAGTGGACCAACGCAAACATATTCATTATGTTTTGGGAAAAAATAAAATACCAACCTTAGAAGAACCTCGTTTTTTGGGATTTATACTTAGTTTCCATAAATAAAAGTTATATATTCCAGAAGGTAATTCGATTGTCCACGTTTCATATTCTTACGCCATATTCCAAAAATTTGTGTACGTACCTCTAATATTGATTTTTGACGTTTAAATTTCTGTTTTTCTAGAAGTCCATTGCAACGAACGTGTCATAAGTGACCAGCATTAGCTTGCACCAACCCTTAATTTTTTTCCTAAATATTCCATTAAACTAATAATTTTGTTGTATGCTTGTCAAAACAACAAATACATAAAGTAAACTTATTATCAACATAGTGCCCCACTCAAAAAAGAAAGCCCATTCCTGAATATTCCATTAAACTAAATAAACATTTAAATTTTAGTTTTAGAGCTCGTTGAATTTGGATCTTATTAGCATACCATTTTTAGCCATGCATGGGCAAAAGATTTAAGACATTCCTAATATTACAAGAACATATTGATATTTATGACATGGATGTTGGGATTGGTCTAGAGGCTCCAAAAGATAGAAATTTTAAACTAATAGCTTGACATAAATTTTAGACTGATAGCTTGAGTTATTATTTTTTAATTGATTGCATCATATTAATTTTTAAATTTTTTTATAGTTTTAATTTTTTTATTTTAAATCATTTTCATATATTATTATTGTTGAGATTAGCCATTTCAAGAGTTGTAATTAAAAAATCATTTCTGAAATCCTCAATCATGTTTATAAGTTTATTATTTGGTTTATATTTAACTATTTTTTCAATTGTTTTCGTGTTCAGCACTACTTGAATGTGTTAATTAGATATATATTTTCCATTTTAATATATTTGTGGATTTCAATATTCATTAATTAAATTGAGAATGCACATAATTTATTAGAGTTATAAAATGAAATCATAAAGTATGATTTGAAAATTTGAAAATTTTTAAAATGAAAGTGGAAGTGTAATTATATTGATATGAGTCGATCCACACTGATATCCCAGCCAACAAGGGTAGGACACTTTTTTCCATATAAGATTTCAAATGGGCTCATCTTGGTTGAGGCTTGATAGCCATTATTGTATGCAAACTCTACCATATGTAAGTAGTATTCCCACTTAGTGGGCCTTTACATGACATATATCCTCAGCATGTCTTGAATGACTTGGTTTGTTCGTTCTATTTGTCCATCTGTTTCAGGGTGGTAGCTAGTGCTGACCTTTATCTTGATTTATAACCCTACAAACAATGACTTCCAAAAGTTTGATGTAAAATTGACATCCCGGTCAGAAATTGTTAACTTTTCATATGCTTAGCTAAGGCATTAGTATTTCATTTCAATTTCATAACAAAAGCATATAAACAGGATCACTGAAAGATAGACAAGCACAACCATACAAAAAGAACACAAGGATTTATCCTGGGAAAACCCTAAAGGGAAAAACCCAGCAAAAGCTTCCTCAATATAGATGCCCCAAAAGATAAAAGATAAAACCAACAAGGAGATCAAAGCCTGATCCTCCTCCTTCTCCAGCTACTCTTCTCTTCTCCATTAATGCGCTACACAAGTAAGAGTGTGTGTGTGTCCAAATGAGGAGCACCACACCTCTATTTATATTCATTCATTCACTTTAATTAACTCATCCGACATGTAGGCTCGAGTTAATCATGTAGGCTCGAGTTACACATGTAGGCTCAAGTAAACACACTGGGGTGCTAATGACCCACCTTTACTATTAGAGGGGATTACCTCATGACTCTTATTAGTTCTTCTGATTAGAGGCATCGGGGTATAAAGTAATACAAGTGGTTCTCCCGATAGGACCCTTGGGGACCACAAAAAGATACATATAGAATATTCTTTGAAGTTACAATATTTCAACACTCCCCCTTAACAAGAAGGATATTCTACAACAACATCAACAACAACAATAATGAGAGAGGAGAGACAGAGGACATCATCAACATCATCAGGGTAACACATCTATAAATCATTGGAAGCTTTTCAACATCATGTAGTCTTCATCTTCAATCTTCAGTCTTCAGCAACATCAACACTTTGACTGCTTCGATCAACAATAATCTTTGACCGCTTCGATCAGCAACATCTTTAGCACTTTACGCTTTCGATCAGCAACATCATCTTCACCTCTTTGACCTTTCGATCAGCAACATCATCTTCAGCTCTTTGACCTTTCGATCAGCGACATCATCTTCATCACTTTGACCTTTCGATCAGCAACATCATCTTCAGCACTTTGACCTTTCGATCAACAACATCATCATCATCATACTTTGGTCTTTCGAACAACAACATCATCATCATCATACTCTAATATTTCGATCAGTACATCTTCATCATCACACTCTGATATTTTGATCAGTACGTCATCATCATCAACAACAACCTACAATCCACAACATGAAGATGAGAGTCTTCGGATCACTTTTGGACCTAAGTCCAAGGATGATACAATCCTACCACTTTCACAGGGACCGAAATCTTCGGATACATTTTGAACCGAGGTTCAGGGATGATGCAATCCCACCACATTCACGGGGGCCGAGACCTCCAGATACATTTTGAACCGAGGTTTAGGGATGATGCAATCCGCCACTTTCATGGGGGCCGAGACCTCCGGATACATTTTGAACCGAGGTTCACAGATGATGCAATCCACCACTTTCACGGGGGCCGAGACCTCCGGATACATTTTGAACCGAGGTTCAGGGATGATGCAATCCGCCACTTTCATGGGGGCCGAGACCTCCAGATACATTTTGAACCAAGGTTCAGGGATGATGCAATCCACCACTTTCACGGGGGCCAAGACCTCCGGATACATTTTGAACCAAAGTTCAGGGATGATGCAATCCACCACTTTCACAAGGGCTGAGACCTCTGGATACATTTTGAACCGAAGTTCAGGGATGATGCAATCCGCCACTTTCACGGGGGCCGAGACCTCTGGATACATTTTGAACCGAAGTTCAGGGATGATGCAATCCGCCACTTTCACGGGGGCCGAGACCTCTGGATACATTTTGAACCGAAGTTCAGGGATGATGCAATCCGCCACTTTCATGGGGCCCGAGACCTCCGGATACATTTTGAACCTAAGTTCAGGGATGATGCAATCCCACCACATTCATGGGGGCCGAGACCTCCGGATACATTTTGAACCGAAGTTCAAGGATGATGCAATCCCACCACATTCTCGAGGACCGAAGTCGCCGGATCTATTTTGGATAGATGTCCCAGGATGATACAATCCCTCTTCATTCTTGAGGACCGAGGTCACCGGATCACTTTAGGGAAAGTGCCCAGGGATGATACAATCCCACTACAACATCACTACTCCCCCTTTCGAGGAAGGTCTTTCCAAACAACACCAAGCTTGTCTCAAAAGTGTTCGAACTTTACTCGAGACAGAGGCTTTGTCAGCACATCAACAACTTGTTCATCAGACTCACATATTGGAGCTTTATGGCTCCCTTCTGCATCATATCTCGAATGTAGAAATACCAGATTTCTATGTGTTACGACGGAACATAGGGTTCTCTATCATCACAACTCTGGTTATCACATAGAATCATTGTAGTATCCATCTTCAGGTCAAAGAGACCTTATATCAACTTCTGAAGCCATATGAATTCACAACTTAGTAGAACAATCTGCTATGTATTCTACTGCAGTCGTGCTAAGAGAAACACTGGACTGTTTCTTGCTAAACCATGAACTCATAGCAAACCCCAAACAAAAGCATCTACCTGATGTGATTTTCCTGTCCGAGATACTTCCAACCCAATCTGCATTTGTGTAGCCATACAATCTATACTCATGGCTACCAACATAGTATAAACCAAAGTCTATAGTTTCTTTCAGATATCTTATCACATGTTTTGCAGCTATTAAGTGAACCCGTCTTGGTTGAACAAGATATTGACTCATGGTGTTCACAGCAAAACAAATGTCTGGTCCAATAATCTATCTGTATTGAGTCACATCCACTAACTCTGATGAGTCATCATCTAACAGCTTCAGGTTGGAGTCCATGGGTGTGGCCATGACTTTGCATTCCAACATATTAATCTCTTAAAATATCTACCACATACTTTCCCTGGTTGAGAAAGATTCCTTCTGAACTTTTCCATACTTCCAGACCTAGGAAATAATGCATTAACCCAAGGTCTTTCATCTTAAATTCTTCTGCTAGTTTCTTCTTGCTTTCCATGATCTGTTTCTCATTCCCTGTCAAGAATAAGTCATCCACATATAATAACAAGATGACAGGTTCATCTTCTACAACCTTGAGATAAAGGTTAGGATCGGCTTTACTCTTGGCAAAGCCCATGCTCGTCAGGAAACTATCTTATTCTTCCATACCAAGCTTTAGGAGCTAGCTTCAGGCCATAGAGGGCCTTCTTCAACTTGCATACGTGATTCCAGCTGTCTTCAACTTCAAATCCTCATGACTATTTGATGTAAAACTCTTCCTCAATCATACCATTAAGGAAGGCTTGTCTTTACTTCATCATGGAAGAAACTACCATGATAGTTCTGAAGGAAGTGTACCTTGATTCCTGGAGTAAGTGTCTCTTCAGAATTAATTCACAAGCCTTTCCTTACTTCTATCAGCAACATATTTTATCTTGCAAATCCATTTGGACGGATACCACATTCTTGCTTTCTGGTTTGAGTACTATATCCCAAACATCATTCTAGTATTCTTTCATCATAACATCTTTCATGAGTTCATCTTGTCAGGTCATCAACATATCCTAGTCTTTTGCATTCAACCTTGAAGGTTGGAACCCACTTTAATCTTGGTAAAGTATCGATCCATGAGGAAGCTGCCCATCATGTCGTACCATTTCGAACTCAGATATCTTCTATAGTCACTCCCCCTAAAGTGGAGTATCATCTTCCCTCTTCATTCTGTACAGGTGGTTCTATGCTTGATATATACTAGTCAATAGAGTATGTCATGTCATAGTCTATTCTTTCTGAGGAAAATCATGAACCTTTCTTTGTACAGTTATTCTTGTAGATCCATAGATACTACGTACTTCCCTTTATGTCTCGAAATCATATCATATACATCATTCTCCATGATCAATTGTTATTCTTTGATCATAGCTTCTTTCATAGCATTCTTTTCTTCATCTTAAGTAATCTCTCGTACCCATGGTGGTATTCATCCTTTGAGGTGGATCTACTGCTCTCTGAAGCTCTTTCTTTCGTCATGGTGTCTCTGACCCTGGGAGCTTTAGATTCATTTTTATTGGAGTGAATATTGAATTGTCATCACTTGTTCTTTGGAACAAGTCTCATCCTTCTTTTCTTGTAGGAGGTTGTACAAGACCTTTCCTACAATTCAAATGCACCAGTTGCATGGTTAGAACTATTTCATAAAACATATGCATAATGACAAATTCTTATGCATCATGCAACTTTTTAGCCAATACAACATTCATCCATATCTCACAGAAACTTTCTAGATGCCTTCCATCTCTACCAGGACAACATTGAGATTGTGCATTAATCCAATATGTCAGCAAAGAATTTTCATTCTAGATAAGTAGAAATGGAGAGTTGTATAGCACCATGAGATACTTACCCATCACATGCATATTAGTAGTATACTATCATTGATGCAAATAGTCTATCATGCATAACACATCAACTAAATACAATCAAATGCATAACAAAACAATATCATGTAATGACAATTGAATACTTATCTCTTATTCGTTTCGTGGGTAGACTCCTTCTTGATCCTTCTACTTCATCATCTTCTTCATTCATGGCATCATCATTTCTTATCCAAATGATAAGATGGATAAGAGGTTCTTCAAGAATTGAGCTCTTCACATTCCTCATCACTTGAGGGATCTTCTTTGAATGGTGAGAGCTTGATCTTCAATTGCTCCCATCTTTCTTCTTCTCTTGTTATGAGATGAGATTCTTCTTATTCTCAGAGTCTGATGAAAGTAATCACTTCCTTCTGGCACTCATTCCTTGAATGAATGAATCCTATGATCCTGGGAGACCATTCAAGGTGGCTATCACCACTTCTGCATTCTCCTCTTATTCTTCTACCACTTCAAGTTGTTCTGCATTCTAGATCTTCACATTCTTCAACTATTTTCTCAAAGCCATCTTCTGATTTATGTTCTTATCTTCAAATATATTGATCAAGGAATCAAACATCTTCAGTGTATTTAGGGAAAACACTTGTGGTACAAGTTGATCTGTGATTGAATCAACAATGATCTTCTTGTCCTTGATCAAGTTATTCTTGTGTAAGGCTTTGAGCTTCATCTCCGTATGGAACTGGAACCTTTCTACTCATGTAGGTGTCCAATTCATTTTCTTCAGAGAGATAAAATACTTCCATGCTTGGAAGTTGTCAAATTCACCAAGCTTATCATCAAGCTGATGTGATAGATCACTTTGAAATGAGAACCTCAAATGCAAATAGAAAAAGATTAGATCTTACCGATTTGAGGTGTCCATCTTGCTTCCGAAGCTGATCTAGGGTTTGTCAGAGAAACCCTAATTTTCAAAACTTGTAATATTTCAGATCTGATTGTATAGAAAGATATATCTCTTCAAATGGAGCTGTCCAATGTACTCCTTTTCTGAAAACAGTGGAGGGAAGCTCCCGAAATAAGAAGCCCTAGTTTTCTGATTTCTTCTGCAGAAATGCCTGTTACTGTTTCTGTGATATCTCTGAAATTACTATTCCTTTATGTCTAAAATTTATCAATAAGGTAAACTCACATGTACTTGATCTAACACCATAGGTTTCATCAGAATTGGTATCACCAATTTGGATTTATGATCCTTTTCCCAAGGTGACCTGTTATAGGACTGTTCATAACAGTGAAGTTGTACGGCCTACCACGTGTCACTGTTTCATCTTCTCAGTCTAAAATTTGTACCACGAAAAATAAAGTCCGTGAAATTTCTGGGACATCTTCAGGAATTCCATTTGGACCTCTGTAGCCCAATATATTGCAATTTCCCCCAAGTGTCCTGTTTAGGGATGAATTCTGGAAGAGGTTGGAACCCTAACTTGGAGGGATCATATCTCCCAGAATATAGCGAATCTAAGGATAAATTTTGGAAAAAATGTACATCAGGATTTTATCTTTGACCTATGAAATTTTAAGCTCCTAAACCTTTTCCAATCTCAGGATAGAGTGAATGTACCAAAACTTAGCAGTTTTAGTATTTAGTGTTTTCTAGCTCGAGGTCAAACTACGGTTTGACTTTCCCGGAGTTTCACCCAATGAAAATATTGATCCAGGTCTCTAAAATTCGATTTTGATGAGGATATAAATCTTATTCCGGGCTCACTCAAAAATCCCTCTTCTGCAAGAAGCCCTAATTTCCCGCATCGAAAATTGAAAATGCTCGGAATCGAATTTTGCTTCGACAGAAAGATGCGCCCTTCAATGGAGAGTCAGCCTAGCCTTATTTTGCTGATCGATTGTGGAGAGAGAACCAAAAATTAATAAGCCCTAGATTCTATAGTTGTACAATGTTTTCTTTTCAGGGTGGCTCTGATACCATGTTAACTTTTCATATGCTTAGCTAAGACATCAGTATTTCATTTCAATTTCATAACAAAAGCATATAAACAGGATCATTGAAAGATAGACAAACACAAACATACAAAAAGAACACAAGGATTTATCCTGGGAAAACGCTAAAGGGAAAAACCTAGCAAAATATTCCTCAATATAGATGCCCCAAAAGATAAAAGATAAAACCAACAAGGAGATCAAAGCCTGATCCTCCTCCTTCTCCAACTACTCTTCTCTTCTCCACTAATGCGCTACACAAGTGAGAGTGTGTGTGTGTCCAAATGAGGAGAGCCACACCTCTATTTATATTCATCCGTTCACTTTAATTAACTCATTCGACATATAGGCTCGAGTTAATCATGTAGGCTCGAGTTACACATGTAGGCTCAAGTAACCACACTGGGGTGCTAATGATCCACCTTTACATTTAGAGGGGACTAACCCATGACTCTTATTAGTTATTCCAATTAGAAGCATCGGGGTACAAAGTAATACAAGTGGTTCTCTCGATAGGACCCTCAGGGACCACAAAAATATACATATAGAATATTCTTCGAAGTTACAATATTTCAACAGAAATTACCATCCTTGGTACTCCATGAAGTCGGAATACTTCCTTCAGAAATATTTTTGCAACATTGATAGCCTTGTAAGTGGACTTTATAGGACTAAAATGAGCAGACTTACTTAAATTATCTACCAAAACCATAATTGAATCATGTTGTTTTTGGTTTAATGGAAAACCTCTGATGAAATCCAAATATATTACCTCCTATTTCCATTCGGGAATTGGAAAAGGTTGTAACAAACCTGCTGGATGTTGATGTTCAACCTTCACCTGTTGACATTCCAAACATTTAGACAGATAATCAACTAAATCTACCTTTAATCTGGGCTAAAAGAATTGTTTCCTTGGGGTTGTGATCATCTTTTGGTAACCAGGGTGCCATGCATAAGGAGGTATGTGCATTTCATTTAGAAAAAATGATTTTAAATCTACAACGTTAGGTATGTATATTCTCCTTTTAAACCAAATTAACCCTTTCTGGTCTACTTTGAATTATGTCCCATTTAATTTTACCTCATCCTTCATAAATTTATTTAGTAAATTTTCATATTCAACATCCTGAATGCTAGTTATTTTTATTCTTCCCATCAGATCACTTTCTGGTTGACTCATATAAATCTCATATGCTTTGTGAGCTCATCAACTAAGTGCATCAAGCACCCTATTATCCTTACCCTTGGTATCCTTTACTTCAAAATCGAATTAACTTAAGAAGACCATCCATATTTCTTGTATGGAATTTATCCATGGATGAGTAAACATATTATTTACACCGGTGTTGTTTGCTAATAAAGGGAACCTTTTCCCTATCAGGTAAAGGCGCCACATTCTTAAGGCATGCACTACTGCTGCCAATTCCAGATCATGCACTACATAATTTTGTTCATGCTTTTTCAATTTGCGAGATTCATAGAATACCACATGCCCTTCTTGAGATAATACTCCCCCCAATCCTTCCTTAGTAGCTTCCGTACAGACTGTGTAGTCTTTATAAGGGTTAACCACCTTTAAGATTAGAGCCATGGTTAACAATATTTTTATATTTTCAAATCTCTCCTAACACTTCAAGGACCGCACAAACTTTACTCCTTTCTTTTGCAAGGAAGTAATGGGATAGGATATCTTTGAGAATCCTTGTATGAATCGTCGGTAGTAACTGATGAGTCCCATGAAGGACCGAATGTCAGCGACATCCTTAGGAAGAAGCCATTCTAAAATAGCCTTAATATTCTGTGGATCTACCACGATCCCATTTTCTGAGATGACATGACCTAGGTATTGAATTTCATTCTTAAATAATTCTCACTTCTCGAACTTAGCATACAATTGATGCTCTCTTAAGGTCTGTAGCACAATTTCCAGGTGTTGTTGGTGTTCTTCCTCCGTCTTGGAGTATATTAGGATGTCATCAAGAAATATCAACACAAACTGGTCCAAGTACTTGTTGAAAATACTATTCATCAGGAACATGAATGTAGCAGGGGAATTGGTTAAGCCGAAAAGAAATACTACGAATTCGTAGTGCCCATATGAGGTCCTGAAGGATGTTTTACCTACATATTCTTCTTTAATCTTGATCTGGTGATAAAAAGACCACAAATCTAACTTGGAGAATATTTTGTCTCCCCCACTTGATCAACTAGATCATTAATCCGAGGAAGAGGATACTTGTTCTTGATGGTTACTTTATTCAGCTGTCTGTAATCTATACAAAGTCTTAGAGTCCCATCCATTTTCTTAACAAATAAAATTGGTGCTCCCCAAGGAGATATAATGGGTCTGATGTAACTCATATCCAACAATTCTTGTAACTGAACTTTCAACTCTGTTAACTTAGGGATGCTCATACGATAAGGTATCTTAGATATCGGTGCATTCCCAAGCACAATCTTGATGGAGAAATCTATTTCTTGTTGAGGGGGTAATCCTGGTATCTCTTCTGGAAATACATCCATAAACTTACTTAAGACTGGGTGGTATTTTACCTGTGTTTGAATTTAATTAAGGATCAAGTTAGTGACCCATACTACATACAACTTATAGCCCTTTCTTATACATTTATTTAATTGCATGGCATATATTTTCCTTAAGGAGACATGTTTAATGATACCTTCTACCTTCCTAGTAATTTTATCCTCATAAACATAAGTAAAGGTTTTATCAAAACAATTCAATATTTTTTTGTGCTTTGATAACCAATCCATGCCAATAATCATATCATATGACCTTAAATGAAAAACATTCAGATTAATCATAGTCACATGATCCATTATTTTTACTTCAGAATCAATAATGAACTCAGTTACCTTTCTCCTAGCTCTAGTAGCCAGTTGGACTGACTAGGGTTTTGCATGCCTTACCTTGGTGATTTGGAAGTACTCCACCACCTTGGGAGTTATGTAAATTAAGGTATCCCCTGGATCAATTAGTATAGAAATACTTCGGTTAGAGATAGTACCTTCAATCTCCACAATTACATATTGATAATCTGCTTTTCAATTCTCCGGGGCTGCATTAATGTGGTGGTTACTTTTCCCAACTTCCCCAATAGTGGAATCTTCTTGCAGGTTGTGAACCACCTTCTTTGATTGGTTGAAGAGTGGGAAGTTCCTTTGCAAGTGGGGCTCTCCACATTCCCAACACTTCAGGGGTTCTCTAGGGGATCCAACATTCTCCTTAGTTCCAAGGTTCACATATTTATAGTTCTTCTATGGAAGCTATTCATTTTTGTTGTAGGAATTTCCTTGTGGATTCCTTGGCATGTTCCTGAAGGGTGGGGGCTGGAATCATTTCTTCCGTTGCTTGAAATTTTCATGTTATTTACCCTTCATGACCTTGGAGAGGTCATCCCTCTCTTTGTATAGTTCAAAACACAACCTTTCCTTTCTTAAGGTTTCATCCAAGGTTTTGGGATTGCCAAATTCAATCCGATCCTTATAAGACCGTGAAAGCAACTCAAGAACATCTATATTTTTACCTTTTCCTCCTTTAATGTATGGCACAGACTGCAACAAGTCCATAAATTTTTTAATGAGATCCTCTATATCCATTTGGCTAAGCTTTAACTCATAGAATTCCTTGGTATTTCTTTCATGATAGCTTTCTGACAAGTATTGCTTCTTGAATAACTTCTTAAACTATGACCACTCCATGTTCTTCTCTTTTATTCCCAGGGAAATCTTCACATATTTCCGCCAAATGATGGCCCTTCCCTTCATATTGTAGATTGATATTCTCACCTTCATGTTGCTAGAATAATTGTAAATTTGAAATTACTTCTTAATGTCTAGCATCCAAGCCTCTTCTTCTTCTCCAATATTGGATTCCCTGTCGAAGCTTGTTGGATTGATATTTTTAAATTATCCTTCTAGGTGGTCGATATTTATTTTACCGACCCACTTGGATCAATTCACATATTTTTGAGTTCCATTAGAGGAACTTTCTTTTCTTTCGGCACTTTCTGGAACTTTTGGGTCCCTCCCAATCTCTGTTTGGGGTTTTTCCCCATTATTCTTCTCTTGCAGACTTTGCAACATTATATCATTAATCCCCTACTGCCTTTCCTGAGCCTTCTTTACCTTCTCGTTATCCTCTTTGAATCTCTCTATTTCTACGATCAAGTTCCTCATTGTTTCCAGAACTTGACTAGCTTCAGAGTGTTCTTGCTCTAGTTGCGATGCGTGTGATATAGGTGCACCTTCTTCGGGTTGATCCACATTCTCACTTTGTGAGTCCATTGTTGTATCCTGCTACATAAAAAAAAAATTGTACACAAAACATTCCAACGCATTTTGTTAAGATTAGAACAAAGTTTTTTCCATAATTCCATGGAACTAGATGTTCCCAAAACGCGAAAGGGTTGAAACCTGTAGCTTTGATACCATATGTAACATACCCATTCAACCTACTAAAACACATATTTTTTTTTCTTTGACATAAAACATGGTTTATAAACCTTCTTATTTCATTCATCCCTAAGCTTAAATATTTTCCGCAACAAAACTCCCTTCCATGATTCCGCTTCTGCAAAGCGGATTGTGGATAACGAAAATACGCTTAGTTTCTTTATAATCTCACCCTTTTGCAATTCTGCTTCCGCGATGCGCATTGCGGATTGCAGAACTTCTTGACTCTTTATAAATTCTTCCTTCCACTTTTCACTTTCTGCAAGGCATTTTACGGATTGTGGAAACTCGTATATTTTAACAATTTTCCTTTCCTCTTCCACATTCCACAATGCAGATTGCAGATTGCGGAAGCCCATCCATTTTATAATTTTTTCCCTTCGCTTTTTGCCTTCCGCAATGTAGGTTGCAAAATGCGGAAACTCTTCAATATTTTTAAATTTAACTTCCTCTTTCCGCTTTCCGCAATGCGGATTGCGGATTGCAGAAAGCCCATATTTTCTTTATATTTTCTTCCACTTTCCTCTTTCCACATTCCGCAATGTGGATTAAGAATTGCGGAATTCCTTATTTTTGTTATGTTTTTACCCTATTTTCGGTTCCACAATGCGGATTGCGGGTTTAGGAAACACACCCTTAGGAGTTTTTACTCTACTTTTTTCTTTCACAATGCAGATTACAGATCCATGTGAAATTATTTATACCCTTTATACTTCCGCAGACATTTCGACCCAAGGTTTCTCACCTAACTTCTCTATGTTTTCTTGGAAAGACTAAGGAGTTTCCAATCCTCACTGAACTCACAGCTTAATCCAAGTGATTTACTGAGATAACTCATGCTTAAGTATTTTGGTGGTGTACAATGGCTAGCTCTTAACAACTTCAACAACCAAGCTCCCCTACATAGTTTTACCCTCCCTTAGGAATTTAAGGTGTTATACAAGCTTCACTAACATGAATAGGGATAAACCCACGTTAGCACAATGGCCTCGCTACCAAGTTTCCCTTAGAGTGGATTTAACAAAGAATCATATAACATCCTAGTAACTCTTTACAAAAACAACATTATACCATTTTAGCAACCATATTACCAAATGCATATCTCAGTCATTCAAAACAAAGTGTGAGTAATTACTAGCTTATAAGAAACATTTTCATCAAAAACCTAAAACTGGTATTTATCATTTCATTAATATTGAACACATATTAACACATGTACAAACATACCCTGAGCTCAATAAATTTGCAGAAAACAAAACCCAGTAATGGAACCTGTTTGTAACATGAGCTGCAATGAAATGGGAACAACCACATACCACCCAACCGTAGATCAGGCACAGATCTGCTTTGTCCTCAATCACTCTCGAGCTAAACTATGTGTGCCGAGAGTAGAGACAGCTAACCTTAGTTCAGTTTTCCAGACAAAAATCACTTTCCTAACACAAAGTGCTCACGCAATAAGTATTTCTATCAGATCTTTCCTAACACAGAGTGCTCACACAGCAAGAGTTCAGTCTTTTCAACATACTCAGCATTGTCTTGTCTCCTCGCATTTAATTAATTATATTCTGGTATTCTAGGTCTTACTTTGTAGCTATGGTCCATTCCCCAAGGAATACCCATCCCTGTGTTCCCTGATCTCTCCATGGCTTGTCCGATCTTGTTTTGCAGCTACGGTCCATTGACCATTGGATCCTCGTCAACCACTGCGCCCTGATTTCTCCAGGGTCTTCTAGCGCCATTAAGGCATTTCGGCATCTGATGTACTTCCCCTAGGTTTACTTCTCTACATCTCCCACTCTTTCACACATTTTCTCCTCTTTAACATGGCTTGTCCGTTTCAGTCTATTTTTTTATTAAAGGCATAAAATGTAGTGGTTACAACTGTCCTCTAGGGACAATTTGGACATATTCAACAATCAACCAAACTCATCAAAATATAGTCAAGATTAAATATTACAAATAATGTTCATAAATTGGGGGATATTACAGTCATCATCCCATAGGAATTAAGAGTGGTAGGTTAAATGAAGCTTGGTATGGTTCTCATTGATTCTAGAAGCACCCAAAACTTAAATTGACCATAAGTTTGTCATGTATCCCTATTTCTTCCCATATTCTCTATTCCCATGTAATTATTACAATTAGCGTTACAATTTTGTGGAGATTTATGTCACAATTTCAAATTCAAATGCATTCTATTGGTTTAGACAACCTTGATGTTGTTTTTGGTATCCAATGGATTCAAACTCCTGACACATTTCTATGAAATTTAAAACATTAATCCTATAGATTTAGTAAGATGGTCATAATAATACACTCAATGGGATGACAAGTCCTCCAAATGGAATCATATATTCTGATAGGATGGAAAAAATACTCAAAAATGTGTATGGGGGTCATCTTGAATCTCTATGGCTTTTTGATGATGGCCCTTCTAACACTCTTCAATTGGAGTTGAAATCAAGCATGTGTAAGTTTGCTAATGTATTTAAAGATCCTGTTTTAGGCCATCCTCCATAACTTTATCATGACCACAGCATTTCCTTGCTTCCATGGATCATTCTCTCAATATTATGCCATGACAATATCCTTACTAGCATACAGCTAAGATTGAGAACTAGGGTAAAAAATTATCAGATGCAAGAGTCGTTTGTCCCAATCAAATTCCTTTCTACACTTGTGAGCTTCAGACACAATAAATATGGATCATGACAATCTTGTATTAATTATATGGAATTAAAGAAAAGTTTCTCATTCATGTAATTAATAAGCAATTTCCAATGAAATCCATTGGGATGCCCACTTCTCCAAACTTGATAATTGTTATAATTATCACCAAATATGAATCCAAGAGGAGGATGTTCCCAAAACAATGTTCTAAACTCATGAGGGTCACTATGATTTCATGGCTATATTAATTCTCCCTATACTTTCCAAAGCCTCATGAATAAGATCTTCAAGCCGCGCATTTAGATGTATCCCTCTAGTCATTTTTTATGACATTCATATTTAGAGTGAGATTTTTCATCTCTCATCTCTTATGTAATCCATACAAAGTTCCTTAAATATAAGAAGAGAATCAATTATATGCCAAGAGATGTAAGTGTTCTTTTGATCTACAAGAAGTTTGTCCTATTAAGGGTATGTCATTTCTCAAGAATCAGTCAAAGTTGATTTGCAAAGGATTAAATACATTACAACATGGCCCATGGTTAAAAAGTTACATATTTAGGTGATCCGGATTTATGCAGGAATGCAACAGGATACAAAAATAACCATAGAAACAAATATGCAGTGGAAATAACACTTCATTTCATTAATCAATAACTGAAACTTGTTTACATACAAAATGGAAATAAACTAGCTAGAGTGCTGGTAGCTTATCTCTGAGAAGAGATGTGGTGGCTACATGCCTCTGAACTCTGTGTTACATTGAGGTTCGAAGACCTATATATTATTGAGAAACAATGGAAACCCTACACATCCAAAAACCTAACCCTAGCAGCTGAAATGCCAGAATGTGGGCCCCATTGGGTAACTTGGTACATCAATTTCCTGGGGTCATAACTTTAGCATACTACCTCTATTTGACGCGCATGATACATCATCAAAAAGATCTGTTTAAGGACTACATCCATATAAAGAAAATATCAAGTTTGAAACGAACTCATAATTTCCAAACCAGTCAATGCCGAAAAAACATTGTTTAGGGCCTCAAAATGGCTGGGGAAGTTTAGGACCCGAAAACTGCCAAAAATAGTAAATTGTGCTACAATTAACGAAACTGGAAAACTGAAAGAAACAATGGTGGGGATCCAAGTGGAATAGGTGGGTCGCCACCAATATCCTCCTGGATCATTCCTCCCCCATTAGGAAGCAATGGTCCCCATTGCGTTGAGTTCCTCCATGAGATGAGGAGACTTCTGCTGAACTTTATCCCTGGTGAGCCACTTTCCCTGGTGAAGGAGTTGGCCTGCTTTGACAACTTGATATAGCTAGATCTTCTACTGGCGGGTGTTCTTTATCTATGTATCCATAATCCGATCAGTTGTGGCTTGTTCCATGCAGTCGGGGTTTAACTCTATTGGTGTGAGTTGTTCTGCCATGGTTGATGTGTCCAGTAGAGGTGGAAATTAGGTCCGAAGGTGGTCCACATTGAACATTCGGTGCAGACCAAGGAATGGTGGAATATTGAGCTCAAAGGCATTGTCCCTGATAGCCTTGGTGATGGTGTATGGCCCATATTGGAGCAGGCAAAGCTTGCGGTGGGGTCCAGTGAGGCGCTCCTTCTGCAAATGTAGCCACACTTTGTCGCCCACTTA
This sequence comes from Pseudotsuga menziesii, assembly GCA_001517045.1. Lineage (NCBI taxonomy): Eukaryota > Viridiplantae > Streptophyta > Pinopsida > Pinales > Pinaceae > Pseudotsuga > Pseudotsuga menziesii. The sequence goes on from LPNX010656531.1 coordinate 481,440, forward strand.
CAAGTTGTGTTGCACCCGATGCTGATCATGTTGTTGCTTGTACTTAGAATTAGATCTATCCAATATGTCATGAACCCGTTGGCGAATGTGCTGAATGCGCTCAATGAAGTTGTTCTCCTTGGAAACTTGAGACTGGATATGAGCTGAATCAACTTGAGTAGCTGCAAATGGCATGGCTACGTCAATGGGACATAGTGGCTGGAATCCCAAGCCCACTTGAAAGGGGTTGTGGTTGGTTGAGCTGTGGAGGGCCTGGTTATAGTTGTGTTGTACATAGGGGAGGCTCTCATCCCCTGTGCATGGATGCTTTGAGTTGTACATGCGCAAAATGTGTACGGTCATCCTGTTGACGACCTCTGTCTAGCCATCAATCTCGGGATGGAAAGCTGTGGACTTAGTGAGCTTGGTGTCTAGCATTGACCATAGGCTAAACCAGAATGTACTAAGGAATCTTCTATCTCGATATGAGATTATAGACTGTGGGATCCCAAAGTGTACCCACACTTGTTCAAAGAAGAGTTTAGCAGTGGCTTCTGTTGTGATATTCTTCTTGCAGGATGCCATTATGGCCATATTTGAGAATCTGTCAACGACCACAAACACACAGTTGCTGCCATGCTTAGTAGAAGGAAGGCTCGACATGTAATCCATGGAGATGGATTCCCAAGGTCAACTAGGGGTAGGAAACATAGTATAGAGGCCTTGCTTCTTGATGGATGGTTTGGCAATGGCATAGACAATGTAGGATCGGATGTACTTCCTAACGTCCTGCTGAAGGTTCAGCCAATAGAAATACTTCTGCAGTACTGCCACTATTTTCTTGACCTTGAAATTCCTAGCTACCCAACTGTAGTGCACTTCCCAAATCATCTTGGCACGCTCGCTTGAAGGAACACAAAGGTGTCCCATGTGGCATAGTAGTACATCCTGGAGGTTAAATTTGGGAACTTGGTTTCCCTCCAAGAGTGTCTGGTATGTGTGGCTGAATTCTGGATCACTCTTGTAGAGAAGCGGCCAATTAGAAGTCTCGTGCCCACAAGTGTTGAGCACGGTGGTTATCGCCATGATCGATGGTCGGCTGAGGCAGTCTGCAACATTATTGGTGCTCCCCTTCTTATACTTGATGTTCAAATGAAATTGTTGTAGATATGTGGACCACTTCTGATGGCGATCATTTTGTAACTTCCCTTATGTTTGTATGAACTGTAGGGGTCAGTGGTCTATGTGGATGATCGTTTCCTTCCCCAAAATGTAATGCTTCCATTATCGGCAAGCCTGCACAATGGAATACATCTATTTGTCATAAGTGGGATATTTGTAGACTGTGTCAGACAGTGTCTCACTGTGATATGCAACTGGATTCCCTTGTCGAGTAAGGACTGCCCCAATCGCATAGTCAGAGGCATCTATCTCGATCTCGAATGGTTGTTGCAAGTCTGGTAATACGAGCACTGGGGCACACCAGAGGCAATGTTTCAATTATGCAAATGCTTTCTGTTGAGTTTCTGACCAAAAGAATTATTCTTTCGCTCCTCCCTTAGTGACATGACTTAAGGGCCAAGTAATATGAGAGAATCCCAACACGAACCTACGGTAGAAATTAGCAAGGCCCAGAAATTTGTGAAGCTCTATTAGAGTAGTCGATGCTAGCCAATCCTGAATAACTTGGATCTTGCTTGGATCCACATGTACCCCACACTCATCAATAATGTATCCCATACACTGAACCTGGGTCATGCCAAGAGTGCACTTTTCCAAATTGGAACACAACTTGTGTTGCCGCAGTGTTTGGAGGACCTTTCGGATGTGGTGGAGGTGCTCTTCCCAAGTCTAGCTGAATATTACGATGTCATCCAAGTACACTACTACAAATGAGTTGGTGAATGGCTGCAAGATGTCGTCCATCAGTCTCATGAAGGTTGCAGGAGCATTCGTCAGCCCGAAAGGCATGACCAACCATTCGAAAAGGCCCTCCTTGGCTTTGAAGGCAGTCTTCCACGATCGGTACCTGGTGATACCCGAACTTTAAGTCGATCTTGATAAAATATTTTTCCCCTTTAAGCTAGTCCATGAGGTCATCAATCCTTGGGATCTGGTACCTATTCCAGACAGTGATCTTGTTCAGCGCCTGATAGTTAATACAGAGTCTCCAAGTCCCATCCTTCTTTTGTACCAACACGATCGGGCTCCCACGGGGTGATGAACTTGGCCAGATGTGACCCTTTTGTAGCAGCTCCTGAATTTGCCTCTTAATTTCATCATTCTCCAAAACAGAGTGTCGATATATCGGTCCATTGGGAAGCGACGCACTTGGGGTCAGATTGATGGGTTGCTTGACCTGATAGTGGAGAGGCACCCCACTGGGTGAGGTGAATATATCCCAGTACTCCTCCACAACCTTGTCCATTTGTTGTTGTTGTGAGGAGGGGCCTTGTCTGGAGGTCATGGCCACGGTCTTCTTCCTACCTTGAGGGTGGATCATCAAGAAAACAAACTTCTCGGTTTTGGAAATGAGCTTACTGCATTGTTTTGCAGTAACCAAAGAGATAGCGGCAGGAGGTGGTACCTCTAGTATCCTATACAAATTATTTCCCAACGTAATAATAACAGCGCGAGGCCAGGACTCATACACAACATGTCGCTTCCATAAGTATGGTTGACCTAATAATACATCACAAACATCAAGAGGAGAAATATCACATAATACCTCATCGATGAAGGGCTTGATGCTGTGGGAAAGGCAGCACTGCTGGCTCACATGGAGATCCCGTCCTTGGTGAATCCACCCGATGGTGTACGACTACGAGTGTGCTATGGTCGGCAAACCCAACCACTTCACGACCTATGCTAAAATCAGGTTCTTTTGGCTCCCACTATCAACAATGAAATGTAGAGGGGAACCCTTTACTCACATCTGGGAGTGGAACAGACGCTCCTCCTCCTCTGAATCTTCTGGTTCTTCTTTTTGGATCTTCATGGTGGAAATGGTGGCGTTGGGATCTGCATCGATAATCTTCTTCCCTCTGTCATTCCCCTTCTTGGGTTCTGATTCAGTGTCAGAGTATGAATCTGATTCAGAAGCCTTTATCTCAACTTCCAGTGACTGCTTGGCCTGACACTCACTTGTGTTGTGAGTTGGGCTCTTATGGAACTTGCACCACTTTCCTGCTTCCTTCTTCGGCTTTACAGTGTTGCTCTTTGCTTGTGGCTTTGGAAATTTTTCTTGAGTCACCATGCCTTGGCTATTTCCTTGGTTTTGTGGTTTGGGGGCACCTTTCCCTTGCTTTTGATTCGTAGATCCAAAGTCTCGCTTTTTCTGTTTGAACTTTTGCTCAATTTTGGCATCATACCGATATGCCATACCAAGCGAAGAGATGTCGAGGAAATCCATTTCCTCCTGAATGTATCTGTGCAGACAACTGTGGTACTTCAACACCAAATGTTTCTCTGAATATTTGATACCCAACTTGGTGTGCAAGGTATGGAACATATTCGTTAGCTCATGCACATCTTGATCTCTTTGTTGCCGCAACGTAGTCCATTGTATGTACTTGTCCTCATAGCTCCCCACCGGATAATATTGTCCCTTTATGGCATCTTAGAAAGGATTCCAAGTGGGCACATCCAAGAACAAAGAGGGTTTCTCCTCGTCCTTTCTCTCACAGTAGGTTTCCCACCAGTCCTTGACATGGGGGGCATCTTTGAGTAGAGAAAAAGTAATCTTTTCCCGGTCGAAAAAGTCATGAACCGAGAAATATCCTTCTAATAGATTCAACCATCTATCTAAGGAATATGCATCTATTTGGACATCAAATATGAGACTTTCAAAGTTTACTTGTACCTTAAAAGGGGTTGCGCCTCTAGAGTGGCTGCTAGATGTAGATGCACTGCCAGTGGGAAGTTGTTGAAGGATCTGGGTGAAGTTATCCATCATTGCGTTCCTTTATTTTTCAAGGGCCTCCTCGAGAAACATTTTGATAGGATATTTTGCACCCTCATCTTTATTTTTGTCCCCCATGGGTGGCTGTTGGGATTTGCAAGGCTAATCTTGCAAAGATTTAGCTAGATCGAGCCCTAACTCTTTATACCCCGCCCTCGTTGGGGACATGCAAAGAAGGATCGAGAAAGAGCATATTCCTCTGATATCACTGATCTGAATTTATGCAGGAACGCAACAGAATACACAAATAACCATAGACACAAATATGCAGCGGAAATAGCACTTCATTTCATTAATCAATAATTGAAGCTTGTTTACATGCAGAATGGAAATAAACTAGCTAGAGTGCCGATAGCTTATCTTTGAGAAGAGATGTGGTAGCTACATGCCTTTGAACTCTGTGTTACATTGAGGCTCGAAGGCCTATATATTATTGAGAAACAATGGAAACCCTACACATCCAGAAACCTAACCCTAGGAGGTGAAATGCCAGAATGTGGGCCCCATTGGGTAACTTGGTACATCAATTTCTCGAGGTCGTAAATTTAGCATACTACCTCCGTTTGACGCGCATGATACATCATCAGAAAGATATGTTTAAGGACTACATCCATAAATGACAAATATAAAGTTTGAAACATATTCATATTTGCCTGACCATTCAATGCCGAAAAAACGTCGTTTAGGGCCTCAAAATGGCTCCAAAAGTTTAGGACCCAAAAACTGCCAAAAATAGTAAATTGTGCTACAATTAAGGAAACTGGAAAACTGAAAGAAACAATGGTGGGTGGCCACGAATATCCTCCTATATCATTAGGAATCTTCTTAATAGGACTCCTTGGATACAAAAGGTTTGTTTTCAACTATACCAACGTACCGTGATCAAAGTAATCACTAAAATGAGAGGATGACAAATGCATTGGAACATGAAGGATCTAATGATCATCCTCATGATTTCAGTCCACATAAATCAGAGTTGTTGGAGTAACTCTCACTTCCTTGGCCTAGTTGTCTACTTCTATCTCTACTACTTTGGCATCTTATGTCTTTGTTGCGTTAGTGTCCTCTGCTTCTATAATCACAAAGTTGGTGTAACCAAGAGAAATGTTTACAAAATCATAAACAATTCTAGTGGAACCATGAACAACGCTCATGGAACCATCAATAATGCATATGGAACCAAAAGTAGATAATGAACCATGAACAACGTGCATAGAGCTCTAAAGAATTAGTGGAAAAACCATGATGTGGTGAATTTGATGGATAGTGTGAATATGTACATAGTGATTATCCATTTGCTTGATAGCTGATGAATCCTAGAATAGTCTCTAGGAACAAACTTCTGTAAAAAATATCTTCAACATAAATATAAAATAATGACATGTGTAATATGGGTTGATAGGTTTTTAATATTAGGATGAAATGTGTATTTTGTGATGATAACTAATTTTGATTAAAAACTAATCTACTTCACACATAGTTGTGTGGATCTTTAAACAATAAAAAAAGGTTGATATGTACATATTCTTTGATGTTGATGAGTACTTGTAATAAAATAAAACAGAAAATAAATTAGTGTCTAAACATTTATCTAATTTCCATGGATAAACAGATGTTAATAATGACATTTGGTTAGATGAGAACATATCAAGCAAATGAGGGGTTCAATGCTTCAGCATGTATTGACATTCATGAATGTCTCCCTTATTGACATGTTGCTTCGCTAAATGGTACTTTTATTATTATATCAAATCATGGAGATAACTCTATCATGAAAAATACTGCTTAATTACCATGATGATGAGTTTGGGAGTGCATGAAAATGAGTTCTATGCAGAGAGGTTAAGCATAATGAATGTGAATTCATAAAGGTAACATTTTTCCATTCTCTGAAGTATTGGTGGCATGGGGGTTTTACAATTTAGGGGGCCAATGCTCTATCCAACACTATCAATCACATCAAACTACTATTGGTTTACAATGCTCCAAGCACAAGGAAGAGTAGCGAGAAGGGGGGGAAACATAGAGGTATATTTCCCGAGGACAAGGGAATAATATAAAAGGATAAGGACCCCCTTCTTGTAGAAAGAAGACAAAAGTACATCAACCATCGTTGCCTCCTACTAGATAAATTATATATGACAGGGATGAATGATATTTTATGAAAATTCTAGGTGGTACTATTGGGGGAGAGTTATGTTTGAAATATTATGGACAATATATTAAAACTCAGTCGATGAATGAAGTTAGTAAAGTTGCTTTTATAAGAATAATACTCTATGAACATGTAGGTTTTGCCAACAATTCTTATTAAATCAAATCAAAATGAAATTATGTTGGAAATTTTCTATTTCTACAATTAAATCAAAATGCAATTCTGGTAAAAGCATTCTAGCAATGAATTATTAATTCATCTAAGACAAATATTAAAAAGAAATTGTGTTGGAATTTTTCTATATCTACAATCAAATCAAAATACATACTTTTTGTAAAAGATTTTCATCCATGAATTATTAATTCATTTAAGACCGAAAAACCACCTTCATGAAGATGCATTTTGATAAAAAAAAACCACCATCATGAAGGTGCATTTTAATAAAGTGGAATAGTTTTTTTTTTAATAATATGGATAATATATTAAAACTCAATGGTTCCATGAAGTTGGTAAAATTGTTTTTATAAGAAGAATACTATATGAACATGTAGGTTCTATTAACATTTTTTATTAAATCAATATAAAAAAAACCACCTTCATGAAGGTGCATTTTAATAAAGTGGAATAGTTTTTTTTAATAATATGGATAATATATTAAAACTTAATGGTTCCATGAAGTTGGTAAAATTGTTTTTGATAAGAAGAAGACTATATGAACATTTAGGTTCTATTAACAATTTCTATTAAATCAATATCAAAATGAAATTGTGTTGATTTTTTTATATCTACAATCATAATGCAATTTTGATAAAGTGGAGTAGTTTTGTTTGTTTTTTAATAAGATGAATACTGTATGAAATGTAGGTTTGGTTAATAATTTATATTATATAAAAAATATCAAAATGAAATTGTGTTTGATTTTTTTTATATTTATAAGTAAAATGTTGTTTTGATAAAGTGGAATAGTTTTGTTTAATAGAATTGGTATAATCAAATTAAAGATAAAAATTAATTAATACAAAAAAGATGACTCTTCCCGATCCATCCTAAATTATTAACTATAAACATCTTTCGATATAAAAGAGATTGAAAAAAATTTCAACCTCAGAAGGAACGTTATTTTTGCAATGCATTGATTATTTCTTTTTCATTCATAATAAATTGAACAAATATCATTGCTAGTGAACCAGATCTCATCCAAAACGAAATGTGTAAGGCTAAGAATCTGTTAGTTTACATAGTATGAGCATGTTTAATATCAAATGTGTCTTCGATTTCCCAGATACATAAATATACAGAAAAATCAGACAATCATATGATCAAACCAAGCAAAGTTCGTTCTTAGTTGAATAAGACAAATAGATTTAAAAACTCATAATTGATTCAGTTTTAAATTAGTTAATCATAGGAGAAATCATTCATGGATTTTGTGAGACAAATCCCATAACATACAACAGAATTTTACAATGACAACAACAAAAAATCAGCATGCAGAATCACCATCTTCAATTTATAAGTCAAATATTTTACAGGAATATACATTGTGATCCAAATATAGAAATTGTTGATTTGACACTTTTGTTTGCATAAAACTCACAAAACCCCCTAAACAGACGACAATCATAGCAATCAATCTGGGCTTCTATGTCTCGAGGGTTTCAAATCTTAATACCTCTAGGATCTACATTGATCCAATGATCAAGATTATATCTAATCGTGCTAAGATTCGATCAGAACTCGATCCTAAAATCAACAGGACAAAGACTTGACTTACTTCATGTCACTGAGACGTTGGGTTTGTGTCAGAGCTTCCTGGTTCTTGAGAAGACAAATCACATGTTCAAACAACATAACATCACAAGGGATCTTGAGGCCTCATTTCTGCTCATACCCATATTCTTATGTAGATTTTTGTAGGAGCTCGACAAAATGGGGTGGTTGAGAAAGCTAGCATTGATAACAAATATTCTGAGCTCCTTCATGCCCACATAGACTGGAAAATATCCATTAGGAACATTGGTATAACAACAATCTTGGGATCACGTACAAGCTCTATTTTTTGTAAGATTCATGAGCACCACCACAGCAGTCGTACTTGTCCTACCTCTTGTTCTCCATTAACAATGAGCTCTGCAACTGAAGACATGTTCTACAAGCAGTTCGGTCTATCACTCTCTACATTATATTACTATTATAATTTCTATGAACGGATTGTGCTGAGGTTTGAGAGCAAACCAACACGAAAAACATTTGGCACCGGAAAATGGACTTAGGAAAATGAAGCCTTCCCAACTCATTTCAAATTTCAAATATAGAAAGGACAGGATGACCAACATAATGGATAGAGGAGCAGCCAAATGGATGGAAGAGCCTCTGTATAAAATGACATCGCATGGATTCAAACCCATGCAGTTCAAAGTTTAAATCAAAAGGGATGGGATGACCCCATGGATGGTTGGATAATTGACACAGGATCGAATGAGGAGCATGCTACCATGGGTGATGCTGACGGATTCTCCTCGGACCTCATGCTCGACGAAAACAGAGTTGCATAGCTGACTCAAGGAGGACGACAAGGAATCCAGAAGAAGGAGTCCCGAGAGGGTTGCCGAAGTATTCTAACTCTCCAGATGAAATAGTCGAAGAGTTATACTAATCCATTAGGCACCAAATCAGTTTACATATACATCTTTTCATCTTCTTCCATATGAAAAAGGTTTTTTTTTCTTTTATTTTTACAAAACTTTTTTTAAAAACATGTTTTATAATACATTTTATGATACTTGTTATAACACATTTTACAAAACATTTTATGATCTACATCTTTGCCAAGTGTCCCACAGAAGTACATTGCATTAACACTCAATCATATTTAATGCATATATATTTTGAGGAGATATGTGCCATCTACATATTAATTTTAAAAATTATTATTTTTTAATTATTATTTTTTTTTATAAATTTTTTAAAGTCACGTAAAAATTGTCAAATAATAATTAAATTACAAAAGTAGATAATTTAAAAAATTAAAAATAATTTTTTTATTTTCCAAAAAATTATTTATATATTCCAATTTTTATTTTCCAATTTATTTAACCTCTATGTATTATTTATTTATTTATATAAATAATTATTTGATCTCTCATTATATAGTCTTGTGCATGCATGGAATTTGATCTTCATTCACTTTTGGGTCAGTGCAAGAAGATGAGGGACCTTTAAGATGCAATCCTAGTTTTCAAAAACAAGATCATGTTACCAAAAAATACATCAACCCGAGCCTGACATGTCATCGGACATGTAGGATAGGAATCCATATCGCGTACACGTTATATCACTACAAAACACGCTCGCGATATGTAGTTATAAAACACGTACGCAATTTGTAAATCATAAAAAAAATTAAATACACAGGCCCGAAACCTGCTGCCCATTTTAACAATCAAGAACGTGAAATTGAAGGGCCATTGGAGCATTTTGGAGCGACACCACTGCTTGGGATTGTTGCAGGAGCTGATTCAGGTTGAGGGGAGGATATTTCACTCGTGCATTGTCATCCAACAAGGTAATTCAATCACCCAATGCATTTTTTTTGGTCAATTTTTACCCTATAATTGTGTTTTTTAATAAAATAATCAATCCAACAACTCCCAAGCTAATGTTTGATGGGACAAAGCAACTTTGTTTGATTTTGAGCAATAACCAAGATCAATATTGAGCATGATTATGGGGCAATAACCAAGATCAATTTTTTTAAGGAGAAAGATTAGAGGGTGGAGGGTCTTCAAAGAGGATAAAAGGTATACTCAAATTTTTTGTAACAATTGTTCTAATCCTAAATATTGTAAATTTGGATTTAAATAATGATTACTTGTACATGTAGATGCTAAGGAGTGGGATTCATTACATTTGTATGGTGCATACAATTCTTAATTTATGTTAGAGTGGACTGAGGAGTATAATCAACAAAAGAAAGTAGAGGGTGAATATCACTTTAAAACGATTTTTAGAACATACTAGAATGTAATTCAATCTTTAGAGAATGATAATTGTGTATGTTTTGTTTATGCATCAAACATAATGGAAATTAGGTTTTTAACAGTTTTTGAGGTGGTCATGTTTTATTGGATTTATGATGTCAAGGTAAATACATTCCATAACTTCTCAACTGAATAAGTTTTCTTGTTTCATATTATTTTGTGCTTCTCTAACAATTTTCTCAAAGACATTTGATTTGGTGGGGCTAGGGAATCCACCACACGCCAATGATTTAATTGATATGTTGAATATATTTTCCCAGTAACACCTATGTAAGAAAAAATCAATACCATAAAGATACAAAATAAAAGTAAAAGTGTTAAACTTTAATTATTGTTTATAGTTTTTTATGTTTGAAAAATTAGTCAAACTTAAGTTTGTGTATGTTTTCCTTAATTTACATTTTCAATTTTGAAGAGATGTCATTATATACCATGTATGTGTTTCTAATTATTTTCTTATTGATTTTTTTATTGCAGTTGCGGCTATGGACCCCAATGCGGAAATATTGATTGAGCTTGCCCAGTTGAGAGGTTTGAGTACTGCTTTTAGTGGTGGTGATAGAATTTGACGTTCACTTGCATCCACTTTGGATGCAATTGTTGAGACTATCACATTGTCAAACAACATACTATATGGTATTACTTCATATACAGAAAGAAAAAGACGTGAGTACGCTGAAGGGCTTAGCTACAATGCAATAAAAAAGTTGAAAATCACCAAAGAGCATATATTTTCATTGTTTAGGGACCCTCGCACGGGGGAAATCCCAAATGCAAATAGGCCACATATCTCTATCGAGTGGTGCACATATCAACCATTTGTTGATAACTGGATGGACAGATGGTATATGGTTTTTGATATGCCACCACACAACAACAGGGAAATCCCATTGTACTTCCTTTGGAATATGTATGTAGAGTTCGTGTTGGGTAAACATGTAAACTATTTTGATATATTGGCGTTTCAGGGGATCGGTGGGGGGATGCCCCAAAACCGACCCAATGCCAAGCTTCGAGACGTTGATCGCCCTATCCTTGCACCTCACAGGCAGTTGCGTGGGCCAGATGTCCCACCTGTACATCATGTTATTCCACAGACACGTGAGGCATTTTTGAGTTTGGCATGGGCCGTTGTTCTCCATAGCACTATGGTTCAACATATGGGTGAGGAAGGGACATCTGTCCCTGGTGTGGTACATACACCAGGTCCTCATGGTGCAGGACCATCTTCTAGTTCAGTACCACCCACTGGTGCAGGACCATCTACTAGTGCAGCACCATCAGCACATTCTCAGCCTACTTTTGAGCCTCACGAGTGCACATCATTTGGTCGTTCATGCTATGGTCTTTCATCAGATGTTGTCTTCAGTGGGTTTTTGAGTGATGTATGTATATGGTTAATTGTAATAAATTCTTCATTTATTTTCCTCTTTGTACACATATGTATAGTTTGAGCTAATATATTAATTTTGTGAACTTGCAGTTGATGCTTTATGCCGGCAGCGACGCCCCAGAGTATCATGTTCCACACTCTACACAGGGGCAGGACATTCCATCCACTGATCCCGTATCTCACACCGAGGTAAACATTTTAAAATTTCAGTTTTTTAATACTTGTTAAATTGTTAATTTCCACATATTGTACATGTTAGTTCACTAATGTTATCTACGGTCTAATATTTACAATTATTAAACTTGCATATGTCAGATCCTTCACAGGGGAAAGCAGTGATGGAGGTAGGATCCATGGTCGTATGGACTGAGGAAATATCTGGGCAGATGCCAGATCCTACACGAGGGGAAGCAGTGATGGAGGTAAACATTTTAAACATTTAAAAAATGTCATATTTTAAATACATGTATGTTCGTTGAATCATCCATGTCTAGCTACATTAACTCTTGTTGACTATAGGCTGGTACCGAAACACTTGGACCATTTCCTGGAGTTGTATCTCCTCATAGGCCATATGTGAACAAGGGTCAAGTGTATATGAGACGACCTACTCCTAGAAAGAGTGAAGTTGTCCGCGACCATGGAGATACTGATACCATGGTAATTTGTATATCCTTCGATGATATTTCTTGGTTAACTTGAAATCCAGTGCATAAAATATTTTGTTAATGTTTGATTTGCATGTTTACTGCATCAGGAGCCAGAGTTTACTGTTGAAAACCTTGCAGGGATGGTTGATGTAGCAGTCAATGTTGCATCTACAATGGCAACAAGCCACACAGAGGTACAACTATTTGAACATGATATAGACATAGTGTGTTATTGTTGTCTATTGTTTATTCATGCACATTTCTAACTATTTCAAGATTTGGTGATTGTAGCCACCACCACCACCACCACCACCAGGTCTTGCCCCCTCTACTTCGACCATGGATGCGACCATCATTCATGTTCAACCAACAGCTCCATCTGCTACACAAGAAACCCAATCCCCTTTGTCACAGTCTCCCACAGAGGTGAGATGTCCATTAATGAACAATTGTTTCATGCAATGTAAATTAAAATTTTCATAATTTTTGAGTTAATTTAGATATGGTATTTTATTGAGCTAATGTATTAGTACATAGTTAATTCAATTTAACAATTGATATTTAATTTGCAGGATCTAGAGATGCACACTGGTCCTATAGTTGTGCCTACAGGATCACCCTCAAGAAAGAACAAGAAGAAGCTTGAGTTTTGATGTGTCTTATGGGATATGTACATATCAATACATGTGTACATGTGGCTTGGACAGTTTTGGATACATGTACTTTTGGAGACATGTACATTGACATTTCACTTACATGTACATGTGGCTTGGATAGTTTTGGATACATGTACATGTGGCTTGGATAGTCTCGGATAGTTGTGGAGAGACATGTACTTCTTGTTACTTTTGGATATATATGTACTTTTCGATACTTTTGGATATATATGTACTTTTGGAGACATGTATACAATTGACATTTTCGTTATAAATGAATGATACATTTCACTTTGAATTTTTTCTTTGGTTTCCACATGTTCTTGTGTCAATCTATTGTATTGATTTGTGAGGATTATCTATTACTTATGAATGCACTATGTCAAAAGAAAAAACTATTATATTTAAAGGTTTCAATGATCTCAATACATGCACACTAAAGTCAAAGTTCTTGCTCTTGTAATTTAATAAATATAAGTGCAATACAATGTATTTCAAGGTTTCAATGAACTCACTACTTGCACACCAATTGGATATATCTAATTAAAAATTGTGAGTTTGGATTCATTAAATTACAAGTTAAGTCAATGCTCAAGTTTAATTTAATAAAACTAAGTGCAATACATGCTTTACATTTCATCAAAAACCAACAACACTATTCAACAAACCTCATGCACCCAATGACTAATCACTCAGCATTAAAGGAACTACAATAGAATCCAAAGACTGAGAACCAACTTTGTGAATCAACATGATTTGAAGCATAAGTCCATCGAATTTGAAAAATTTCAGTTCGACGTTAGATTGATTCTGAATTGAGTTGTGATAGTAAGATAATATTAGGGTTAGGATTAGGGTTTCCTTGGTAGGGTTATGGTAATGGGACATGCATGTTAAACAATAAACCCTAGTTAGGGATAGGGTTTTCCAAGTTTGGACTTCGTTGGCATGAAATGCATTGTCCAGCTTTGGCTCTCATTGGTGTGACTGCATTGTCCCTACTAAGCGAAACCCTAGCTTCAGAAACCATCGTAGATGGAGGTCACTGGGCAATGGAAAGGAGGGAGAGGCCCCCCCCAGCTAAAATCCCACGTCATGAATCCAAGGGAATCGGCGTTTCGTCGATCGGAGGCCCGAGCATCGATATATGGCGAGTTGCAGGTCACCTCCAGATACCGTTCAGGGACACCTGGTGGACTTGGGCCTGGTGCGCAGAAAACCTCACAGAGCGGCAATTTTGAATTCTGTCAACTCCTGCTAGTGTGTTTGGGCATGGAAAATATGGCAATGCCAACCGCATCCCCACCATCCGTGGCTTTCTAGCTTTGGCCCTCGTTGGCATGACTACATTGTCCCCTATTGAGTGAAACCCTAGCTTCAGAAACCACCGTAGACGGAGGTCACCGGGAAATGGACAGGAGGGAGAGGCCCCCCCTAGCTAAAATCCCTTGTCATGAATCCAACGGAATCAACGGTTCGTCGATCGGAGGCCCGAGCATCGATCTATGGTGAGTTGCAGGTCACCTCCAGAAACCGTTCAAGGACACCTGGTGGACTTGGGCCCGGTGCGAAAAAAACCTCACGGAGCAGCAATATTGAATTCTGTCAACTCCTGCTAGTGTGTTTGGGCATGGGAAATATGGCAATGCCAACTACATCCCCACCATCTGTGGCTTTCCAGCTTTGGCCCTCGTTGGCGTGACTGCATTGTCCCCTATTGAGTGAAACCCTAGCTTCAGAAACCACCATAGACGGAGGTCACCGGGCAATGGACAAGAGGGAGAGGCCCCCCCCTAGCTAAAATACCACGTCATGAATCCAACAGAATTGAGAGTTCGTCGATCGGAGGCCCGAGCATCGATCTATGGCGAGTTGCAGGTCACCTCCAGATACCGTTCAGGGACACCTGGTGGACTTGGGCCCGATGCGCAAAAAACCTCACGGAGTGGAAATTTTGAATTCTATCAACTCTTTCTAGTGTGTTTTGGCATGGGAAATATGGCAATGCCAACCGCATCCCCAACATCCGTGGCTTTCCAGCTTTGGCCCTCGTTGGCGTGACTGCATTGTCCCCTACTGAGCGAAACCCTAACTTCAGAAACCACTATAGACGGAGGTCATCGAGCAATGGATAGGAGGGAGAGGCCCCCCCCCTAGCTAAAATCCCACGTCATGAATCCAACGGAATCGACAGTTCGTCGATTGGAGGCTCGAGCATCAATCTATGGTGAGTTGCAGGTCACCTCCAGATACCGTTCAGGGACAGCTGGTGGACTTGGGCCCGGTGCGCAAAAAACCTCATGGAGTGGCAATTTTGAATTTTGTCAACTCCTACTAGTGTGTTTGGGCATGAGAAATATGGCAATTCCAACCGCATCCCCACCATCCATGGCTTTCCATCTTTGGCCCTCATTGGCGTGACTGCATTGTCCCCTACTGAGCGAAACCCTAGCTTCAGAAACGACTGTAGACGGAGGTCATTGGGCAATGGATAGGAGGGAGAGGACTCCCCCTAGCTAAAATCCCATGTCACAAATCCAACAGAATCGACGGTTCATCAATCGGAGGCCCGAGCATCGATCTATGGTGAGTTGCAGGTCACCTCCAGATACTGTTTAGGGACACCTGGTGGACTTGGGCCCGGTGCGCAAAAAGCCTCACGGAGCGACAATTTTGAATTATGTCAAATCCTGCTAGTGTGTTTGGGCATGGGAAATATGGAAATGCCAACCGCATCCCCACCATCCGTGGCTTTCCAGCTTTGTCCCTCGTTGGCGTGACTGCATTGTCCCCTACTGAGCGAAACCCTAGCAAGTCTGGCTGATAAACATGCCTAAGTAAAAATATGGTGTGTTACAGTCCATGCATGCCAAGTGGCATATCGGAAAAAATATACACATGTACTAGTGTTAACATGTTGCATCAATAGTATAATTTAAATTTTGAGTTAAAAACATTGGTTTTGATGGTGATGATGATGATGATGATGATGAAGGTGATGAAGGTGTTTCCATTATTTGTTACTTAGTATACATGCTAAGGGGTATATTTGATTGCTTTAGTTTATT